>OW240912.1:367506228-367538861 GCA_933207985.1 Pelobates cultripes | reverse complement strand
TTGTATCTATCTCAATCTCTAAATTGAACTTTAATCACATACAGGAGGCTCTTGCAGGGTCTAGCAAGCTATTAACATAGCAGGGGATAAGAAAATCTTAATTAAACAGAACTTGCAATAAAGAAAGCCTAAATAGGGCTCTCTTTACAGGAAGTGTTTATGGAAGGCTGTGCAAGTCACATGCAGGGAGGTGTGACTAGGGTTCATAAACAAAGGGATTTAACTCCTAAATGGCAGAGGATTGAGCAGTGAGGCTGCAGGGGCATGTTCTATACACCAAAACTGCTTCATTAAGCTAAAGTTGTCACACACACTAACAGGGTTATTCACTTAAGTTTTAACCCCAAGTGAATTCATAGTAAATGTCTAATTTTACGCCAATATAGTGAACTTGAAAAGAATCTCCTTTCAGCTAATCAGCTCTGGTTTCATACTTGATATTTTTGCCTAAAATTTGAGATCCACTCTGAATTCCCAACAATTTACCTGTTATTGAATAGCCCTTACAGAGTTAGTTTTCACCTAATACTGAGAGAACACAGCAGAACTGTGAGACTACTTGTTCATTCATTCAGCCAAAAGGATCGGGCCTAGGTTCTGAGGCATAGTAGATATAGGCTTTAGCTTAATGAAGCAGTTTTGGTGTATAGGACTACTGTGAACGAAATACGCCTGTATAATCGGGGGTGATTGTTCTTGAGGCTGGTCTATGAATAGGTAACCGGAGGACATAGTTGTTATAATCCTGACCCTACGATGGTGGGTACAAGATTTCATAGGACATAAATCAAATATCCCTATAAGTGAGTAGGGTGAGGATCCTAGGCCACTACCAGAGACCATGGGGACTGTTTAACCAATACTGCGACAATAATGGGGGATAGGCAGAGTCATAAGTGACCGCAAATTGGTCCTGTGACTTCTGTAGCTAAAATACATATAGGGGGATATGGAATACCAAGTTATGAGGGCAGTTTTGAGCTATCCCGGTAGGACCTAGAATATTTAATTATGGTCGTGCCCGCATGGGAAGGGGGGTGTATGTGTGGGGAATTAAAGATCCCCGGGTGTGGGCCTGTGTACGGCCTGGCGGAGGAATTGCGTGCCAGCGTTGGCTGATGTAACATAGAACAGTTAGAGTGGAGTTGCTGTAGGTTTGGTGATACTATGCCTGAATAGCAAGGGTCGGTTAGGATGATGAACTTGCTTGAGTAGAATATAGCAGCGATGAGTAAATAACCTTTTGCATAATACGTGATTATTTTGACGTAGAGTCAGGGGGAACATATGATGGTATGGTAAAGCCTGGTACACTAGGGTTTGTCCCAACATGACGATACATATACTGAACATAGGAGTGTGGCGTGTTACAAAATGGTTTAGGAATAAGTGGTTGTCCGCCAAATAAGTAATATACCTATCATGGGAGCAAGTATACAGATTGGCCATAACACATGGTAACAAATGTGAACGTAATGACTGCCTCAGAACAGTACTAAGTCCATGAGTGATAAAATAAGACATATGCGATATATATGATGGTAATGCAATATACTTAGTGACTTACTAAACACTTACCAGAGCTGAATTAGTAATGGGAAACTGACAATATACGTGCACAATCGTAAATAATAACAAGAAACATAGCAAACATAACCGAACTGGACATTCATGTATCAGGGAACAGTGTAAAACTAACGACTTGGTACTATGATTGTGGTGGCCGCTAGATAGAAGCATGTAACTGAGATAGACTGGAGATTAGTTCGGTAGAAATTTGATGAAAAGAAACTAGCGAATAGGAATGGTACAAAGAGTAGCAGGAGTAGGTGAACTGACTTAAGTCCTGAACGGGAAAAAATCCAGAATGGATGGTATGTAAGAACGTAAACGTGTGAACAATTGTGTGTTCATGGATTTGGCCCATACAGGCAGACCCGGAAGCTTGCGGTGAGGTGAGAGGTCAGCTACGCGGCTGGAAAGTACCCGGACTTGGTGGACACGGAGGTTTGGTCCAGGAAAAGGCCCGGGAAGAGGGTAAGGGGTCTCATAGCGCTGGCGGGAATGAACGGCCAGTTCTGGAGAGGAGGTGAGTAGTCTCTGACTGCGTGTGGCTGGAACAGCGTGATGGGAGTTGTTGGAGCAGGGAGAACTTAGACCAATCGGCGTGGGAGTCTCTGACCGCATGTGGCTGGAACAGCAGGATAGGAGTTGTTGGAGCAGGGAAAAACTTGTTCCGATCGGCGTGGGAGCCACAGTAGGCCCAGACCAGCTTGTTTGGAGTTTTAGGCAGTCTGTGCTGATGACCTTTGAACCGGAAGTAGAAATGAACCAGGCAGCATCAGCCCTGTGGTGTAGGGGGCCTGAGTTTAAATAGCCAGATAACCCCTCACACAACTTCAGGCTACGCCTTCCAATATATCCTTACATGATGTACAAGTGGTAAAATTGTAATTAAAAGGCTAATTTTCTACATCGCTAGTTGTGCAAAAGATAAAACTCTTTTTGTACAGATTACATCATGTATCCATGCCATGATTTAAACTATTCTTTGTGTAAGAACGTTATTAATTTGCATGAAGTCTTGTCACCAATACATGTTTTATAATCTTCATTTGTTTTTTATTTAAACTTAAAAGTGGTGAGGTTTAATAATTATCCCCTAATTGTGAATTTGCTGTCCTTTCCATGCACTCTGTATTTTTGTGATAGCAAGATACTGTCTTTTTCTATTAATAAATTCTATTTTTCAGAATAAAGATATGATAAATCTGTTCTGTGAGATTGAATGGATACATATAAAGGAGTATAAAAAGGATGTTCAATGAGGAGAAGGATGAGAAAAGGGTTGAGAGGTTACATTGATTGAGCATATCAATGGCCGTCACCAAGAGTGATGATGGACAATGGACTTGAGCTAAAAGCACTTGTACTAATATACTTCAGATATATCTCTTCTTTAAAGAGATATACTCTTTAATAGTAAAAAAATATATTTTTAAAATGCTCTTGATGAACTGCTTTAGGGGTTAATAGAGTGTCCAGTTCCATCTTCACATTGGCCAATCAAACAGCTGAGAGGATTCTTTTTCTGACTGCTTTGTGCACCCTGCACCCAATACTTCCCTATAAGAAGCATTCTTTTGGCCTAGAGAGCATAAGTATGGATGAACTCCTTTAGGGCAGAGTGGGGCTGCAACAAAGGAACTCTTAAATCTGGATAAAATGTAAGCCAACTCCTATTTGCCAGAAAGGAGGGGGAATGGAGGGGGCTGCAGATTCGCCAACACTCCAGCATTATAAATAAATGTATTTTTACATTGTACTGTTTATTTAAAGAAATAGTGAAAATACACTCTGGTATTTGGATTTTTCTTACTTGTGTGTTAGTGGAGGTGGGCATGTCAATTTTTTTTCCTAAGCACTTGTTAATATAATATAATAGGATGTTTATTTTGGTATGGTTACTTTGCTGGTGTTCATTACATAATTATTGTATTATTTAAAAACAGTCCCTAGGCATTTTGTCTATGTACTTTGAGCACAGGCAGCAGATAACTTGAACACATACAGTCGCCAGACAATATAAAAATCAGATTTGGTAATGCACTGTCCATCAGAATAAATATTTTTTGTCTCATGGGCATGTCTTTATTCATTTGTATAGGGATTTGGGATTTTGAATGATCTGATCCCAGATGCACGCATATAAGAAACAATGAAACCATATGTCAGTTTTTACGATTGCAATGTTGTTTATTCAGGGTTATTCACTAATGTGGGATTTCAGATTACATTTGTCTCAGCCAATCCTATGGGAAAGCATTGGCTTTTGTCCAACACTTCTGATGATGTCAGCCACACAAGCAGATCAGGGGCAGAGCCAGCAGCAGCAGACTGGAATACAAGTAAGATTTTACTATATTTAGGGGGCCAGGGGTTGGGGCAGGGGGGCTAGATGGTGGTTTCAACACTATGTTTGTGGTCCTAACCCCATAGTGTTCCTTTAAGCCCAAATTAGCTCAACTGGAACCATAGCTGACTTGGATCATGTTATCAGTTTAGTTATTTTTGCCTTCAATTTTAAATTCACTTTGAATGCACTTTCAATTCATGAAAATTATCACTTTAGTAAATTAACTTTAAAGTGGTTGTTTTCAAGAAAACATCCGTATTTAAAACTACAGTTATATATTTTTTTTATTAATTATTTCTAATTAATCCTTTACCATTATATATTATATAATACTCTATGCTAAATGAATTTTTACTGCAACATATTACATATATATATATCATGCAGTATTTTACAATTTGCTATACACACACTATATATAACATGCTATAAATTCCCAGTTAATAATAATAAACAATACGAAAGTTGTAATTTTTTTTTTTGTCATTCTTTTCATTTTTAACATGCTTCAGAGCAACAAGCATTCTTGAGATGCCCTGACAGCATTAGCAAGGTTTTAGAATAAACAGAGCTTAACAATACGAGGCAATCATAATTACAGCACAATTTTGTAGAATAGTATAACAAGGTTGAGCAATCAGGATGGATGCAAGAGTATCAATGTCAATATAACATCATATGTGATAAAATAGGATTCCTATGTTACATTAAATCTTAAACCAACATATGACATTGATGAGGACAGATCAGAGTAAACACTGCTAAAGAAATCTTGTAAGAGTGGAGAACACTGTAATAAATGACATACTGCTATTAGTATCATAACCCATATGTGGAATATTGAATGCTAAGCCATTATATCATGGTAAAGGAAATAACCACGACTACACCATGCAGGATAACAGCGGACACATGAGGCCAAACATGCTTCTGAAAACCAGCTCAATAAAGAAAAACAATAAAATTACATGTGTGCGAATAAATCAAAGACATATGGTACAATACAATCTGGTAAGGATAGTTAGCCTACGTCTCAGCTGGCTGAGTCCTCTGTGTCTGATTCTTGGTGCACCTAGGTACAGGAGGTATGGAACCAGCCAGTGCCTGTACTGTGGAAGGCTTCCCAGCACAGTGACACAGTTGTGGTGGGAAGGTGTTCCCTGCATTGTGTCTGGGTTCCGACCCCCGAGCTCTAAACCTCTTTGGAAACTGTGGAACAATGTCCACTGATCCCGATTTGCAGGCAGCATCCTGGTGTGGGATCACACAAGCGTGTGGACAGTGTCTAGGCAAAAGTACCATCTAGGTTTGCAGCCTAGAAAGGGAGGAATAGGCCCCGGCATTAACAGGGAGTAGATGCTTATCTGCTGAGGTGACCGGACTGAGCTACAGCCTGTTCCTGGATATGTAGCCAGAATTTCTTGCAAATTTAGTCAAATGAGGAGCAAAATGCTTCCCTCCAACTTCGTAATGGTGCCACGGTTTGAGATGATTAGTGAGTGAATATTGTCCAAATTATAAGCTTTATGTAGAGTATCACAAAGAGTTTGTCTGCCATGTGTCTGCTCAATATGGCGGCCATGCCCCGCTTCAGAAACTTATAATTTCAATAGTTTTACAATCATACCTAAAACGAGTAGCTAATATTTGCTGTATTTTGTTAATGTTAACATGTTCTTAGATTTTTTTGCAAGTTATGTAGCACTTTGCTATTTCCAAACCATTTTTTTTAAAACACTGATATCTGTCAGGAATCCCTGAATAACCCTTCACATGTATGTGAAGAAGACAACCTAAGGTATTAAACTTGGGGTATTTTGACTCTTTTCATGCAACCATTTTACCACCAATCTATGCCAAGTTATTATTTTTTAAATAATTGGTGATTTTTTTTGACACACATAGCAATTTAAGAATACATGTACCGAGAACTGTAAGGGTTACTGCCAAAGAACACCCCAATATGTGTTCAGCAACATTTACTGAGTACAATGATATAGGTGTGTCAGGTTCTCTGGGGGCTACAAGACCTTATTTGGAGGGTGCGCATTCTAGTTTTCCAACTTGGAATTTTCACAGCTAGTCATCATGCACCCATGTCCAATTTTGGACATTTTTGAATCCGGCCAATGTAATTTACCCACATCAAACCATATATTTTTAAAAGCAGACACCCTAGGGTATTTCAAATGGTGGTATTTTAACACTTTCCATGCACTAATTCTGCCACCAGTCTTTTTTTAAACTTTTGGGTAGTCTTTTTTGTTTTATTTTTCTCTCACATTGTACTTTAGGAATGGATTCTCACTTCCTGTTATGTGTTATTGACAAAGAACACCCCAATATGTGTTCAGCAACATCTCCCGAGTACAACAGCGCCTCCAATGTACAGGTTTTATGGGTTTTTGCAAACTTACAGGGTACCACTTATGTACAGTGTACAGTGATACCACCTATGCATAGGTTTGTTGGGTTGTTCAGGGGGTGCAATGAAAGAATTCTGACATGTGTTTTTCAAATTTGACATTTCTTCTTTGCCTATCTTCTTTTTGGGGGCATTTTTACATATCCCAATTTCTCTTCTTGCCATGAACATGCATATATATGAAATGTTGACACCCCAGGGTATTGTATATGGAGTTTTTTGATGCCTTTGATGCAACTGTTTTAGTAAAAAAAAAATTGGTGAAAATGTGTGGTGGTAATTTTTAAATTAAGTTTTTAAAAAAAATTTAAAATCTTTATTTTTGTTGTGCAATATGGATTACAAACAAGCCTGTAGTGCCACGATAGCAGTAACAGGCATATCAAAGCACACAGTATCATGATAAGATTTAGTTGCACATTTTTAATAAGTAGACAGGATGAATCTAGAAGATGATTACGTATGATCAGTATGAAAAGGTCGTGTAAACTGACATTGTGGTAGGCATATTATGAAAAACAATAAAATAGCATAATCTTAGCCATTAAAACAGGAGTTATGATCACCCAGATGCTTAGTAACTTAAGACAGAGTTCAATAGAAATGATTAACTTAAAATAGATTAGAAGGTAAAGAGAGTTAAGTAGGAAAATATATGGAGGCTTAACTGGGTAGCGTGAGTCCCCTAGGAGGCCCCCAGGTATGTGGGGTATTAAGAGAGGCCAGCAGTTACAGAGTCAGTGTAACAGTGATTTAGAAGATGTGACAGAGCTAGGTGAGTCAACACCGCGGTGAGTGGTCGCATTCCTTCCAGCAACTAGTCCATAGTCTCTGTTTATCCGATGATCACTGAGGGGAGAGCATAGTTCCAGAACAGCGCAAAGGCAGGCTGGTCTTCTCGAGGTGTAGGATTGATGCTTTCCTTATCATACTGCTTAGTTGGAAGACGCATACGGTTCTTAGGCACATCAGGAGTCCTGATCTTGATTCGGGATGCTTTCTGTTTGTGTGCTGGCTTCTGCTGTAGGGGTGAGGGCTTTCTGTGTAGCTGCCATTTTGGGGTCTTTGCTGAGGCCTTGAGAGGACTCCCTGCCATGGAAGACAGGCCTTAATTTTCATTTTTACACACACATTTGTGTTTGATTTAGGGGAGCCTATTGTTGGTTACTACAAGAAAACACTCCAGTTTGAGTACACTCATGCCCCCATGCATAGGTTGAACATGATCATAAAAATAGTCTGGCACAGTAAAGGTTAAAAAAAAAAAAAAAACTCAGGAACAGGAAACCAAAAAAAAAAGGGTGGAGGCATTTTTATGGTAACATCACATTACCGTTGACAATAAGCAGGGCACAGAGGAAAAACAAACATGAAAACATCTCCTTTCAGCAGTGGGGTACATTGCATCACATAAAATGTAGTTTAACATAGGCTACTAGACAGAGATCACCAAACAATTTTGCCATTTGTAGGTATGTGCATTACCATTTGACCTGGGTGTTAGGGATGCAACTAGTCATGTGGTAGTGGTTTACATACCTATATCTCGCTTAGGTTATAGTGCCCATGTAAGATCGACTTGTGTGCCAGGTCACTTTATTTGCGGAGATACCAGTGCAGAAGTTCTGGTGATGCAATTAAGGACCCATACTCTAACTGGAACTAATTACAAGGTGGGAGCCAGAACTGGGAATATTCTGGGATGTGTAGGAAGGGGGGGGGGGGTGAGGTGGGGGACGATGAGTGTTTCTTAGGGTAGATAAATGAATAGGGTATGCACAAGACTGGAGTGTGCAATCCGATAGAGGTATATGACGAGGAGGAGGTACAGCCTCCCAGGTGGTAGTCTATGGCTCTCGAAGGTCCCTATTGATTCTTTCGGTATTCCCTGTCCCACACCTGCCATGTTATTTTGAATTTTCATTTGGCCTGTGCTGAAGGTAGAGACAGTTTTTCATAGGTGTAGAATTGGTTCAGCTTATCAAGTAGTTGCACCATGGATGGGCATTCTCGGGATTTCCACTTTTGTGCCAGGAGGCTTCTTGCCGCCTTAAATACTAATGCTGTAATCTGTTTTTAACCTAAACTTAGCCGTGGAGGTAGCAGTGATAATAGGCACACAGTGGGGGTTAGAGGAAAGTCTGGGATGACCAGCTTGTCCAAGACGTTACGGGTTAGGGTCCATAAGGGCTGGACATCCTCACATGACCACCATATGTGTTTTAAGGTACCTAGGGTTTTGCCACATCTCCAGCAGGTGGATGATGTATTAGGGAATATGCGTTGGAGTCTCTGGGGGGTCATATACCAACGGTACATAAGCTTTCTGTGTGCTTCAATGTGAGAGTAGCAGCGGGTCCATCTAGAGAGCCCATTTAGAGCGTGTAAACAATCGTCGTCCGTTAGTGTCTTGTTACAGTCTACTTCCCATTGGGCCCTGTACAGTTGGGGTACGGTTGGGGTAATCTCTTGCCACACCTTATAACACAGTGCTAGCGTTTTTGGTTTTGACGGTGCGGACCAACATCTATCGAGAAGTAGCGTAGTGATAGTCCCTTTAGGGTCATTTGTGGTAGAGCTATGTGTTGTGTGTGCTGTGATTATGCTCTTTTGTTGTAAGTAAGAGAAAATGGCTCGGTTTGGTATACACCAGAGGGCCTGAAGCTCAGGGAAGGGGATTATTGCATTGTTCCTTATCAGCTGGGATATGTGGGCAATCTCTGCCGAGGACCAGTCCGTTAGTGGGATTGCTTGTGACACCGCTTTTATGGCCGACATGGGTGCTCGTGGGTGGAATATTTCCTTGTAGCCTATGCTGAGAAAGAGTTTGTCCCACATCTCTACAATGTGTAACGTGGTGGGGAAGAGAATAGGCCTTTTTTTCCGAAACCGTCGTGGTGTCCACATATAGTCTATAAGCGATCGGTCTGGGCATTGTGTTTTTTCCATATCAGTCCACTGTATAAGGTTGGGTTGGGCATGGAGGAGAACCCCAGTTGCTAGTGCTGCTGCTCTGTAGTATTGCCCAATATTCGGTAGGCCCACCTCTCCGAGTTTGGGTGCGATTTGCAGTAGTGCCGTTGACACTCAAATGAAGGAGTTGCATAATTTCTGTAGAGTTTTAAAGCATTGGTTGGGGAGCTTCAAGGGTAGCACTCTGAAAAAATAAAGAATGCGGGGAAGAATCATCATTTTGAAGGCATTTATTTTCCCCAGCCACGAGAGCATGACGTGTTTCCATTTATTAATTTCATTTTTACATAGGGAGACCAGGGAATTATAGTTGAGTGTAATTGTTGTGTTTATTGAAGATGCTATTTTTACCCCTAAATATGTAAAAGATGTTGATTTCCAATCGAAACGAAAGGTATCGCGTAGAGTCTACAGTCGGTTTGGATAGGCCTATAGGTAGTGCTTGGGTATTATCTTGATTTAGTCGGTAGTGAGAGACTTCTCCAAATTGTTGTAGTAAACTCATTAAGTGAGGTATGGACTGTTGCGGTTTAGATAGGGCTATGAATATATCTTCGGAAAAAAGTGCTAGGCTATACGTCCTACCGTGTATGTCAATACCATGGATGTCAGGGTGTCTACGAATTTTATGTGCCAAGGGTTCCAGTGATAATATATATAGAAGGGGTGAAAATATTGTAAAAATGGACCCTGGTGATGACATCTCTCATTGCGTCCGGTGGTAGATGTTTTGGGTTTGGGGAGTCTATGCGTTCTGTCAAGCGTTAGGTCTAGGTTGTTCAAAGAGGGTATGAGTTTTTTAAATAAGTCCTGCACATACCTGGACAGATCTGAATTTGATACTGCTTCTGGGACTCCTCTTATGCAGACATTGTTCCTTCTGCTTCTGTCTTCATGATCTGCAACTCTCTCTTCTAGTGATTTCAGATTTTGTTTGAGCGAGGAGTAGGCTTCAGCTACGGGAGTAGTGAGCGTCTATTAGTTCGTCAGTGCGCTCTTCTAGTCTGGCGGTTCTCTCACCAATGCTGTGGATATCTGCATTAATTTCTGCCATCATTTGTTGGAAGTCCGCTTTGAGAGAAGTCTTCCGCTTCTGTATAATCATTCTCACGGAGGACTCTGTAGCTGGATTAGATTGCTCAGTTTGATCCGGGTGGTTGTCACCGGTGTCTGAGTTTTGTGCCGGGGAGTGAGGCCTGTCGGCGCCATCTTGCTCTCCCTGATCCGATGTTTGATGCACTTCAAAGTGCGAATTCAAGGTTTTCTGTTTACATTTCCATGTTGTTGTGCTTTAGTACCCCTCAATAGTTGGGGTGTTTTCGGGCTGATTTTCAGGCTGTATCTCGCTGTAAAAGCTGTTTCACGGGAGAGCCCTCGTCCTGCATGTCCGTTCACATGCGCTGCTAGAACACGCCCCCACTGCCTGTCCTTTTAAACCCACAGAATATATATATATATATGTGTGTGTGTGTGTTCGGGGCAAACAGACCATATGGAGAGATTATGAGAAGGTTAAGAATAGCGTAGTATAGAAAGGGAAAAGTCGGTTGTGGTGTGTCTGAACCGACGACGTAGTAGGCCTGTAGATAAAAGAGGGCCCACCCATACAGGAGTAATGAGGGGTATATAGAGTGAATAAATGGAGTGGAGGCAGGGGACAAGGAAAACGCCAGACCACGTATGGTGCAGAGGAATGTGAGCAGTGCCTTTCAATAGGTAAAGCAAAGCCCTCCCACAACTCCCTTAACATATATATACACACACACAACAGTCAATGGCAGATTTGAGTAGAAATTGTTTCTTTTTTTTTTAAATTGTAAGTGAACAAAATATTGATACAGTTATTGGTTAATGGCCCAAAAGCCCACCAATAATCGGCATCAGTTTCAGCCCTTAAAGGACCACTATAGTGCCAGGAAAACATACTCGTTTTCCTGGCACTATAGTGCCCTGAGGGTGCCCCCACCCTCAGGGACCCCCTCCCGCCGGGCTCTGGAGAGAGGAAGGGGTTAAACACTTACCTTTCTCCAGCGCCGGGCGGGGAGCTGTACTCCTCCTCTCCTCCTTGCTCGCGACGTCATCGGCTGAATGCGCGCGGCAGGAGCCGCGCGCGCATTCAGCCGGTCGCATAGGAAAGCATTTACAATGCTTTCCTATGGACGCTTGCGTGCTCTCACTGTGATTTTCACAGTGAGAAGCACGCAAGCGCCTCTAGCGGCTGTCAATGAGACAGCCACTAGAGGCTCTGGAGGCTGGATTAACCCTCAGTATAAACATAGCAGTTTCTCTGAAACTGCTATGTTTATAAAAAAAAGGGTTAATCCTAGAGGTACCTGGCACCCAGACCACTTCATTAAGCTGAAGTGGTCTGGGTGCCTAGAGTGGTCCTTTAAAAATGATTATTGATGAATCCCTATAGTGGGGTACCGCTGAACTAATTGAATTCACTGATTAAGCAACATATTACTTAATGACTAAGAGTATTGGTAAAATCACTGTACATCATCTGTTATTCAGTGGTTAAATTACCACATAAAAAAAAGATTTGGGGTTTCAGGTCGTACAAAACTACTTTAATATCACATGAAGACAGTTGGGCATCTGTTCAGTGACTACTTATTTTTTTATTTTATTCATGTCTTCACTGAGTGCCTCGACCCCTCGAGGCACTTAGCACACAGGCAGAGCATCGGGGCACGTGGGCGAGCAATCACTCGGCGGCCCGGCAGTCAGGAGAGGTATTGCAGGACATCCAGGCAATACCCTTAGAGTGGCTGGAAGCGATCACGATTGCTTCCAGCACTCATATTTGCCGTGGACATACTAGGTACGTTCGCGGTCCTTAAGGACCATTTTTTGTCGAATGTACCTAGTATGTCCACGGTCCTTAAGGGGTTAAAGCACAACTTTGTATGATAGCTTTCTAAGGTAGATTTCATTTGTAGTGCATTAGTTAGACAATAAAGAGAGAACTACTAAATGCTTGATCATATAAAGTTGAACTAAGCTGTCAATTATTCCCAGCAGTGTAATAATGATATATAAATTAATTACCAACCATATTACATCTCTCTTTGCAATGATTTTGGTAATTTAATTCTCCATAGTGAAATATTAATAGAACAATACGCTCTGACATTTCATTAAACTTATAGTGATTGCGTTTTCTGAAATGACTATTTCATTAGTGAGAAAGATATAAAAAATGTCTATATTGCAATAGCAACATGATAATGCAATCAATATTATAAATGAAAAGTTAAATTAAATTATAATAAATTAGTCTTATCAAATAATATATTCAATTAACATTATATACATGGAGAAACCAAAGTATATGATGCACATACATTTAAAGGGATACTATAGTGCTAGTAATCTGTATTCATAACACTATGCTTCCCTCTGGCCCCCGCTCCCTTGCGCCCCTTACTGTACTTACCCGATTCCAGCGTCGATGTCCCTCGTCACCCGACGGGGGGGGGGGGATGCTAATATGCTTGCGCTGCGGGCGCACAAGACATTCCCATTAGGAAAGCATTGCTGCAATGCTTTACTATGGGGATTTGACTGGCGCTGGATGTAATCATGCAGAGCGTGAAGACGTTCAGTTTCAGGCCACCAAAAGTCGCCTAGCAAGCAGGAAATACTTCTAGTAGCTGTCTGATTGACAGCCACTAGAGGCAGTCTTAACCTCAGAAAACTACAATAATTAACATTGCAGGGTTAAGGGGACAGGGGTACTTCAATGAGCTGAAGTGGTCTGCTTGTCCATAGTGTCCCTTTAACCACCATGTGTAGTATGCATCGGTCCATGCGTGTGTACTGCATTAAAGGATCACTATAGTGTCAGGAAAACAAAGCGGTTTTCCTGACACTATAGTGCCCTGAGGGTGCCCCCACCCTCAGGGTCCCCTTCCCGTGGCGCTGAAGGGGTTAAAGCCCCTTCAGCAGCTTACCTTACTCCAGTGCCGGGCTCCCTCAGCGCTGGTGACCTCTCCTCCCCCACCGACGTCAGCTCCCCCGTCCGACGTCAGTGGAGCCGAATGCGCATGTGCGGCAAGTACTGCGCGCGCATTCAAAGTGTCCAGAGGAAAGTATTTCTTAATGCTTTCCTATGGACACTCTGCGCGATGGAGGCGAAATGTTCCTCCAGCGTCGCTGATGCACCTCTAGTGGCTGTCCGGAAAACAGCCACTAGAGGCTGGATTAACCCCAAATGTAAACATAGCAGTTTCCCTGAAACTGCTATGTTTGCATCTGAAGGGTTAAAACCCGAGGGACCTGGCACCCAGACTATAAAGGGACTATAGTGTCCCTTTAAATTAATGGAGTATACATAAGCTTATACAACAATTCTCAGTAGATGGCCGAGCATATGTGAATGAGCCTGGAGCATCGTGTGGTGATAATAAACAGTAAAAAGTGTTGCAAAGATAGGCATTTCTATTTTTATATATATATGTTGTACTACCCACCTCGGAAATCACTTCCATAGACTTTAGTGGGTTTGGGGAATGCCACATTCAAAAAAAAGATTTCTATAAGACTATACAATTCTAACCTATTTGCTGCTATAAGAGATTTTTTGTAAATATTATTTTGGAGACCTTTATTGGCAGATACTTTCAACATCCCACTTTGCTTTCTATTATGTGTGAACCTTAGCTTTAGAGGGTAGAAAAAGAGAGAAAACAATCAGTTTTCTAGAAATTAGTGCTAAACGTCTGATCCTTTTTTTTTTTGTTTTGTTAGTACGGCATATGTTTTGTCGAGAATCAGCCTGTAACCTAGTCAGATCTGTTCTGATATGAAAAACATGTTTTGTCGATATGTTTTAGACCACTGTTTACCAACCCCTGCAATTTCCTTCCTTATATTTGTGAGTAAATGGTATGGCCCCAGGTCCTGCGCACTTCACACCACTGGTCTGATAACAATAGGAAATAGTCCACAACATCTTGAATGCAGTTATTTCCTGATCCCAAGTCTTCCTAACCCTATGTCCAATAGAACATGCCAATAATGAAACTGTTATGAATAAAGTGACTTTCGAACACATTGCTAAAATAACTGACATTTTAAAAAAATATGTTGGTTTTATGCCTATATTATAAATGTATGCCAAAATAATGCATTAAACGTATTGTCTTTATTCTGTATGTTTCTTCTGTTTTTTCTTATTTTTTTTATTTTTTTTTAAAAGGTCTACTGGATAATGTGTAGTTATCTACTCATTGTAGTTTGTGTGTGTGACGGTGGACCTTCAGACAGACTATTTATGTAGGTTGCTGGACTTTTCTTATGTTTTAGTAACCCTGTACCTATTATAGCTGCAGGGTGTTTATAATATAATTGTTTAGTGTTAAATGTTAGTGTGCTCTCCTGTATTGCTAACGCTTGCAATCAGCTGGGTGGATTGGGCTGTGGAGCCTGTATAGCACCATTTGTTGGTTGCAAGAATCTAGCAACCGCTGTATGCACTACCTGAATAGCAAGGATTGCTAATTTGCATATACAGGTAGATTTGCATATTGCTATTTCTGCAAGCAGGAGAGATGTTTTGTGTTAATTATTGTCTTTCCCACCCCTTTAAAAATATGTCATTATGTTATTATAAGTTCCTGTATGTTGTCTAATGTGATTTGAGTGTTTGTAGTTTTATTGAGTTGTCACAGTAAGCTTAATGTAATCATCATATGGGCTAGTTTTGGATGTCAATCCTAGTGACAGAGATTTCCAACCTGTTTGCTGGTTGCATGATCTCTCTAGCCCTGGTATAAATCAAGAGAGCTTGGCCTGAGAGCTACTATTGCCTTTGTAAAGGCACTAACGATAATCACTGTAAGCAGAGTACTTGCCTGAAAGGAGAGCTGCTGCCTGGTCGGGTGCAAAAGCTCCAGAAAGACCCCAGTCAAGCTGCGGTGACTGGGGCACAAGCGCTTCAGTTTCCTGGTTCCAGCTAGGGAGGGAGCTTGGCGGAGGTACTGAGCCAGGGTACAGAGAGCTCTGTCACAGTGTGCCGTATTTATTTTGGTCCACCAAGTTTATGGGCCACCATTTTGTACTTACCCGCAAGTATAGACATTTATGAGCCTGCCGTTGTGTGTTGGGCATTTGCACAACAGCAAAATGGTTTGTTTGCTCAGTATTTCCCCCTCTAACACCAGCTTCTTGTCAAAATGTTTGCATTGACAAGTGATATGCTTTAAGGCAATCTGTAAAAGTGAATTACTACAATCACAGGTAATGTGCAGATGCTAAACACACGTGTCTTGTAACTACGCTACCATTTCATACGTCATTTGCTTAATGTTCTGTTTACAAACTGTATCAATCATTTCTTGATTGGTGCCTTTGTGCCTAGTGACAAATGCATCCGAAACATTAGGACGTAATTTAAAGCATTTCCCTGTAAAGATTTTACTGCAGAATAATGCTTAAAACCAGACTTGACTTTCTAATATGTTTATGTAAATTGAATTTGATCTTGGATTTTATTAATCTATTTCATTGTAGTAATCAAGACGGATGTTTATTCTTCCATTATGATCTACGTATCTGTCACTAAGCAATGCTTATTAATCTGTTTTAGTGATTTTTGGACTGTGTATTTCTCATTTTCAAATCCAGATGAGTGAACAGCATGGAAAAACTGTATTTGTATAATTTTAGTAGTGTTGTAGAACTCAAAAACTGTTTCCTGATTTCTTGGGACCTAGTAGGCAACGTCGGCAAGATAAAGAAAGTATTATGTAAAAAATATATTAATTATCTCCCTTTTCCTGGCTTTGACGTATAGATTGTGACAGCAAAAGGTCCACATAGACTGTCATAAATTAAATCACACAATCTATGTACTTATGTAATCTTTATTATTATTATTATTATTATTATATTGCAGCAATTAAGACCCAAATGAGCTCTCTCTCTCTCTCTCTCTCTCTCTATATATATATATTTTAAGTGCTTATAAAACAGAAATAAATAAATAATAAATACATAATACAAAATAATAAATAATACAATAATACACACAGTGAGAAGAAAAAATCTATATAGACCACATTTAATGGAATTATAGACCGAAATTACTTATTTGATCTCTATTTTAAATGTATACAATGCTAAAACATTCTGCTTCTTTATTTTTTTTTAAAAGAGGAAATAAAACTAAGTAATTAACAAAAGGCAGGACTTGACTGATTTCCGAGTATGCCGCTGTAGTGACCAAATACTACTTCCTGGGTCAAAGTTACTGCTGGACTACAGGATAGATGTTTTTTAAAATAAATATTGGGCAGAGGTGTGAAGAATGGCAGTAGCTAGCCGCTCCTCTCGATGAAGTCTGAAGGGATACAGGTGACAAGAGAAAAAGGAGGGTTGCACTCGATCATACAATTTAACACAGGGTGCACTGAGCACGGGTCAGCAAATCCCATACAATCTATACAAATGAAAAAAATCTCAGGCACTCACTGTGATATCCTCAAGACAGTTTTATTGGATCAGCAACGTTTCGACCCGTAACCAGGTCTTTATCAAGCTAGCTAGATCAGCAACGTTTCGACCCGTAACCAGGTCTTTATAAAGACCTGGTTACGGGTCAAAAAATTGCAGATCCAATAAAACTGCATTGAAGATATCACAGTGAGTGCCTGAGATTTCTTTTCATTGGGATACAGGTGATGTCACATCTCAGGGGCTGACACTCTGTACATGAAGGAGAAAGCATGGGGCCAGTTGTGCAACCAGTGCTGAGCAGTGAAGACATCCAGGCAGCTGCTGGTATTTGAAATACTTAATGGGACTGTGGTGTGTGTATCAATAAATGTGAGTGCCAGGGAGAGAGAGAGATAGATAGGTAGTGAGAGTTTGCACGTGTGTGTGTCAGTGTAAAGGACAAAGTTTAATTTAAAAAAAAATTGTTTTATGTAAAGGAACACTCCAAGAAATATAACCACTGTAGTGGTTATGGTGCTAGGACTGCCCTGGTAACTAGATCTGGGGTCCTGACTCCACTAATTTAGACAGACAAATTCCTTGTTCTCTGTCTAGCTAAGCTCAGCCCCAGAGGAGCAGGAATTAGTTTATTGGCTGAGAGTGATCAGCTGACACTCTCAACTAATGAGCTAGCCTTGCTCTTTTGTCACTCTGACTGAAGTAGTGGAAGCAGGGAGGGGTGCCCGGTGGATCCCAAAAGAAGTCGGACCATTCTAAAATGGGCAATGTAGCTCTTATGGTGCTAGGAGTTTTCCTTAAATTTGGGGAATTTCTGAGAGCATTGTGCATGTATACATAAACACATGTACATTAAAATAGGTGTATTAAATTTAATGATTACATATGTAAATATCATAAACATATTTTTATATATCATGTTGTTTATGAAAGACTTTGATTCAAGAAAAAAATTGATTCAGGCAAATTGTCTGCAAAAAAATATTTTGTTCGCGTGGTCCAATATGTGTCCCTGTGGCATTTCTGTTTGGACGAATTTCAAACAAGCAATCGTTTCCACAAATATGATTCAGACAAACCATAAGGAAAGAAATGGGCTAGTCAGTGTACTATAAAATTTATACATAATATAAATATTCTTGCCACATTTTACCACAATTAGGTTCATGAATCAAGTTTAGAAAAGTGAAGAAAAAAAAAAGTTGATTTGTGAATAAAATCAACATTTAGTTGCTGTCTCCTAACCATCAATCATCTCTTTTTTTGGAGCCAAGGGTGGAACTTTTAATCACAAGTCAAACAAAACTGTTTGTGCATTGTCCATGCTGTGTTTGTGAACCATCCATATGATGCTTCAAAGTTACAGAATTCCGATGACCTGCCGATCTGCAAACATTTGAATGTTTTGCAATTCGTTGAAACTGAATGCAAGTCTAGTATAAAATATATGTGGGACCGAAAAGTTAACTGTATTGTGTTGCACTTCTGCTGAAAGAAAAACTGTTATTTCTTTTATTTTTACATCCTATGGTTGCAGTCCTTCATGGTGCAGAGGTAATTTTTAATTTTTACACTTTTCTCTCCTCCTTTAAGTATGCATGCTATACTGATGCCATACATTATAGAGCTGGTATAAAAATGTGTCAAGGGCTTTTTTTTATTTTTCCAGTCTGATCTTGTCAAAAAGTCATAAGGCCCCTACTCAAATGAACTTTCAATCTAGAAGGTATTGATGTAAAAGAAAGGTGGGTAATGCTCAGTCGTGGTTGTCTCCTGTTGTAACACCTTTACTATTGTCAGGACCTGCAGTAAGCCTGATTATTTATTTAGGAATGTATTGTGAATTCTGAGCAGTTTTTTTATGTTGTTAAAGTTAAATTAGCTTACTTTATACTTTTGTTATCTCAGTTAAGCTGAATTCATAAATACATAAAGAAGATAACGGATACGTGGCAACCAAAAGGCAAAATATATTGGTAGCAAGTATTGTCACCACTGGGGAGATAGAGTGGGTTGAGGAAGAGGGGCTAAGGAATGGGAGATCTAGAACAAATACATCTGAATCCACTTGGATCTACTTGGGGAGGGAGTCATGATCTCCCTTGGCAATCCTATTCAAAACACAACCCCATGAATCAAGGTTATGCAGTCTGTTTCATTTTCCAAGCAAGACGTCAGACGTAAAAAAAAGTTGAGGATAGCATGGAGCTTAGCCTCAAGCTTTTACAGTGTTTTACTGTGATATCTGTCCAAAAATGCATCCATCAATGGTTGTAGAAGGTTGCAAGTCCAACTATTAGGTTGGGACCAGCCTCCTCACTTACCAGGAGAGATGTCCCAGTATATAAATGGGAATACCCCTGAGGCAATAACTTCTGCCCTCCTTCTTTTACCTAGTACTAGCCATTAGCCTATACCTGTAGTTCAAAATGTAGGCTTACTATTCCTCCACAAGTCCACCTCCCACAGGGTACTAGGCAAAAGATGGACACTGAGTTAAGAGCACCAATGTAACGTGTAAGTAAAGGACGAAAGAAAGAAGAGCAAGTCAAAACTTTTATAGTTTAAAGGTGGTTTCACAAAAGTAGTACTCATGTCAGGAAAACATTCCAACCAGGCTCGTGAAAAAGTTAAATAAACATCCAACTTTCTGCCTTAAACTTTTATTTCAATTAAAGTGGCAATGAGCAGAATGCCCTATAATATCGGATGTTCCAACTACACTTGAGGACTCCATTGAAACCCCCACTGATAGAATGGATTTAGCCTAAAAAGGAAACCATGTGCATATTTATTAAACTGTGACTATCAATCTGTGTTATCATTACTTGGAGATATCAGGTTTGTGTTAGATATTGTATCACACGAGACTAAATGGTTAGCATAGGATATACATTGTTGACCTTATTTATTTACTAAATTGAGAATTGTAAGAATTCAAAGGGATATTTTTTGTGAATTTCAAATTAAAAGCCAAAATTGCTGAATTAGAAAAAAAATCTCAAAGCCAGCTAAGCTTCCACTTTTGTTTTGATGTAAGATTTGATATTCACTTAGAATTCCTGACAATTCTCACTTTAGAATGTTAATGAGCTTTTTTTTCTAGCAAATTGTATTTATTGAGTTACGTAAATATTCTACATATTATGTAATCCATCATTAATTTGATGTATTTATATAAATATTTATTATGTAATATGTATTTAATTTTCAAAAGGTTTGATGTAAAGGAACTGTATAGGTAAAAAAAACATGTATATGCACATACTCCCCTCCCTCCCCTCCCTCCCCTTCCCCCCTACAGTAAACCTACTATCACTAAATGCTTTTTTCCCTAAATAGTGTAAAAATTATTTTGAAGTACCTGTTTTAATCTTTACTTTGATCACATTTTCTTCTTCTCATATGACTGCATGTAATATCTCCCTGCTTAATGTATTACAGCCAGACTGTCCACCAGTGGCCATGCTCCAGTGATTCTCTGCTGTGCCCACAATACCTGACCAAGAAGTACTCAACCTTAGTTACACTACAAATACAGCATTCAGACACTAGAACTTACATACCACATATCACACACACACACACACAACATTTCCTCACCACATTAGGTATCATATAGTGTCATATGTTTATAATAAATAAATATAAAGAGGCAGACAAACTCATACATACCTACAGAGATTTCTCTCTATATATCTCTATCCACCTATATATCTTTCTATTTATCTGTTTATCTCTCTCTCTATCTCGATCTTGATTAATATGGACAGGAGGGGAAGGGGTTAACCGTGGATAGTGTGGTTGGCTGACAGACTGGCAGGGAAGTGGTTATCAGTGGGTAGGGAGGTTGGCTGAAAGAGACTGGCAGGTAAGGGGTTAACAGTGGGTAGTGAGGTTTGCTGACAGGGACTGGAAAGGAAGAGGTTAACAGTGGGCAGTGAGGTTGGCTGACATGGACTGGCAAGGAAGGGGTTAACAGTGGGTAGGGAATGTAGCAGAGGGCTGGTCTTTCACAGACTATATCTGCTGGTAATCCAAATAAGGCTCAGGAACAAGTAATAAAACCCAAGAGAATACTATCCACGATTAGTAAAGCAATCCAAAAGTATCCCACATGTTTCCCAATGACTGGACGACACACAGCATCAGGAGCAGAACTGAACTGAGGTTTAATTTCACATGCCTGCTTTTAAGCAATTCTCCCATGCAAGGGAGATACCCACAGTAATTATTACAGTAACCAATAAAGTACATGTTACCTCCCACACATCTCCTCCCCTCAGCATGACACATAATCCACTTAATCCATGTACAGTATTTCCCCAGTTCCTGAATGTACCCCAAATACATAGGATACACTCCTAAATAGGAGTGAGTAACATACTCAAAAATCACCCAGATCGGACCAGGGGTTTGGGAGTTATGGAAGGGTAAAGTTTTGACCGACCGCACAGGTAACAGTAGCTGAAAATAGTTCCATAAGGTTTGGCACTGCGGTCGGATCATTTTTCCAAGTCTGTTTGTCTATACAACCCGTCGGCGTTTCCGTTCTGTCTCCCCGGGCGGTACCAGATGTTGAAGTCAAATGGCTGCAGCGCCAAACTCCAGCGCAGCAGACAGGCATTGTCCCCCGCCACCCGGTTCAGCTATACCAACGGGTTGTGATCCGTGAGCAAGGAAAATGGCTGTCCATACAAATACGGCTGCAATTTCTTCAGTGCCCACACCACAGCCAGGCATTCCTTCTCGATGGTGGCATAGCTTACTTCGCGGGGTAATAGTTTGCGACTGATGTAAGCAATGGGATGTTCTCAGTACTGCCCCCAATCCAAACATAGAAGGGTCTGTGTGAAAAAGAAAATGTTTAGTTGGATTGGGAGCGGCCAAGACAGGGGCATTTACAAGGGCATTTTTCAAGTGTTGGAATGCCTGCTCACACTCCAGAGGTCCAGGTTACTTGGCGGGGAAGATTCTTACGGTAAGGTCAGTAAGGGGCTTGGCCAGGGTGCTATAATTGGGCACAAACTTTCTATAGTACCCTGCTGTCCTAGAAACGCTAACACCTGAGTCTTGGTCCTCGGGGTGGGCCATTGGGCTACGGCCTCTACTTTGGCAGGCTCTGGCTTTTGCTTCCCACAACCTACTCGGTGCCCAAGGTACTGGACCTCGGCCATCCCTACTACATTTAGCAGGTTTCAACGTCAAGCCTGCTTCCCTGATTCTGTCTAGAACCGCTCCTATATGGGCCAAGTGCTCCTGCCAGGTATTGCTAAAGATGGCAATATCATCTAGATATGCACAGGTATAGTCTTGGAACCCGTCTAGAAGTCGGTCCACCATCAGCTGAAAGGTTGCTGGAGCGTTTTTCATCCCAAACGGCATGACCTTAAATTGGTACAGGCCTATGGGGTGACAAAGGCTGGCTTAAGGATGGCATCCGGGGCCAAGGGAATCTGCCAATACCCCTTACATAGGTCAATAGAAGTGAGGTATTGGCCTCTGGCCATCCGGTCTAGAAGTTTGTCTATCCTAAGCATAGGATAGGCATCGGACACTGTCTTCTCGTTTAACCTCCAGTAGTCTACGCAGAAGCGGGTCGTACCGTCACGCTTAGGTACGAGGACTACTGGGGAGGCCCTGGGGCTGTCCGATGGCTCAATCACCCCCAGTTGGAGCATCTTGTCTATCTCCTTGCGCATATTCTCCTGCACCGCTTCCAGGATGCGGTAGGGAGTCTGGCGCATGGGTAGGTGTACCGTCTGCACTTCGGTCTCCCTCCCAGTGCTCCCTAATAAGATCTAGTGGCCCTCTTACTCTCCTTCCAAATAACAATTCAAACGGGGAAAACCCAGTTGATTCCTGTGGTACCTCCCGATAAGCGTAGAGGTGGTGGGGCAGGAATCGTTCCCAGTCCCGATGGGTCTCTGCGAAGGTTTGGCGCATCTGTTTCAATGTACCATTGAACCGTTCACAGAGCCCATTGGTCTGGGGATCGTAGGGGGCACTGATTATAGGCTTAATGTCACAGAATTTCCAGAGGTGCTGGGTGACCTCCGCAGTAAATTGAGTACCCTGATCCGAGATGATCTCCCTGGGTAACCCCATCCAGGAGAAAATCTGCATGAGGGCCTCGGCTACCGTTTCAGCGGGGATATTGGTCAGTGCCACCACCTCCGGTTATCTAGTGGCATAGTCAACTACTGTTAAGATATATTTCTTACCAGAGGGACTAGGCTTCCGAAGGGGGCCTATTAAGTCTACTGCTATTCTACTGAATGGCTCTTCAATTATAGGAAGCGGATGCATTTTTTCTTTCTGCCGATTCCCCCTCTTTTCTACCCTCTGACACGTATCACAAGTATTGCAATACTTGTGAACTTCCTGGCTGATTCCCGGCCAAAATAAACTCTGGGTCAGTCGGTACCGAGTGCGATTGACTCCCAAATGCCCAGATAGCGGAATGTCGTGCACTATCTGGAGCAATTCGGCTCGGTACCTCTGCGGTACTACTAGTTCCCTCATAATAATCGGGTCTGACCCGGCTACCTGTTTGTCAGACTCCCTGTACAATAGCTGTTTGTCACATACGAACCTCTCACCCTCTGCCCCGGTTTGGTCAGAGGTGATCTTGTCTCTATATACTTGTAAGGTAGGGTCAGTGATCACCTTTGCCGCAAATTGTTGCGAACGGTAATGAGAGGCACACTTATCCCTGGGGTGGTCTGATTGTTCGGTAATTTCACTTGTATAATAAACGGAGTGATTTTACCGAACAATCAGACAAATGCTGCATACAAGGTGAATACATAAAACAAGCAATACACGAAAGCATATTTAAACACACTAATTTTGAGGACAGCCTTAATGCAATCCGCTACAGGGAAGTTGGCTGACAGGAACTGGCATGAACAGGCTTAACAGTGGGTAGTGAGGTAGTGAGTGGGATTGGCTGGCCGGGAAGGGGTTAACAGTGCATAGTGAGGTTTGCTGACAGGGACTGGCAGGGAAGGGGTTGACAGTGGGTAGTGAGGTTGGCCTTCAGTGAAGGGGTTAACAGTGGTTAGGAAGGTTGACTGACAGGGGCTGGAGGAGAATGTATTACTTGCATTACAGGGAGGGAGGGAGAGGAACACAAATGGGTTCTAGCCTTGTCTCTGCAGTGCAGTCTATGCTGTGAGCATGCCTTACACTACAGAAGACATGCCTCTATTTTCATTGGCTTAAAAATGGTACATTTCTTTCAGAGTCTGGGAATCAGGAACATGTTGAAATTTGAGAGGGAGTGGCTAAAGAGGCTGGGTTACACTGCTGAAAACAGCAAAACATTTTACAGTACTGCAGGAAAACTACACAGAATTGAAAGAACAGAAACTAACCGCAGGTATGTTGAGCTTATTAGCTGTAATTTAAGCTTAACTCATTTATCTGGAGTGTCCCTTTAAGTTAATTTGAGTTTAATATAATAATTATATTTAGTAAACAGAAATGCGTTATAAATTTATTTAATTTTTCTATATATATAGTTGGGAAAAAAAATATATATAGGTATCACATTTTTATAATGTTGAGTCTTAAAAATCGTTTTAATTAACATATTGTATTAGTACAGTGAATGTGTATCTTGGAAAATTTCCATAATTGCCTTACCCATTTGCTGCTTCAAAATATCCCTTTTTTTTCAGTCTTTCTACTTTAGTGCTTTGGAAAAATAATAAAACATTTATTGTTATCTTTGGCAGTAAGCTGTTGATATAGGATCTCAGCTTGCAGATGGTACTGTTATCGTGTAATGTCAGATATATGGAATTTTCACAGTTGTAATCAGATAATATTAAATAGCTAGATTACTGATTAAACCAGTCTGGAAATTTCATTGACATTGGGGAGTGCCATATAATTAGTTTTTCATCAGTCTGGGCTTAATTTGCATGAATTTCTTACATATCTACCTGCAATTAGCCTGGAGTTTTCTAGTTTTGTTGAATTATGTGAAACACCCATGAAATTGCTGTTTATATGGAAAGTCTTGGCTTGTCAAAATATCTACTAAATACCAATATGAAAAGAGTAAGGTACACCCTGAACATTCATATAGTAACATCTTAAAGGGACACTCACTGCCCAAATATATATATATATATTTACAAATCACTATGTAGTAGGTATACACCATGTATGCATTTAATTAGACTTTTTTTTATTCCATTGTGGGTATATCTAAAAACAGCTTGCAAAAGCTGCAGCTCTCTTGTCTGTTAACCTTTAAAAGCCCTCCCCTTCTAAACCCGCCCAGACTTTCTGTAGCTGGTCAATGCAGGTCATTGAGAAGTCTTTGCAAGCTCTGGGCAATTGCTGCCTATTGAGCTTAACCCCACTGAGCTAACCAACCAGGAAGTAACAGGTCCGGTAATGTGATTGATGGTCAGGGACGTGTAACAAGGTTAATTTATAAAGGTGTCAATTTCTATTGAAATTTGCACTTTTTGTAAAATGAAAAAAGAGGAAACTCTTCACACATAAAGCATTTCAGCAAGCTAAAGTGATCTAGGTGTTTGGAGTGTTCATTTAAGGACCAATAATAGTCTGACTCATGATATTATTATTTTCTTGAGTATTCTGTTTTAATATGAAATGTGGCACTTTGTTAACGACACCTATACCAAGCTATACCAAGCCTACAAAGCTATATAAGCAGGAAATTACATTCTGGCATATGTTCTTTGCTCTCAGTTTCTTTTTCTTTTTTTTTCAGTCGATCTTTATTTAGGATTTTTTGATCAATTGAAAAACAAAGGTAAAAAAAACATCATGAAAAAATATGCCATGCAGGAGAGGCAAAGAAAACAGAAATGTGCTAACCAAGAGGTAGGTATCACAGAAATAAAATAGAGACTTTCCAAAAAAAGCTCATGAGTACAACAAACAAGTGGCGCACATCATTCTGTGATCTCAAGAGATAATGTGACTCAGGTAGAGCAGAGAAAGCCTTAGACTAAATGCAGAGGCTGATGTGTTGAGATAAGGTAAAGGACAGACTCCTCGAATAGGAAAGAAAAGGAAGAAGAGAAGAAAAATCAGGGGGTAAAGACAGAAAAGGCAATGTGCTAAGCATAAGAGCGATCAAAATAGTGAAATCTCTTGATGAAAAGGCATCAGAGGCCTGCGAAGTGAGACAGCGAATGAAATGGTGCAACTGCAAGTAGTGAAACTGAGACATAGCTGAGTGGGTGGGTTGGCCAGTGGGAACAAACAAGCTCTTTATCTTGTCCCCGGAGCGGAGCCCCCCTTCAAAAGGCCAGAATGTGAAGGACTAGGGTGAGGAATTAGGCAGCGTGGAAAGATTGGTGTGAAAACAAAAAAGAAACCAAATATGAAGAGTAGTTCCTACCAGTGGATGCCGAACAGCCTTCCTAGTAGCTCACCAATTACAGGGATGGGAGTAAGGTCATTCCCACAAATTAGATTTCGAGGAATAGCCAATGTCTGCTTTTGAAGTTGGGCCATAGGCATTCTGTTAAATATCCACATGGTTTTATCTTTAGCTTCCTGGCTTGGGATAAACCCCAATTGATCGGGTGTTAGGTTTATATTATTATTATTATTATTATTATTATTATTATTATTATTATTATTTTTTCCAGTAAAACATGGCTGTATATGATATCATGACACATAACTCTGGAAGTTGTAGTTAAACTTTTAGCTTTTTACAGCAAACAGCTGACAATAGAACTATAAATCCCTAAAACACTGCTGTGGCCACAAAACACAGTTTATATTACATGCTCAGCATTATATGGTTTTGTCACATGTTCATCCTCACCTCGTGATGTCTGTAATGACAAATGCCTTTCTGACATTGACAGAGGTGCCACTCAGCAGTCCTGTACCAGTAAATCTGACTCCTGCGGCATGTTGAATGCCGCTGGCCGCTGCGGATCCATTCCAATTTGTAACCCCACATCTACCAACGGTATTGATGACGTCAACGTGCGCACACACGTTCTGGGGTCAAAGGCCGGGTATGGCTTATCAGATCTGAAGGAGGCTTATTTAAACTTTCCATTTCCTCATTGCCCTGTCAAGGTTTCCCTTAGTAGGTTATCTGAGAGAGGGTTCCTGAGCATTTATTTCAGGTTATTGACTTTGGTTTCGTTTTGACTTCCTTGACTCTTTGCTTTCCCTCATCGTTGTGTCTCCTTCTGTGTCCCTGACCTTGGCAAGTATCCTGAATATTCTCGGGTACGTTAAGTCCGGCCATTCTAAGGCCTGGTAAGACGTTACCTTTAGTCCTAGGTGTGATACAATTCTGCGTGCTGGATCAACTAGTACCCTGAAAGGTTTACAGTTTGATGTTCAATGCTCAATGCAATTTCATACATTCATGTTTATTTTGCTGTTGCAGACACCTTAATAATAAACATAGCAATTCATTCTGTTCAACTATGCACATTTGCTTTAGCTCCACCTACTGTTAGAGTTTGTCAATCCCATTCATTACATGACGATGACTAATAATGCTACAGCTAAAAGGCAGATAATGTACTATATGCATAGAATATATTAACATGCTTGTGATGCTTATACAGTTTATATGTTACTCTAATAGTTTTGTTTTTAATATATCTGTATAGTATGATATTAGGGGATTTTGAATGGATCTTTGTTCACGAATAATAGTGTACATTGTGTTGTCAAATAAAGAAGGCATGCAGTGACAGCAGTTTAACAGTGTTTCAGACACAGAAAAATCAGACACTTAAACCTACTAAATCAGTTATAATCCTAAAATAATGATGCACGTTAATGACTCACTTGTGTACTATCATAAATGTATTTAAATTGCCAGAATTGCATCTTTGCTCATCAAATCTTTAATCTCTGGGATTTTCTTTTCAACAATGTAGCTTCTTAGGTCAAATCCTGTATTACTTACTTTACAATGATACTTTGTTCCATCTTACTCAGCAAATTTGACCAAAATAAGGCTTTGAGATCAGTGTGTTACATTTTTGAAGTTATTTACTAAAACTAAAACTCTAAAAATTCACAAGAACATTGCAAATTTTAGGCGAAAAAGCTGGAAAAATAGTTTTTACTATTTTGGCATAAAATTGGTAGTTTCCTTGTTAATGCTCTACTCTTCCCTGTTTAGTAAATAACACTCTATCCATCAGTTCATTCATGTTAACAAAGGTGTATTTCTTTGTTTGATTCTCCTGATAATTACCAAAGAGAATAGAAATCTTATTTGACCTGTCATTGATAATGACCGGCATGTTAAAGGAGCATCTCAGCCACCGTAACCAATATAGGGCATTGTAGTGAATGTGGTACCCATAGTACCCCTCCTCTCCTTCCTCCATTGGAGGTAGTCAAACTGATTTAGTATTGTTTGGCTTCTTAACTGGTGTAACAGTACTTAGCCAATCTGAGTGCTGGCAGGGGTCCTCCGATCGAGGTGCACGTGGCTCGAGCACTCCTGCCTCCAGGCATACCGTGTGTGGCTCAAGCACTTCTGGCTCCTGGTTGGCTGCGCTCGCTGAACAGTCTGATTGGATGCACGGCCTGTACAGTAGTAGTAATGCTGCTCACTCGCAAGCACGTTCTTAAAGGGGAAATGGGAGCCTAACCTTGTGGTCGGCTCCTATTGGCCCACGTCATTCTGGTGCTCCCATTCATGCACATTTTGGGGCACATGCATGACGTGGACCAATCAAATTAAACATAGACCTATTTAAACTTACCTGGTCCTAGATTCTGTTCCCTATTGTGGTTTCTGTCCCCAGTTCCCTTTAGTGTGTACCTTTTGTTATTGTACTGTATTCTGGTATTGACCTGGGCTTTGTTTCCTGACTCTGAGTTTGTGTTTAGCCCTTGCATGTCTTGTTTGCCCTTCTGATTATTAACGTGTACCTGATTCTGGCTAGTTATCGTTTTCGCTGTCTCTCCGTTACCCAGACCTCGGCTTGTATTTCAACTACTCTTTACTCTATTAAGCTTTTAGTTCGGCCTCTCTAAGGCCCGGTAAGAAGATTCCATTTGCTTTGTCCATTCCTTGCTATCCTAAACTCTGCGTGCTAGGGTTATTCACTCTGTGTCACCTGGGTTCCGCTGTTCACTGCTTCCTCCTCTCACCCCATCTTGTCAGCACTCCTAAACTAAGCTCAGGGCTGTGCTACCATAACATGGCACAGCAGCCACCTAAGGGCGCACCAGCCCGGGAATGAAGAATTTGGGTGACTGGCAGGAGGGGAGTGCTGACGGTCTCTGTATGTAGCGTGGCCAAACGTGGAAGAGGAGTTTGTTTCCCTCTCCCCGGTCTCACAGTACACGCACACTGAGAGTGCCAAACTGCTTCCTGTCAGGAGAAAGAAACAAGCCCCTCTCCCACGTTTTGCACTCGGCCACACAACACAGCAGGAGGGAGGTGAGCAGGCACATAGGGGGCTGGGGAAGGGGGGTGAGAGCTGGTAAAACACATAGGGAGGAGAGGAAATTATACACATAGGGGCTGGGGAATTGAGACACATGGGGGGTTGCAGGGATTATGACACATGGGGGGCTGGGAGAATGAGACACATGAAGGGGCTGATGGACTGAGACACATGTTGGGCTGAATAGAGACACACAAAGGGACTGTGTTAGGTAGAAAGGGACACACAAAGGGAAGTAAGCAACACACAAAGTGTGGGATCTAAGAGACACAAATGGAAAACATGGGGGATATGATATATATAAAGGGTAGTCTAAGACAAAAAGGGGTAAGAAATTGCCTGAGAGCATTAGATGATTACTCTCAGCCAATGAGCTAAGTTCTCATCCCTCAGGCAGAGAGCATCTGACTGGAATGGAGGCTTAGGTGAGTAGACAAACCTGACTGATGTAAATAATTCTTTATTATCCCAAGGAGGTAATGAATCTAATTGTAATGATATGCAGGGCTGCTTTAATTTTGGGGCCCCGACAAAGCTCAAAGTCTGGGCCCCCGGGGTCCGCCCCTGACACCGCTCACAGGGCTCTTCCTGAGTCCGCCCACAATGATGCAGTACTGAATGTGGTGTGTGTATACAGGGAGTGCAGAATTATTAGGCAAATGAGTATTTTGACCACATCATCCTCTTTATGCATGTTGTCTTACTCCAAGCTGTATAGGCTCGAAAGCCTACTACCAATTAAGCATATTAGGTGATGTGCATCTCTGTAATGAGAAGGGGTGTGGTCTAATGACATCAACACCCTATATCAGGTGTGCATAATTATTAGGCAACTTCCTTTCCTTTGGCAAAATGGGTCAAAAGAAGGACTTGACAGGCTCAGAAAAGTCAAAAATAGTGAGATATCTTGCAGAGGGATGCAGCACTCTTAAAATTGCAAAGCTTCTGAAGCGTGATCATCGAACAATCAAGCGTTTCATTCAAAATAGTCAACAGGGTCGCAAGAAGCGTGTGGAAAAACCAAGGCGCAAAATAACTGCCCATGAACTGAGAAAAGTCAAGCGTGCAGCTGCCACAATGCCACTTGCCACCAGTTTGGCCATATTTCAGAGCTGCAACATCACTGGAGTGCCCAAAAGCACAAGGTGTGCAATACTCAGAGACATGGCCAAGGTAAGAAAGGCTGAAAGACGACCACCACTGAACAAGACACACAAGCTGAAACGTCAAGACTGGGCCAAGAAATATCTCAAGACTGATTTTTCTAAGGTTTTATGGACTGATGAAATGAGAGTGAGTCTTGATGGGCCAGATGGATGGGCCCGTGGCTGGATTGGTAAAGGGCAGAGAGCTCCAGTCCGACTCAGACGCCAGCAAGGTGGAGGTGGAGTACTGGTTTGGGCTGGTATCATCAAAGATGAGCTTGTGGGGCCTTTTCGGGTTGAGGATGGAGTCAAGCTCAACTCCCAGTCCTACTGCCAGTTCCTGGAAGACACCTTCTTCAAGCAGTGGTACAGGAAGAAGTCTGCATCCTTCAAGAAAAACATGATTTTCATGCAGGACAATGCTCCATCACACGCGTCCAAGTACTCCACAGCGTGGCTGGCAAGAAAGGGTATAAAAGAAGAAAATCTAATGACATGGCCTCCTTGTTCACCTGATCTGAACCCCATTGAGAACCTGTGGTCCATCATCAAATGTGAGATTTACAAGGAGGGAAAACAGTACACCTCTCTGAACAGTGTCTGGGAGGCTGTGGTTGCTGCTGCACGCAATGTTGATGGTGAACAGATCAAAACACTGACAGAATCCATGGATGGCAGGCTTTTGAGTGTCCTTGCAAAGAAAGGTGGCTATATTGGTCACTGATTTGTTTTTGTTTTGTTTTTGAATGTCAGAAATGTATATTTGTGAATGTTGAGATGTTATATTGGTTTCACTGGTAATAATAAATCATTGAAATGGGTATATATTTGTTTTTTGTTAAGTTGCCTAATAATTATGCACAGTAATAGTCACCTGCACACACAGATATCCCCCTAACATAGCTAAAACTAAAAACAAACTAAAAACTACTTCCAAAAATATTCAGCTTTGATATTAATGAGTTTTTTGGGTTCATTGAGAACATGGTTGTTGTTCAATAATAAAATTAATCCTCAAAAATACAACTTGCCTAATAATTCTGCACTCCCTGTAGTGTGTATAGTGGATGTAGAATTAGAATGTATGTAATGGACGCAAAGTGTGTGTGTGAAGTGGATGCTACACAGGCAAAGATGCATTTTGCTGCTGAGGTGATAGGGGCTGTAATTGATAAATTAGGGGCTGTAGTAGCGGGCTAGGGGCTGTAGTGGTGGAACGGGGAAAATGCGCAGCTTTCGTGCAGAAGAATGCAAATTGTCTGCCAGTATTTTCTGATAACATGCTGCATTCATCTTGCCATCAATTTTTAATCAAAGATTCCTCGTGTCTTTAGAGCTCACATTTGCAATGTTAGACAAACATCAGGACACCGCGGGAGAGGAGAGCCAGCAACAGCATGGACTGCAGGACTGGAGCAGCACAGGTCGAGAGGTGGTATGACAGAGGAAAGTAAGAGACACACAAAGGGACTGAGCTAAAGTAAGACACACACAAAGAAGCTGGGGGAGAAAGACACAAACAAGGGGGTGTAAGGCATAGAAAGTAGAAAATGAGGTACACTAAGGGGTTAAAAAATACACTAACTGGGGTAAACATTCAAAAGGGGGTGAAGATGTATTTTATGGGGAAGGGAGGGCGGCATGGGCGGCAAAATGCATCTTTGCCTGTGTAGCCAAAATCCTTGCACAGGCCCAGATCAGTAGGAAAACTATGGTTGTAATCTGCTTACTCTGTTGCTATGTTCTAGCACCAGTGGCGGATCCAGGGGGGGCAACGGGGCAATTGCCCCACCGAGAAATCCGCCGTTCTCCCTCTCCCTCCCCTGACAGCATGGCAGGCACAGTGCTGAGAGCCAGCAGGGGAGGGAGTGAAAGGGAGGACCCGGAGCTCAGGCTGCAGCTCCTCCGGGTCCTCCTCTCGTGAGATTTGAAGCGTTGCTGCGGTTACCACGGCAACGCTCCAAATCTCGCGAGAGTGAACTCTAGCCCGGGAGCGCGGGCTAGAGTTCACTCTGACCACCTGATCACCAATGAATCCCCCACCGGACCACCAGGGAAATGCTCCCCCTCCTCCCCAGTAAAGGTAAGAAGGGAGGGGGGACATATTTCGGATAAATAATTAAATTAAAAAAATTAAATTCGAATTAAATAAAAAAAAATATATTATAAAAAAAAAGCCACACACACATACATTGCCCCCAATACTGCCCCCCATTCACACAAACTGCCCCCCATACACACACACTGCCCCCCCATTCACACAAACTGCCCCC
>OW240912.1:367363950-367502871 GCA_933207985.1 Pelobates cultripes | reverse complement strand
ACTCCATTGGCTACAACCCTCTGTTGCCTGTCACTCAGCCACTGTCTTACCAATTCAACAATATTGGAATCCATACTTAGAGATTGCAATTTATTGATGAGCCTTCTATGTGCAACAGTGTCAAAAGCCTTACTGAAATGTAGGTAAGCAATGTCTACTGCACCACCCTGATCTATCATTTTAGTTACCCAATCAAAAAAATCTATAAGATTAGTTTGGCATGATCTCCCTGAAGTAAACCCATGTTGTCTCTGATCTTGAAATCCATGTGTTTTTAGATGTTCAACAATCCTATATTTTAACATGGTTCCCATTACTTTCCCCACTACTGAAGTAAAGCTTACTGGCCTATAGTTGCCCGACTCCTCCCTGCTACCTTTCTTGTGCATGGGCACAACATTCGCTAACTTCCAATCTTCTGGGACTACTCCTGTTAACAATCATTGGTTAAATAAATCTGTTAATGGTTTTGCTAGTACACCACTCAGCTCTTTTAATAACTTTGGGTGTATTCCATCAGTTCCCATTGACTTATTTGTCTTAACTTTTGACAGTTGAAATAGAACCTCTTCCACTGTAGACTCACATGTAATAAGTGACTTATTTGTCCTTTTTCCTAACTGAGGTCCCTTTCCTTCATTTTCATCTGTAAATACTGAACAAAAATATTCATTGAGGCAGTCAGCTAGACCTTTATCCTCTTCTACAAACACTGCTAGGACAACTGTCTACAAGGTTTTATTCTAGATGAGTGTTAGGAATTACACCCTTTTGTTCGCAAACATTATTTTTTCTCATTCGGTAGGTAAAACTATTGAACACTGACCACCCCCTGGCTTATTAACTATAAATAAAACTGCAAGAATAAGTGCTCTCCCTGTGTGGCCGCCGTTTGTATGGCCGAACGCCATGTGCTGGAGAAAGCGGTGGCCATCTTGTTGTAGGAAAAGAGGAAGCAGGACTTGGTCGTCGAGTGTCTGGAACTCCAAATCGGACACTCGACTTCCTGAACGCCAGTCAATTTCATGAACGCCTGCTTCTTTTCACCGATCAGCCAGGAGAGTGCTGTTCGGCAGGTTTGATCCCACGAACTAGGTGAACAAACACTTCCCATGAGTCAGGGAAACCGTTCGTGGTTTGGTTTGTAACTACTATAATGGACGGACCGCTACCCCTGAAACTGTGGAACTGTTTTGGGCTGGAGCCTCATGAACAGTTGGCCAAAACTTTTTGTTAAACGTTTTTTATGTATTATTCTGTGTGGCAAGGTTACTGGTTCTTGGAGGGGCCTGCTTGCCAGCCTTTTGCCCCAGGACTATAGCCCTTGGTCTAATCCTACAGCATTAGTCTAATCTGTTCGGTAACCGAACCATTGAGGGGAAAAGGCACGAACAAAGCCTTTCCACAGCCCTGAACCAAGGTCTAATACAGTTTTGAACTTATAGCATTGCCATCTGTACCTGCATTCACCCAAGAGTATCTGATCCCTGTCTTTCAGTTCAGGCAGATGCTAACACAGATGATAGCATAACCGGAACTACAATCTGATTTTGTACAGTGAAGGTGATGAAAAGTAATTCAAAATATGCTACAAAAATTAACACACACACGCACAAACACACACACACACACAAAAAATGTAATTTAGCAAGAATCAAAAAATACTATTCTGATTTGAAAATAATTATTTGTTTTTTTAAAATCTGTTTATTTGTCTAAGCATTGCAAGTTAAATTACATGCCATTGTACTGAAGATAATAAAAAATACTATATTTTTGTGTGACATTAAATAAAAAAAAAAAATGGGGGCAAAGATTAGGTCTATGTATCCTTTTGCCTGGTTTGGTGAGAGTCAAATTTCCCATGCACAACTTCTGCCTGTCTCCAAAAGGCAGTCTGTGTAAACTTTGCATCAGATTATTATTTTGATCTTCTGATACCATCAGCCTAGATAACTTTCATGCTTTTTTTTACTTTGTGTGTTCATAGTTGGCACTACATCACATGCAGTTCACGTGAGGAAAGGTTGTACAGCTCTCATAACTTTATTTGCACAGACTGTTGAAGTAGGATTACTTGGCAACATTTTTTGATCATGAAGGCCCACGCTCAGTTCTATTCAGCCATGCACTCACTCACGTCAGTCTGAGCTGAGTCACACAGCTAGGCTACTTTTTGTACTTTTAAAAATGATCTGTCTCAATTTAACCAAGTCAACAAACAAACCGTTTTAAAAATCAATGATGTATTTTTTGTTTTGAAATATAAAATTAATATCACATAGAACTTTTCTTATCAGTATTTTATTAGATATACAGAATAGAAATGGCACACACCATAGATAGCACTTACCCGGTGTCAAAATGTTCCGGACCCTGATTTTATGATCGTTTGTGCCACGACCGCCCCTCTATCAAGTTGGATTACTTTGAGCGTGCTGACGTCCAATGTTTATATTGCTGCTGACTAGCGCTCGGTAGAACACTGGTCCGGCGGTATCCACCCTAACCCTCAGAGCCAGGCCTCCCAGACTTGGGTCATTGTGTGTATGCATGGGTCAGTGTGTGTTTCTGCATGGGTCAGTGTGTGTGCCTGTATGGGTCAGTGTGTGTGTGTCTGCATGGGTCATTGTGTGACTGCATGGCTCATTGTGTAACTGCATGGGTCATTGAGTGTCTGTATGGGTCATTGTGTGTCTACATCGGTCAGTGTGTGTGTCTGCATGGGCCAGTGTGTGTGTCTGCATGGGTCAGTGTGTGTCTGCACAGGTCAGTGTGTGTATGTCTGTATGGGTCTATGTGTGTGTGTGTGTCCGTCTGTATGGGTCAGTGTGTGTCTGTATGGGTCAGTGTGCATGTCTGCATTGGTCATTGTGTGTGTCTGCATGGGTCAATGTGTGTCTGCACGGGCCAGTGTGCCTGTATGTGTGTGTCTGCATGGATCAGTGTATGTATATGGGTCAGTGTGCATCAGTCTGCATTGGTCAGTGCATGTGCATCAGTTTGCATGGGTCAGTGTGTGTTTACTTGAGTCAGCGTGTGTGTTAGTCTGCGTGAGTGGGTGGAGCGAATGAGGAGGAAAATTTTTCTTCGTCTAGGGTGGAAAAAATGCTTACACCCACCCTGTTTCCAGAGCATGCTTTACAATTCATAATAAACATTTAGACCAGGTATTAAAAGGTTTTTTAAGGTACCTTTATTGCACCCAAAAAAATTAATGATTTCAGCCTTGAAAAAGTAGAAAGGTTTGGAGGTGTTGAAATACTGCCCAGGTTGTGTAGAATAAAGATACCTAAAACAACATTTGAGTGGTCCAAGTATATTTTATTGTGCTAATAATGTAAACCATCACTTTTTCTTAGCAGTGAAATAATTGTGAAGGACTATTTGAGTTTCACATAATTGAAGCTTATGAGTTATGGCTCGTTACATACCAAATGTTACATGTTGGTAATGTTGGTAAGTCCCAATACACCTGAGTTGGCACACAAAAATATGAGAGTCCTCTACACTTGTAGAGCAACATAACTAACTTTATTATGGACACCCAGAGCACATATATGCAAACAACTCATTACAATGTGGAGAGTAAAAAAACTGTCGCTCAAGAGAGTGGTTCAACCAACATTCCACCTAGAGGAAAAATAAAGCAGCTCTAAGTGCCACAGAGTCTGCTCATCTGGGGAACACATGGACAATAGAAAGTAAAGCGCATCCTGCAGCAAACAATAATGTCAATGTCTTCAGCAGGGTTATCTACTAAAGTGAGAATTCTCTGGAAGTCTGCTATGCTTTCAGTATGGCTATTCTGGCTTTAAATTTGAAATTCTCACTTTAGATAATAACCCTGTATGTGTCACTGATCCTGAACATCTAGGGAACACATTGGCTCAGTCCAGATTTTCCACAATGACATTCCAGATTACAGAATTTGTCACAATTAGAGTTGAGCGGACACCTGGAAGTTCGGGTTCGGCGGGTTCAGCCAAACTTCGAAAAAAAAATCTGGGTTCGGGATCGAACTTGACCCCGTATTTGACCCCGAACCCCATTGACTTCAATGGGGACCCGAACTTTTGGGCACTAAAATGCCTCTAAAAAAGTCCTGGAAAGGGCTAGAGGGCTGCAAAAGGAAGTAAAATGGGGGTAAGAGTAGGACAAGTGCCCTGCAAACAAATGTGGATAGGGAAATCACTTAAAATAACATAAAATACATAAAATAAGCAGCCGCTTAGTAGATAACTCCCTAATTCCCACGGTATTAGGGATCTATCTACCAAAAGGCTGAAAGACCTTATAAAACCTTACCCCGTCCTGCAATTAGGCTCAGATCACTCTGATTGGTGGGTTTAAGTCATCCAATCAGAATGCTCTGACAGGTAAATGAAGAGACTGACAGGTAAGTCTCTACATTTCCCTGTCAACTAGGGCCCCCACCCGCCGCTCATGGGTGGGGGCCGGGGGGGGAGGACAGTAGGTCCCCCCACCCTTATTGTTATTTAGGGCCCCCACCCTCTGCGCAGGGGTGGGGGTTGGGGGGGTGGACAGTAGATCACCCCCCCAATTTTTATTTATGGCCCCCACCCACCGTTTAGGGGTGTGGGCCGGGGGGGAGGACATTAGGTCCCCCCCCCAATTTTTATTTATGGCCCCCACCCACCACTCAGGGGTGGGGGCCAGGGAGGGAGGACAGTAGGTCCCCCCCACATTCTTATTTATGGCCCCCATCCACCGCGCTGATGGTAATGGTGGTGATCACCATGATCACATGGCCGCAATAGGAGTCTATAAAGTTGCCTGCAGGGGGACTGTCTGAGCTGTCAGGCAGTCCCCTTGACTCTGGATATGTGAAAAAAATAAAAATAATTAAATAATAATAATTACACATATATTTAATATGTATAATATATTATAAAATAATTAAAGCATTTTTAAATATATTATACATATAATGAAATCATATACATGCATTATATAAGTGTACTTTGAGATTTATATATATCACAAAGTACACTTATAATGAAATCATATACATGTATTAAATATGTATAAGGTATTATAAAATGCTTTCATTATATTATAATATATTATACACATACAGGAAATAAAAGTGTGTGTGTGTGTGTATGTATATATATCTTTAAACAAGATGGGAACTTCGTTTGCCCACCCACATAGTGGCCAAATAATTAACACCTCTCAATATATTACATGTACCACTGACTATGTGATCTATATGCTCACTTGCCCTTGTGGACTGTCCTATGTGGGTAAAACCAATCTGACCCTCAGAGATCGGATACGGGGCCATCGATCCACCATTACCACCGCATTTCGTGATAACACTAGTGTTATAGTGGGACATGGTTATAGACTTTTTCTACATAATTCTTTAACGGACACTATTTTCACTTACGTTCTATATACACTTGCCATGTCTCTTTTTATATCTAATTGAATCTATGGAATGCTCTTTATATGTGTTCCAATATGATTCTCATAACATGTATACTTCACTAACGTTTTGATAGACAGTCACACAGACTTCACTATTCACGCCACGGAACTATGTGAAACCGGCCTTATATTATTTACACTGGTTTCTTAGCAACCACAATTTTCATCATCACGCATGTCTAACGTGGCTACGTTACTACGCAGATCACGTGATGACCGGCAGACACTTCCGGGTTCTGAGTAAGGGGAGGAGGGTTACAATCACTATTGGTGAGTATACTTTACTTTTCTTATATAAAGTTTGCTCTTATGATTGTATGTTGATCTTGAGGAAGACCCGAACAGGTCAAAACGTCGATCATTTTATTTCATACCGTTTGATGGAATAAATAACCTTATAATTCTTGAAGACTGGAGAGTGCATCCTTTCTATGTATATAGTATATATCATTTCAGCGTGGGATAGCACCAGGGCATTGGACTGTATATTATTTTACCAGCAAGGGTAAGTGCCATTATACCTGTACTATATATAAATATATACACACACGTATTATGTACACACGTATATATATGTGTGTATATAATACGTGTGTGTATATATTTATATATATATATATATATATATATATATATATATATATACTCACACACATATGTAATAAATGAGACAATTACAAAAATGTACAGGAACAATAGTTTGAAGAGGGCCCTGCTCAAACGAGCTTACAGTCTATAGGATGTAGCAATCAAGCAGAGCAGGAGGAGAGAATAGAGTGCTACCCTTTAGGAGAGAGCAAGGGACAGGTATGTGAGGTAGAGGTTACTCTGGGAGGCCATGAGCTTTCCTAAAGAGATGGGAGGCTATTCCAAAGGAAAGGCTATTCCAAAGGAAAGGAGCCACCCATGAGAAGTCCTGCAGGCGTGAGCACAGGGGGAGAGCGCAGCGCATAGGAGAAAGTCACGGGCAGAGAGGAGAGACCGAGAAGGGGCATACCTGCAGATCAGTGAAGAGATATAGGAGGGGCTAGAATTGGCCAGTGCTTTATAGGTGTGGATTAGCCTACTCCGTCTAGCATGTAAGCTCATTGAGCAGGGCCCTCAACCCCTCTGTTCCTGTGTGTCCAACTTGTCTGGTTACAACTACATGTTTGTTCGTCCACCCGCTGTAAAGCACTGCGGAATTTGTTGGCGCTATATAAATAATAACATAATAATAATAATAATTAGTACCTTGAATTGACTCCTATATGATACAGTAAGCTAATGTAAGGACTGACAAAAGGGAGAGGTGTGAGAGGAGCGACAGGAGAGGAAAATCAGTCTAGCTGCAGCATTCACTATTAGGAGATAGGTACTATAATCCATGTGAGAGATTACTAGAGCATGGAAAAGCTCCTTAGTAGCATCTTGCGTAAGAAAGGGGCTATGTTTAAAGGTGGAATCTACAGGATTTGGTAACATACTGGATGTGAGGCTCAAATGTGAGGCCAGAATTAAGTATAATGCCAAGACAGCACACTTGCAAGGATGGACTGATGTGGGTACCACTAACTTGAAGGGAGGGCGAAAGAGGAGAATCAGTATTAGGAGGAGGAAAGACAAGGAGTTCAGTTTTAGAGAGATTGAGTTTCAAAAATCGGGAGGACATCCAGTCAGAGATGGAAAAAAGGCAAGTAGTGACACATTGCAGGACGGCAGGGAAGAGGTCCAGGGAGGAGAGGTATATCTGAGTGTCATCAGCATGCAGGTGGTATTGGAATCCAAATGAGGTAATAAGTTTGCCAAGAGAGGCAGTATAAAGAGAAAATAGAAGGGGACCAAGTACAGAGCCTTGGGGGACTCCAACAGAGACAGGACGAAGGGAGGAGGTATCATTAGAAAAAGAGACAAATCTGAAGGGTAGGTAAGGCATGATCCAGGTGTGGTTGAGAAAGAGGGGGAATTCTTTCATTAGCTGTTTAATCTTGTCAGTAAAGTAGCATGCAAAGCTATCGGCTGTAAGGTTAGTTTAGGGGGTGGACACAGCAGGGCAAAGAAGGGAGTTTAAAGTATTAGAAAGACGCCTGCGATTGTGGGAGCATGAGCTAATGAGGGAGGAAAAGTATGACTGTTTGGCAAGGGCTGTGCTGTATGAACGCAACATGAATTTGTACTGGAGTAAGCTTTCAGCAGAACAGGAGCATCTCTGCAGGTATCGTGTTAATTTAGTGTGCCACAGTTTGGGGCGTGTTCTCCTCAAGGTGCATGTTTGGAGCGGGGCTGCAGCATCCAGGGCAGAGGTGAGGGTTGTGTTATATGAGGAGATAGCCAGTAAGGGACAGGAGAAAGTAGGGATGGATAGAAGTTGGGGATCAATAGTAGCGGATAGCTGCTGGTGGTCAATATAATTTCGATTTCTTTGTTGAGGGGGGTTAGGTTGAGGCTGATGGGGTAGGGGGCTATTGAGAGCAAATGATAAGAGGTAGTGATCTGAGAGCGGAAATGAAGTGTTGCAGAGATTAGAGATTGTACATTCATGAGAGAAAATAAGATTAAGGGTGGCCAGCTACATGGGTGGGGGACCCCTTACATACGCCACTGACCATATGGTCTCAAAAGGCAACATAGACCCAGCAAACCAATCTGGCAAAATGAAATAGGCAAGCCCTATATTGACCCTGTAACTTTCTAAAACACCATAAAACCTGTACATGGGATGCTTCCGAAGGTCCAAAGTGCTGAATTTACAAAGTGCTGAATTGCCGAATATCGGACGTGCAGAACCGAATGGCCGATGTGCCGAATTTTGGAAGTGCTTTGGATTTCTGAAAAGTGGCAAAACAAGAGAGGGAGGGAAAATTATATGAATGATGACAGGGTTAGTGTTAGGTTAGGGTAGGGTAGGATTAGGGCTGGGTTAGGGTAGGGTTATAATTAGGGTAGGGTTAGGGTAAGGTTCAGGTAGGGTTAGGTGTAGAGTTAGGGTAGGGTTATGGTTAGAATAGGGTTAGGGGTAAGGTTAGGCTAGGGTTAGGGTAAGGTTGGCTTAGGGTTATGTTAGGGTAGGGTTAGGGTATGGTAGGGTTGGGTTTAGAGTAAGGTAGGGTTATGGTTAGGTTAGGGTTGGGTTAGGGTTAGAGTAGGCTTAGGGTTAAGGTAGGGTTAGGGTAGGGTTAGGGCAGGGTTATAGTAGGGTTAGGGCTAGTTTATGGTTGGCTTAGGGTTAGGGTTAGGGTAGGGTTGGCTTAGGGTTAGGATAGGGTTAGGGTTGGGTGCGTATTAGGGTAGAGTTAGGGTTAGGGTAGGATTAGGGAAGGGTCAGGGTAGGGTTAGGTCACGGTTAGGGTAGGGTTAGGTTAGGGTTAGGGTAGGGTAGGGTTGGGTTTAGGGTAGGGTTAGGGTAGTGTTAGAGTTAGGGTAGGGTTAGGGTAGGTTTAGGGGTAGGTTTAAGGTAGAGTTAGTGTAAGGTTTAGGGTAGGGGTATGGTAGGGTTAGGGTTAAGGTAGGGGTAGCGTTAGGGGTAGGGTAGGGTTAGGGTTAGGGAGCCCCGCATTTTTTTCAAATTGCCAAAGTCTTGAATTGACGAAGTCCAGAACCGTCCCGAATTGCCAAAGTCCTTCATTTCGGAAGTGCCGAACTGAACCGAAGTCCTGCATTACCAAATTTTTTTTCTTACCTGAATTTCTGAACCGAATCATACCAAATTGTTGGATCATGCACATCCCTAGCAAATGGTATGCCATGGTTGGGTTAATTCACATTCCTGGGCTACCATATGGTCTCAAAAGGCAAACTAGACCCAGCAAACTGAAATGAGCAAGCCCAATATTGACCCTGTAACTTTCCAAAACACCATAAAACCTGAATATGGGGGTATTGTTATATTCAGGAGACTTCGCTGAACATAAATATGAGTGCTTTAAAACAGTAAAACTTATCACGACAATGATATCACCAGTAAAGTTGCAGTTTTTGTGTAAAAAAATGCAAAAAACAAATATTAACGCTACCTTTGGCAAGCGTTTGTGACTAAGTGGCTACTTCAAAAGACTAGACATACCCCATTTTGAATACCGTGGGTTGTCTACTTTTACAAATGGTTAAATGGGGTTAAATTTTATTCCTGGGCTTCCATAGGGTCTCAAAGGCAACGTAGGCCCAGCAAACAAATCTAGCAAATTTCAATGTGCAGATATGGAAAAGGGCCCTACATTTGACCCCTGTAAGTTTCCAAAACCCCATAAAACCTGTACATGGGGGGTACTGTTGTACTCGGGAGACATTTCTGAATACAAATATGTGTATTTTATTTCAGTAAAAGCCAACAGTATTATGACATTCACAGTTAAAATGACATGCAGAATTTGAAAAATAAAAAAAATCTTAATTTCTCATACTTTTTTAGATTGTAGTCATATTAAATTATGTTTCATATAGAAATATTTGATATGAAATGAAAGCCCTGTTTCTCCTGAACAAAATGATATATAATAAGTGTGGGGGTGCACTTAATATGAAAGATGTGGAATTTGGTTGAACCTCATATAGTGCAAATTCCAGGTTTTGTTTAAGTTTTGATCACAACTTGTACAATTGGCTCCGTCCTTAAGGGATTAAAAATCATTTTATTTCGTTTTTTGTGTCTATTTTGTATAGCCTGCTTCTGACACAGGGCGGTTTCTTCCTCTCTCTGTTCCTAAATCCCCATTTTTTTTTTGTGTGTGAAAATCTTTATTTGCACATGAGAGGAATAGACAAAGAAAAATTAACATTGATATTGTGTTAAGGTAGACCACTAAATGGTGGGCTAGTAACCCAGGTAAACTTAATGAAATGACAGGTACGTATAGAAGTGTAAAATTGAGACTTAAACTTAATTTGCTGCTGGAACTGATACAAATAACGATAAATCAAGTGATGCCCATGTTTGTCCTCTGACCCCATTGCCAGACAAAGTCTCAGCAAACCAGTACCGTCCACTCTGCTGACCCCAGGCCTTTAAAAGAGCAGACATGCAGTTCCCACTGGTTTGGTTGCACAATAGCCTGAGAGAATTCAGAAGTGGCCTGGTGTCCATGCTTTTCATTCCAGGGATGTAGAGTATGCACCAGGGTATGTACCTTCACGGCTTGGGATTGAGGTAGCGGACATTGGTCCCTTTAATAACCAGGTAAGCTTTGGAAGGTCAGGGTGTTTTTCTCTGCTGCTGAAGGCATGAAGGTGTAGAGATTTTCCACCGCACCATGCCAGATGTGGATTGGTGAGTGTCAAGAGGTGAGTACTGCAACCTGCTGTCGCTCTGTCTCCCCTCCACATGCAGGTTATGTTTTTTAGCCAGTTTGCACAAGAAATTGGCAGAGATCTAATATAGCTGCATCATGTGGCTGGGACATGCAGTGTATCAGCCATCTTGACTGAGGCTGTAAGGTAGGCCTTTTTGTACCCAGACCCTTCTGGGTCACACTTTGACCCATAGCTGGGAATCAGAAGCCAGTGAGCAGGTGCTGGGTTTACCCTCACCAGCTGGAGTGGAAGGTATCCTGCGTTGGACTCTTCAGGCAGAGGGTTCCGCTGCCTCCCACTAGCTCAAGTGTAGTAGGCCGCAACCTAATCAGGGTATGAAACTGCCAGACACCAGCAAAACTGCCGCTTTCTTGTAAGTACTGGAGCTCTAACAAGAGTATGGAAAGTGAGGTAAATTCAAGATTTGAACCAAAGTGAGCTTAGTACAATCTGGATATAACGTCCAGACTCTACTAATCAAATGAGTGGAGCGCTAAAGGTATAAACTTACCTTAAAATAGGGTTAAATCTCAGATGTATATCAGTACATATAAAGGAAACAAAAAATAAAACACAATATAGTGTAAATCCACAGGTGGTAATGTATTTTGGTGATAAGTTATAAGTTTCAACAAAAAAATAAAAAACACAGTGGTTATGGTTGTGCTCACCTTTTCCTGAGCCAATGAGAACCTGGCTCTGGATGATAGACCTGGGTAACTCTAGAGGGGGGCACCTGCCCTTCTTTAGCAGCAAGATGAAGTTAGAAGCTGATGGGAATTGGTCAGAGCCTTAAAGGGACAGGCTCAAATCACTTGCACAGTAATGCACAGTAATGTTCCAGTAATTAGGACATTCTTTATTTTATATAGAAGCAACTGGACATTTTTATTTAATTCTATGTTTTTGTTTTTATATTTAAAGTTGCAATAAATGTATGTATTTTAAACCAAGTCCCATCAGCTTTTAACTTCATCTTGCTGTGCTGAGTGTGTAGCTGCTTATTTTTAACTCAATTACATTTGTAAGTGCTCTATACACAGTAATCACCAATCTGTGTGTTTTGTAAATTCAAGATTTGTCAGTGTAATAATTGTAGAGTTTTAGTATACAGCTCCTAGAGCCCGTCCAAGGTGCGTCCGGCCAGCTCTGCAGTCAGCTCCGCCCCACCTAAATCCCCATTCTTAATCATATATTTTCTCATTTATCATGTTGTATCATTTGTATTTATTATTTGATTTTAATTTTTGAGATAAGACCCCTATAATATTTTTCCTGGAGGGGTTTTTGAAGTAAATACCCTTTGACCAAAATATTTTATAACATTTAACAAACGTACTGTATATAAATAAATGTTTGATATTTGTATACATTCTATGACACTATTTGAAAGTTAACACAGGGATTTATATTGCCTTAAAGTTGTCTTTTTTTTAATATTGACATTAATGCAAGCTTTGTCCTTGTATTCCTACTTTGAACAACATGTATTGAACACCATATAAATGAACAATACAAAAGCAATGAATCCCTTACAATATTCCAGTGTGCTGAAAATTGAAGTGCTAACAGAGTGAATCCCAAATAATATATTAAAATGATATAGCTGGTATTATATAATCACACAAATCCATATTCATTTCTTTAATTAAAGGAACATTGTCACTTTTCTTGAAATTGCACCCTTGAATAAACCTTGAGTATATAGGGAGGTTTCACAACAAATGAGACCAACTATTATAAATTGTGACAGAAACAATAGGTTAATGAGGGCACTGCTCAAATAATCTTCCAAACAAGTGGAGGTGGTGTATAAAACCGAAATAGGAAGGGCAGCATGGAGGAGAGCATCCACGTGACAGGGTGGGAAAATAGCAGAACTTTAAGGTGAGAGTGAAGTGTTGAACCACTAATTAAGTTGAAAGTATAAGAGATAGGTTTGAGGCATTGCAGTTACTTTGGGAGGCCATAGGCTCGCCTGAAGAGATGTTTTTAGGGACTTCTTAAAATTGCTGTTATGAGGACCGAACATAAGCTCAGTTTTAGAAAGATTGTGTTTTGGAAAGCAGGAGGACATCCAATCAGAGACAGAAGAGAAGCAACCGGTGATGTAATCTAGGACCGCATCAGGGGAGGAGCGGTATAACTGTGTGTTTTAGGCATATAGCTGGTAGTGGAAGGCAAAATAATTATTATGTTTGTCAAGAGAATCAGTATAAAGAGACAACAGTAGAGACGAAGAACAGAGAATTATTATTAGCTGTATTTATATAGCATCAACTTACTCCACAGCGCTTTATAATATTATAAAGGCTGAACATCTTTCACTAAATTACACAATTACAAGAGATTGATGAGGACCCTGCTCAAAAACTGTAGGTCTTGTGGAGTGTTTCCGGTATGCAGTGGTTAGTACCTACCAAAGGTGGAGCGAGGAAGGACAACTGTTCTACCGGCTGTTCCTTAATATGTATTAAGTGTAAATTTTGGTCACTACGGCAGCACCAATCCTGTAAATGTCACTATTATTATAATTTTGATAGAGCAGATATATGATATGTATTGTGTGTATATAAATCAAAGCACTATCACTTTAATTGTTTAGTTTTGACACTACATTTTTTTATTGCATTTTTTAACATTAATTTTGCTTCATATATATTCACACAATGCTCTTACAACAGGTTACTAAAATACACTTTAGCTTATTTAGCACTAGCACTATTTAATTTGTCTCCCACGTTGGAATTAGTGCAGGACCCACTGATATTGGGATAAGGTGAAGTAGTGGTGGGTTTTATGACAATATGGCCACATGGTGGAACTGAATCCCCATATTTGTTTGCTGAGATAAAATGTAAAAAATAATGGTTATGTGTGTTGCTCCTTAATATGTATTATGTATACATTTTGGCCACAACGGCAGCACTATTCCTGTAAAATGCATGTTCTGGGTGTGCCCCCAATTCCCTTTTATCTTAAACTGTTGAACCAGGATCAGTGTCATTGATGCCCAAGGATTATTGATACTGATGGGAAGCGAAGGCTAGCCCATCTGGTCCGATCACACAGAAGAGCTACTGTAGCTCAAATTGATGAAAAACTTAATTCTGGCCATATCAGGAAGGTGTCAGAACACACAGTGAATCGCAGTTCGCTGCATATGGGGCTGCAAACTCACAGATTGGTCAGAATGATGACCCGTGTCCACTGTCAAAGGTGCGTTCATGTGGGAGATGAGCTCAGAGCTCTGACCAATGGAAGAAGGTTGCCTGGTCTGTTGAATCATATTTTCTTTTAGAACAGGTGGATAACCGAGAGCATGTACCTCGTTTACCAGGGGAATAGATGGCAGTAGGATGCACTATGTGAATAAGGCAGGCCGGCGGAGCCAGTGTTAGGCTCTAGGCAATGTTCTACTTGGAAATCTTGAGACCTGGCATTCATGTGACTATTACACTGACACAAACCACCTACCTAGAGATTGTTGCACACTAAGTACACCCCTTAACCCCTTAAGGACACATGACATGTGTGACATGTCATGATTCCCTTTTATTCCAGAAGTTTGGTCCTTAAGGGGTTAATGGCAATGGTGTTCCCTGGTGGCAGTGGCCTCTTTCAGCAGGATATTGCACTCTGCCAAACTGCAAACATTTTCAGGAATGGTTTGAGGAACATGACAGAGATTTCAAGATGTTGCCTTGGCCTCCAAATTCCCTAGCTCTCAATCTGATTGAGCATCTGTGGAATGTGCTGGAACAAAAAAACAAACGGATCCATGGATGCCCATCTTGCAACTTGAAGGACTTGAAGATACCACCAACACGTTCAGATGTGGGGTCCATAACTCAATGCATCTTAGCTTTTTGGCAGCACGAGAGAACCTAAACAATATAAGGCAGATGGTTTAAATGTTGTGACTGATTAGCGTGCCTTTGCAGACTTTCTCTGTGTGTCAATCCATCTCCATCTCTATGCCAGTCTCTTCCACCAGCATTGTGCAAAAAAATCAGCATTGAACAGTTCTATTCCAGTACATTCACGGTACATAATACTTTGTCTGATAAATCCTTGCAAAAACTGTTCTAGGCTATGAGCTGACCTTCACATCATCAGCATAACATATATATGATTACTCATTACAGTCAAGCTGCTTCAATGTAATTTCTAAAGTACACAACAAATGAAAGAAATTGTTTCTTGCACGAATGATTTTTAATGGCTTTATTTGTTAAGTGGGAGAACAGTTTTAGGCATACATTTTTCTAATTTCTATACTCCAGAATTAATTACAATAAAATATTTAGAGGAGACATTATTCTGGCACTTAATATTTATGATTAATATGAACAGTTTTTCCGTTGTGTAGATGAAATAATTGCCAGCTGGATGACACATTATATTAACCATTTCTCTGTGCGTCTTAACATAACAATGCAGAAATTAAGTTGATAAGCAGCGTTTTTGGCAACTTTAAAACAAAAGCATGTGTAAGAGGTAGAGAGATGACTGTTTCCTGACTTTAGACCCGTCTCATTATGTTAACTCAAACTCCCACTATTCCTGGGTGGCAGCAATGACTATAGTACACATCAGCCCCAATACATACGATAAAAAACTAAGAAAAAAGTAAAATACACACTTTCCCAAATCCCTATGTACATTTAAATAACTGGAGATTTTTTTGTATAATTCCAATGGTCATTAGACTGTAAGTTCACCTCCCAAGTCAAGGCAAACCTCTTAGGTGAGTCCTACCCTAACAATTCACCTTCCTGTCTTCAGTTTATAGGTAAAATCTCTAATGAGACAGAGAGGGGTATTTTTCTTAACCCCTACACACTTATTAACCCTTAATAAGTGTGTAACACCAGATGAGCAGGAGTTGATGGGGTTATCGCAACACCAACAGTAAGTACCATGATTCCCCCTCACCAGCGGGGGGTGAACAAGATCCCCACCCATCCCACTGCCCTGATTTCCTTGACAGTTGCTGTTGCTTCACGCTGCCTTACACTTATCCGGACCCTAAACAGGCTGCACGTAGGCCTTAAAACTGCCACTGGGAGACGCTACCAAATAGGCCTTGCTCCCTCATCCAGTCTTTTCATAGCATGTGAGAGGTGATGAGGGAGTGGGGTGGCCATTCCTTGCAACTTAATACATAAGGTGGCAGAATGTTGCATATGAAGAGCGAGGGGGGATTCCAACACAAGATAATTTGCATATTTCTATGCTACTGGATTTATTCACTAACATGTTTCTATTTGAATGTCATACTTTTTTATATTTTACATGGAGCTGTGGTTATACAAAGGTCTGTCTTTAAGGCAATTTTTTTAACATGACTTTTCAATTCTGTTTAAAAGGAGTAATTTAGCATATATTAATGTTGCACTCTATATAGGCCATTAAAAGCACCAATGTAGTTTTTTTAATATAAAACTTCAGAAACGCAACTACACTTTCACTCATTTGCGTATGGAGTTTCCACATTCTTTGGACTTAAGGATGGGGATGATGTCAAAATTTAAATGGCTCAGGATAGTGTGATGTACTAATAAAAAAAAATCCTAATAAACAATTATGCACTTAAAAATGTCCTAATTAAGGTAACAGAGTTCATGCCTAATCATTTGGTCAAAAACCTGTCATACCATAAATAAACAAACCAGACGATGGGTAGTCCTCTGTCAAAACTACAGAGTTTTGTTTTTTCTAATGAAATAAAAAATATACCATAAAAATAACCCTCCTGTTTCCCATGAAATAAAATATCCACGCTAAAAATATAGGTAGGAGATCAGAAATTAATCCTCCGGCTAAAGATAATCCATTCATTTTAGTGCTGTCAAATAAATCTATAAAATAATATTGTAAATTGCATTTTACATATATATTAGTCATCACTCTAGTTTTCTTGGCATTGACCGTAGAGTTTGTTGACTGTAGATTTTTAGTGAATCTATTAATTGGAATTTGAATATATTATATAAAGTCTTGTTTGTGTTGCAAATATTAGAAGCTACCATGGGTCTAAACACTGCTATGATTGGTGCGAATTTGTAATTAGACAGACACTAGGGTATGAGTCATGGATCAAATCCTATAAACCAACAAGCTCGATGGCGTGGTGGTAATGTCTACATCTATGCTTGGATTGATTTAATACTGTAACCTAAATAATTGTACAAGTAATTTAAAGCTGTTTTTGGCACATCAATCTTAATATTTATTTTCAAACTTGATTTTACACGTAGAACCTAAGAAAGCCACTCCAAATAAATGAAGTCAAAATATACATTAATATTCTGAATTAGTAAGATTTAAAGGGGCATTCTAAGCCAGGAGCCCCAGGTTCCATCCGAAGGTAAAAGTCAAACCATTTTTAGATGGTTTCATAATTATCTCTATCGAATGAGCACTCGATTTTTTGGTGCCCTCTTCAGATATCACTAAAGCGAAAATGCCTATTTTCAGATAAGCAATACCAGTTCTGTCAATTAATTCCTTCCAGATAGGGGGAAAAATACATTTATCTAGTGCAAAAGGTCATCACAGAGACCCAGAGAAGCACACTGTAACAGAATAAAGTTAAAATGATTAAATGTGGTACACATCTTGTGTATCAACTACATGGAAATTAGCAAAGATCATGCAACAAATCATATCATGTCAAATTTAATAATTAACAATTGTATGTATTTTGAAAAGGGCCGGTGCTGTTGGTTGAATCCATCAGTGGCAATAGGAACTCTATGCCTTACGATTCTATTAATCAGTGGCAATAGGAACTCTATGCCTTACGATTCTATTAATCAGTGGCAATAGGAACTCTATGCCTTAAGATTCTATTTGGAGACATCAGGAAATTGTTCTTAATCCAATATCCCGCTTCACTTTGTGATTTTATTACTTAGTGATATTGAGAAATCTCCATACACTGAGTTGGTGAAAACTAAAACCTCTAGCAAAAGAGGAATATATAAAAAATGCGTACAACATTATTATTATTTTTTTTAATGCATACTGCTTATATTTCAGCAAATGTATGTATAAGTACTTGCAATAATCTATAAAGCAGTTGTTAATAATGAAAAAGAATGTGAACTTGATTGAATGAGGAGATTCAAATTGACTGGCACAAAGCCCATTAACACACCCTTCCCTTTTATTTGGCAGATCATTCAATGTGAAGTGGTGTGTAATTGATGTTTGGGGTACTTTGTGCAGTTTGCATGAGTGTATAAATATTAAAGGACCACTATAGTGCCAGGAAAACATACTCGTTTTCCTGGCACTGTAGTACCCTGAGGGTGCCCCCACCCTCAGGGTCCCCCTCCCGCCGGGCTCTGGAGAGAGGAAAGGATTAAAATCTTACCTTTCTCCAGCGCCGGGCGGGGAGCTTTCCTCCTCCTCTCCTCCTTCCTAGCGACGTCATCGGCTGAATGCGCATGCGCAGCAGGAGCTGCGCACGCATTCAGCCAGTTCATAGGAAAGCATTTACAATGTTTTCCTGTGGACGCTGGCGTCTTCTCACTGTGAAAATCACAGTGAGAAGCACGCAAGCGCCTCTAGCGGCTGTCAATGAGACAGCCACTAGAGGCTCTAGAGGCTGGATTAACCCTCAGTGTAAACATAGCAGTTTCTCTGAAACTGCTATGTTTATTAAAAAAAAGGGTTAACCCTAGCTGGACCAGGCACCCAGACCACTTCATTAAGGTGAAGTGGTCTGGGTGCCTATAGTGGTCCTTTAAATAAAGTACTTTGATCATTAATTCTTAATGATACTCTTTTTCAAAAAGTATTTGTTCTAAAATGAATTTGGGCCAATAGTCCATTCAATTTTTGACAAAATGTCTTCATTGTTTTGGTTTCGGAATCTCATTCAGACAAATGAAATCTGCGAGCCGCTCTGTGACTGAATATTGCAGCCTTTTAGCAGATAACTCCCTAAATTGTTATCCTTGTTTGATTGTCAATTTAAAAGTACCAAATTAGGGAATTGATTAGATTGTTTAATTATCTGGAATCCTTATGGCAATCCCATATAAAGATTAGGAAACTATCTACTAAGAAATTATGAAAAGCCCTTTTTCTTAATTTTGGTCTTTCAGACAGTTTACTAATACTGAGTAGAAGAATATTTAGTGATACGGGAGGTTTAATAACTCTCTTGGGACCCTACATATCATGCTGCGGGTAGGGGCATATAAACTAAATAGCGCGCAGCGAGTGTCTGCTCACTGTTTTAAAAGACTAGCGCCTGGACTGCTATGGCTGATAAGTCATTAATTCAATAAATGAGAACCATTGGGTGGTGGCTGGGGGGGAACAATAGGTCCCCTCATTATTATATTTAGAGCCCCCAATCTCCATCATATTTATAATTCACTCTTTTCTAAGAAAACATACAAAAATAAATACTGCATAATTAAGATAATTATTGCTGTGCAGTATATAGTTTGTTAAAGCGGCACTGTCATGCCAAACTTACCTTTCCTCAATCTCTTCCTCTTCTCCCCCTCTCTCAGGATCTGTTCTTCTTTTCTTCCTGTCTTCTTTAGTTTTCTTTAAAATCATAAGACAAAGTAGGGACTCTTTGCCTTATGGAGGATTCCTCCGCTTGACCAGCTCTGACCAGCGGAGGTGCAAAGTGTGCTTCATTTCCGCTGGTGAGAGCAATTTTCCCATGGTCCTTAGCTTTCCTCAGTGTTCCCGCGATGCTTCCTGTCACTTTACACTAAGCTGCCAAATTGCGTTCTACCTGAATGAGAACAGTATGTTCGTTTGTTTTAGAACTCAATTCGGTATTTTGTTCGGATCACAATTTCATTCGAATGAATGAAACTCCGATTTAATTTGTGCCGCGGCTGCATCTTGCAGCCGCTTAGTAGATAACTCCCTAATTCCCATGGTTATCTACTAAAATGCTGAAAGACCTAAATTGGTCTTTCAGCTGAATTTACTAATACTAAGTAAAGATTACTTAGTATTAGTAAATAATATGCCCCTACTCACTATACCGCGAGTAGGGGCATGTCTGGTAAGCCTATGGCTGCTCACTGTAAAACAAAAACAAAAAAAACTATTGGCCCCCACCCCTAAACGACGGGTGGGGGCCATAATGATAATGAGGGGGGGGGACCTACCTACTGTCCACCCCCCCTACGGCTCCCACCCCTGGGCGGCGGGTGGGGGCCATAATGATAATGAGGGGGGGGGACCTACTGTCCACCCCCCCTCCGGCCCCCACCCCTGGGCAGCGGGTGGGGGCCATAAAGACAATGGGGGGGGACCTACTGTCCACCCACTCCGCCCCCACCCGTGGGCGGCGGGTGGGGGCCAAATGATAATGAGGGGGGGTCCTACTCTCCATCCTCCTTACGGCCCCCACCCCTGGGCGGCGGGTGGGGGCCATAATGATAATTAAGGGAGGTACCTACTGTCCACCCCCCCTCCAGCCCCAAAGAACTTTCCCACGCTGTGTAAAATGACACAGAGCACTGTGATTGGATGGATTTCAAGCCATCCAATCACAGTGCTCTGTGTCATTTTACACAGCGTGGGAAAGTTCTTTTGAATTGTGTAAAATGACAAAGAGCACTCTGATTGGCTTAAACCCACCAATCAGAGTGTTCTTAGCCTAATTGCAGGGCGGGGCAAGGCTTTATAAGCCTTCCCCCGCCCTGCGGAGCTCAGTCTGCGCGGAGCCCTCCATGGGTGAAGATGGATTATTTTTTTGCGCTCGGTTTTTTCTTATTCGTCAGGTTTTTTTTTTTGCGCTCAGGATTTTTTTTTTTTTTAGTTCGATGGTTATGATGGTTTTTTATTTGGCCTTTTTTGGAGCTGAAAAATGAAGATTTGAGAAAAAAGAAGACGTCGAATGGTAAGTTTAATTTTATTTTACAGGTTAGTTACTTCATTCCCCCCTCACTATGTTTTAGGGTGAGAGGGGTAGGTAGGGACTTTTTATTTGGGTAGGGGGGTGGGTGACTAGGGGCTTGGGGACCCTTAGTCACCTTGTGGGGGGGGAATTGACTTAGGGGCCCCCACCCACCGCCCAGGAGAGGGGGCCGGGGGGGAGGACAGTAGGTGTCCCCCCTCATTATCTTTATGGCCCCCATCCGCCACCCAGGGGTGGGGGCCGGAGGAGGGTGGACAGTAGGTCCCCCCCCTCATTATCATTATGGCCCCCACCCGCCGCCCGGGGGTGGGGGCCGGGGGGAGGACAGTAGGTGTCCCCCCCTCATTGTCTTTATGGCCCCCACCCACCGCCCAGGGGTGGGGGCCGGAGGGGGGTGGACAGTAGGTTCCCCCCCCTCATTATCATTATGGACCCCACCCGCCGCCCAGGGGTGGGGGCCGGGGGGGGCAGTAGGTCCCCCCCCATTATCATTATGACCCCCACCCACCGCGCAGGGGTGGGGGCCGGGGGGGGACTTTAGGTCTCCCCCTTATTTTACTTTAGGGCCCCCACCCGTCGTTTAGGGGTGGGGGCCAATAGTTTTTTTTTTTTGTTTTACCAAACATGCCCCTACTCGCGTTATAGTGAGTAGGGCATAGGGGAGATTTTAATCTCCCTAATGCTATTATGGGGGTCATATTGACCCCCATAGAGTGAGGGGGGGACTGGGGGGCTTAGGAAGTGGTGGGGAGCACCGCTTTTATCTTTACATATTACAAGGAGGGAGCTGCATGCCGGTAGCGCCCTCCTTGTAATAAACTGAACAAACAAACAATGATACATAGATATTCAGTGTTAGTTTGTTCGGCTGACATTTCTATAAACTCATTCATCTTTCTGATGAATGAATGAATAGATGAAATTCCCGTTCGCATGTCCAGGTGTTTCACTGGGCATGTGCGGGAATCTCACAGTCTATCTAGTGAGGGCAGATGACGTGTCCCACAGGGACTTCATCTACCCACACAAAGATGGCGGTGCCCTGAATATAGATCAGGGCAGAAAATAAGGAATACAAAATAGGTAATGTGGGGGCTTATGGGCATTTGGGGGTGACTAGGGTGTCAGTTAGATGTAGTGGAGGCCGGAGGGGGCTTAAAAAAAAACCCAGGATTCGGCCATGACAGTGCCGCTTTAAGCCTTTCTACTCTTTGAGTGAGGTTGCATGGTGGGTTTTTAAAGCTCCCAACCGCTTATATTTTTAAATAAGCAAATTACATGGAGGGAACACTTGCTTGCTTGTAATTAAAGGAACAAACAGTTCAGGAAAAAAAATCATCCAACAAGCAATTTGCTTGTTGTTTCATTTATTGTAATTTGTATTCGTCCGTTGCCGAAAATTTATTCATCCAAAAATGAATGCCCAAATCTACCAAACACTTTGATAACACCAACTGATCAAAGACTGGATAAGGTTCTCATCCAAATGTGAGTAGAACCACAACAGATACTGCTGCCCAACTGTGGACCAGGGAAGAGTTGCAGCAGATCTGGATAATAAACCAAGGCATAGACATTGCTAGAGGGATCTGGAGACTAAAACCTCAGATGTAGGGCACTTTAGCCTTGGATATCTACAGTTGGTATATGAGATCTCTGGTATCAGGCGTTGTTAGATTTTATGGAGTTATAGCTCCAAACAGCGAAGGCCCTCAGCCTATCACTGGATTGTAATTGAGAAAAAATGCACAAGAAAGGTACATACCATTCGCGTGCATTTTACTCAATAGGAGGCCAGTGATAGGCTGAGAAAGACAGCTGGCTCTCTTATCCTATCACTGGCGTCCAGTGTGAAGCTTCTGAATTAAAACTGGGGATTGATGCAGGCAAAAAGCGGCCGAGCAGACAGACACTATCTGGACAACTCTGGTGTTCATTCATTCATAAATGGATTAACTTTTTAAGGTAAGGTCATTGAGGTGAAGTTGTTATGGTGCCTACATGCTTTCTTTAAAGGATCACTATAGGGTCAGGAACACAAACATGTATTACTGACCCTATAGGGTTAAAACCACCACCTTGCCCCCTGGTCCCCTCATGCCTCCCTAAATATAGTAAATCTTATTTGTATGTAAGCCTGAAGCTGCTGGCTTTGCCACTGTTTCCTTTTGACCTGCCCACTGCCTGCTGACATCAGCAGAAGTGGTAGCCTGATCCAATCACAATGATTCCCCACAAGATTGGCTGAGACTGACAAAGAGGCAGATCAGGGGCTGAGCCAGCACATTTCAAACACAACCATGGCCAATCAGCATCTCCTCATAGAGATGAATTGAATCAATGAAGGTATATGAGGAAAGTTCAGTGTCTGCATGCAGAGGGAGGAGACACTGAATGTTTGGATGCATTTTAGGCAGCCATGACCCAGGAAGGATCTCTAACAGCTATCTGAGGAGTGGCCAGTGAAGTTATCAATAGGCTGTAATGTAAACACTGCATTTTCTCTGAAAAGACAGGGTTTACAGCAAAAAGCGTGAAGGTGATGATTCTACTCACCAGAACAAATTCAATAAGCTGTAGTTGTTTTGGTGACTATAGTGTCCCTTTAACATGTAGTGGTTGTGTTGCTTATGATGTCTCTTTAAGTATGCAAACTTTACTAACATAATCTAGGTGGTCAAATGAACTTTACTAACATAATCTAGGTGGCCAGTTTTTTTCTGCATTATATTCAATGTTTTGAGCTACAGACATGGCACTACCACCAAGTATTGGGGAAAAAGAAATAAAGAAATCGGAAATATTTCATTTTTTTTGTCTTAACCTCATGATCCTTGAATATCGATTCTATAATTAATGATGGCGTCTGATATTAAGGCAGGTTGTAAATCAATGATCATGTCTAACTTCAGCATTGTCACCGACTTTCTCCTGAACTGATACATTTTTACAATTTTTAGTTTTACATTTGCTAAAATGCTCTTCTTTTCAATTCATGTTTGTCTGCGTTTCTTAAACAAACTTTATTAATATTCAGAGAAAGACAGTTACATGAAGTCATTGGAAAAAAAATACTGGGGTTTGTTCTTTGAAACAGGTATTAAGGCTGTCATAATAAAGGAAAGAAAATGCAGACTTCGAGAGCAGAAGTGAAGCAGGAAACAAATATTAGAATAAATTGAAAAACTCTTAAAGATTGTAATAATTGCTGACACAGTTATTGGGATGCTACCGCCTGCCAAATGCAGCCTTGGTTATCTTTGCTGTGAGTACAGGCTCATATCATTAAATGTGAGATGAAATGTTAGAGAAAAAATTGTGGGCGACAGCTTCGGGTCCAGTCATGATGAATCAGTGGAGGTTTTAGCATGAATACTAAGACTGAGTCATAGCACACTAAAGCTAAAGTTTCACAAACTATATTTTGGGAACAATAAGCAGATACAGAAGGGGTGGTGAAATTGTGTCAAATGAGTAAAGTAGAAAACTATGCAAATAACCAAGTGTAGAAAGGCAGATGGAGAGGAGAATGTCATTTAGAAAAAGTTATACTTTTTTTCCCATTTCTTTGAGTGGCAGAAGAATCCATTACAGTTATCCTTTGGCATCCATATATATGATTTTTAATGTTTTTGTATCTATAACTATAACTGTATATATACATATATATATATATATATATATATATATGTATATATATATATATATACACACCGCCATTTTCTAAAAAAAATTGGAAAAAAAATACTGCATAATTAGCATAATTATTGCTGTGCGGTATATATTTTATTAAGCCTTCCTACTTTTTGAGTCTTGCTATTTGTTTTATGTATTTACTAATAGCATTTATTTATACATGTATTTACAATGAACAATACCTATGACTGTCCATCAACAATATATAAAGGAATTACATCATATATATGGTTAGAAAGACTCTATAGATGGTGAAATTGGAGGTAATATTTCTCTATAAAGTGCCAATATTATGACCATTTGTTAGAGATACTAAAGTTCAATGGAGGAATACTTACACGGGAGCAGAACATACACCAATCTAACAGAACATTTTCCCAGTGCTATCTAAAAAGAATAGGACAGAGGACAAGACGGCATGAGAACGTCAACAGGTTAGAATTGCAAAACGTTTAGTGAAAATTTTGAAATTATTGGAAATTATATATTGGATATTCATAAAAATGATCTGTGGACATGTAAGGTTTCAAGCAATCCAAAAGCAAGGTGAAACATACTATGTATTTTCTCTGAGTTAAATAGATTTCTACAATAGAACAGATTAATTAATCTGAATTTCAAAGCAGCATTTACATTTTGTTCATCTCTACTATAATCCTGGATTTTATTTATTAATACAAAAGGTAAAAAAATGAATCATATCATATATTTCTGTTTAGTATATATAACTGGAATGTATTTTTGTCTTTTTTTTTAAGTACTAAAATGTAACGGTAGCAGAACTTTTATTTGAATACATTTTGAGCAATGACTACTTGTGCAGCAATCACTCCGCATACTTTGCTACAAAATACAATAGCTTCCAAATATCTAATATAGCAACATTCAAACTCCGGTCATTTGAGATATGACAATTTAATACTATTTCCAAGCAACTAAGGACAGTGGTTTAAAAAAAAACCTATCTTTTAAAAATACCATCCAATTCTCCAAATAGGATTCCAAAATACATTGTGAATTCTAGAAACTAGACTGTCAAATATACTGTATTTTACTAATTATCCCTGAATTCTACCATGTGATACTCTCATAAAATTTTGAAATCAATTAAAACATACGTAAAGCTAGTTGCTTGCTATACATAAAGGGATACATGTTTTTATCTAAGAATATTTTACTCATATTTGATTGCAGTTCCGCTCTATTCAAGATTAATGCTTATTTGTGTATACATCATCTACAGGTGTTCTCATATTATAGATTACAGCCGAGGTGGCCAAAGATAGATCACCAGGTTTTTTAAAACTATATTTCCCATGATGCTTTGTCAGTTTTAAGGATGTGATTTTTCAACAAGTTGGGGTTTACATATTGGTGTCACTGGAAAATTTCGTTCAATTTAGCTAATTGACTTCAAATTGATTGTGCACCACATCAAAATAGTTTTTATGGTGCTTATGGTTTATTATACAGCATTTGACTAATAAGTAAGCAATTTTACAGGAGGAAACAAACAAAATCATATATATATATATATAATAGCTTACCTGAACAGGGTATGTAGTAAGGAATTGTACAGGGTATGTAGTAAGGAATTATAGATAGTAAGAATTGATAAAAAAAAAAAAAGAATATCAAAAAGTGCCAAACTGGTATTGTAACTCAGTTGCACGATTTTTCTTGTATCTCTATTTTGACTTAAATTTGGAATTACTTTGTCAATTCACAACAGTTAACCGGTTAAGTGAATAAATATTATCATATCAAATAACTAATCACATGGACTGAAGGTACAGGCTTTCAATCAAAATATCCAGCGTAATTTATATTAATGTATTGGAATCTTTTACTTTTTGATTTTGCAAGTGAGTGTATTTGGGTGTATAATAATGATGGTAAAATTAAGTTTAACATAAAAGAAAGGCAAAATAACATCCCTCTTAACGCAATTCTCATCACCTGCTCCATTGGTATCTATAACTTCTACTGGTCGTTCTGCTTTGTCCCCTAACATTGGAACAAAATTAAATTTGTACACGCAGTGAGAATTTCCATCACCATTTTCATTAAAATTCCTAAATAAATACCTATTTATGTGTTCCTTTATTCCCCTATTATTCGTTACTCCAATCTGGCCAGTCTCTGTCACTTAGCTAAGCAGAGATTGTAGCCGTATTAGTCCAGTGACGTAGATGTAAAAAACAGATAAAGCTTGTATCTTGTAATATTTTTTTTTATTGGACTAACATAATTTTTTAATGACAAGCTTTCGGGAGAACCTCCCTTTCTCAAGTCTGAAGCATTTCTGAGTAAAGACGACACATAGAATTCAAAGTTGAGTTGTGATACAGGCAGGGGCTTACATACCGGGGTCGCGGCTGCGACCGGGCCCAGCCGACCAGGGGGCCCAGACTCCCTGCGACCCGGTATGTATGCCACTGTGGCCAGCCTCTTCTCCTGAGAGTGTATGTTTTGTAAGTGAGTGTGTATGTATGTCTGTTGCTGAGTGTGTCTCTGTCAGTAAATGTGTGTGTCTGTTAGCTAGTGTGTATGCGTCTGTTCGTGACAGTGTGTGTGTGTGTCTTCAGCACTTACCTTTCTCCAGCGCCGGACTCCCTTGGCGCTGGGGATCCATCGGCCTCTCAGCTCCGAATGCGCATGCGCGGCAAGAGCATTCAAACCGCCCATATGAAAGCATTACTCAACACTTTCCTATGGACGTTCAGTGTCTTCTCACTGTGATTTTCACAGTAAGAATCGCGGAAGCTCCTCTAGCGGCTGTGAATGAGACAGCCACTAGGGGCTGAATTAACCCTCAGTGAAACATAGCAGTTTCTCTGAAACTGCTATGTTTTCAGCTGCAAGGTTAGAACTAGAGGGACCTGGCACTTAGACCACTTCATTGAGCTGATGTGATCTGGGTGTCTGTAGTGGTCCTTTAAGTGTGTGCATGCATGCACTGGTGTACATACCGCGGTCTCAGGGGTCGCAGCCCTGCAAACCCTGTGACCAGGTGCCCGCCACCATGTGTGGCGGCCCTGGCCCGCGTGCGCGCGTGCGCGCGGGGCAGGGGGGCATGGATCAATTTTCGCACTGGGGCCCCATGGGTCATGTGTACGCCACTGGATACAGGGGTTAAAGCGACATGAGTGCAGATAAGACACAGATTTAAGACACATTATAGATTTGCATGTACATATATTTGTGCATTTGGTTGTATTTATATGTATATTGTTGTATGTACTTGTGTATATTATGTATGTACTTGTGTATACTTGTACATATACACTACTTGTGTATACTTGTGTGAGTGGGTGTGGGTGTCTGTGTATGCATATCCTATAACTCTTGGGAATTCATGCATTCTTAATGTAAGTAATTATTTTGTTTTTATTCTCCCCTTCTAGCACCATCTTCTGCACTGTCTGCTTGTTTTTTTCTCCCTCTCCCCCCTCACTCTGCGATCTTCACCCAAGATGTTTACGACCATCTTTGAGAATGGTGTCTATTTTCCATCAAACCTGTGTATTATCTGAACTCATGTCACTTAACCCCTGTATAACAACTCAACTTTGAATTCTATGTGTCGTCTTGTTCAGAAATGCTTTAGACTTGAGAAAGGGAGGTTCTCCCGAAAGCTTGTCATTAAAAAAATCTTAGTCCAATAAAAAGGTATTACAAGATACAAATTTGATCTGTTTTTTACATCTACATCACTTTGCTAATACAGCTCAGTTTAATCAGATTTCAATGTGTTCATCTCTGAGCTGTGAAGTGCCATATCTAATGGAAGATGCCCTAGCATTGTTAGTATGTATGAATTTTAACGCAATAAAATAAAAAAAAAAAGGATTAATTCAGTCTTTGTTAAAAAACCTGGATTTAATACAGAAAAAGTGTAAATAAATTAAAAGAAGATAGAAATTGGCCACATATTTGGCCAGTTTACCTATATACTTTAAAAGCTAACCTTGTCGATTAAGAGCTCAAAATTCATATAATTTATATTTTAGCTGTATCTAATGTCTACATGGATATGTTTAGAGCCTATAGGAGAAAGTTATCAAGGCTAAACAGATGCATTCTATTGGTTTCCATGGTGATTACTTCATACTTAGCGCTTTGCCCCAGATTAGCATTTGGTTTAGTCTTGATACGTCTTTCCTTTTCTTTCCACCCTGCTTCTGTAAAAAATAAATAAACTACAAATTTTTGATGCACCTGCCGTGTATGTTGAAAATGAAAGAAACACTAATAGTATCATCTACAACTGCTGTTAAATCTTCCATGCTCCTTTACCAGTGCTTGCTCAGCATCATGGGAAATTCAATGTGTCAAAATGTTCTTAGCTTTGCACACTATTGAGAAATCTGTTTGTAATTATACAAGAACTAATATGTTTCTCAATAATAGTTAAAATTGTGGAAGAGACACTCGCCACACTCCCATAAGGGGAGAGTTGGTGTAGATGAGGGTCATCTCAATGGGGATTGAGCAATGTGTTGTGTTCACTTTTTGGGCTGTTTTATCTGACACTTCTTTTTTTATTTTCGTTCACAAATTAGTTGTTTCCTGCATATAAGAAAGAGGTGCAAAAGTGCATCTTTTCTTTTTCGAAAATCTTTTTCTGACAAAATTAGTGAAATATGGTAGAAATGGTAGAAATAAAGTCACCAATGTTTAAAGTATGAAGTAACAGAAAATGCGAGTGAGCACAAACCTTTTGCAAATAGGAGTACGAATGAGACCATTTTTACACCTCCAATGTCTCTTTTATTAAGCAGGGAATTATTACAGTTTCAGCTTGCTTTTAAAACATGTGTAATATTAATTTATGTTTCATCTATAGATTATTTCCATACAATGCTGATGATTACTCATTTTGTAGCTTTGCTGAGTTTTTTATATATATAATATTTCTGATATACATTAGTTAACCTGTGTGTGGTGATATGAAAATATTTAATGACCTGTCATACAGATGTTTGATGATAAAAACAAAGTTTTTGTTTCCACTCCATAGAATGCCAGTTTAAAAAAATGGATCCCAGAATCCTATATGGTTCCAACATTATGCCATACCATAGTACAGAAATAGACTTCATGCTGTAAAGAAAAAATATAGTCTTGTTTTAATGCCGCATGCTTATAATGTATTAAAAAAAAAAGTTATTTTATTTTCACATTTGCTCTGATTTCGACTGTATATTTTAAGCACATATTTATTTTGCATGAAAGGAAGCACAAGTGTTTCTAGAAAACAAGTCGGGGGATTTATATAGTTAGAAGTGAAATACAGGGCAAACAGGATGCTGGGTTATTCGATAAAGTGGACAAAGTACAAATCAGAGGAAATACCCACTGCAAACATTGTTTACTTATAGTCCGCAATGCTGCCAAATTATATACAATAACACTAACATTATTTTTACGGTTTAGTGTTGTTTTTTCCATGAAGTCCTAATGCTTTTTAAGATATCCAAGAAAATTCACAAGAAAAAGTATAAAAATATGACATAGATATATCCTCTATAAGGAAGGTTAATGTTCATGTTACTAGCTAAAAGCAAGTAGTTGCCTTGTTAAAAAGTTGCTCAAAACACAACTGACCTTTTGTATACCCCGTCTGACATCAATTTAATTAATGGTATAATAGCATTGACACAAAACTTTCTGAACCATGAAGAGTACATTTTTTAAATATGTTGTGGAATTTATATACATTTATTACCCAACTGAACACTACTAATTTAATCAACATCAGGTTGAAAGATTAAGTTGAACTTGCTGAGTATCAAACCCTCAAATCTAAGATACTGCCTGCAGAAGGCACGCTAATCACTGACCTTTCACAATAGTTTCTGTTGTGTGGGGCTTGAGGTTTACTTCAGGCAATAATCCAGAGGCAGATGTCCACCTACTTAAATTATTAAACTGAGTATATAAAATACAATATGGATGTGGAAGGCCAGACAAGAAGTTAGAGATGGGTGAAAGGTGGCAGTCAATAGGTGGATGTGAGTAAGGCAGTAGAGAAACTTGGATGCTCGTTGATGTCTGGAGAAAGAATACTGTGAACCCAACCATTATGATGGTCATGGAAAAAGTCCTATCACAATCCCTGACTCTTATAAAACTGGTAACAATTTGACAACATGATAAAATGATTATATGTTATTTCCAAATAGACCATTATGGACCTATAATTCACTGCTAGTATACATGTCACATTTATATAACAGACACCTTAAATATTAACTTGCAAAAGAAGTAGGTCATTGGACACAGAGACAATGTAGGTCATGTGTCAAAATACTGCATCTGTTTCTTTTAGTTCTTTGGAAGAGGCCAATTAGCAAGTGCAATACGATATGCCAGTGCAGTGGAAATAATCTCACTCACCCAGTATTAAAACTAAAATATACTCAGGGCAAACTAGACAACATTCTCTTGGGACTTTTCCCATAGTTCTATATACATGTGCAGCAAATGTGTTGAAAAATAGAGATGCAACCAATCCTAAAAGAGTACGGTACATATACAATCCGAAATAATGCAATAGTTCACGATACATATTTTGCATGTAATTTTAAAATGCAATGTCAAAGCATACCACAAACGTCACTGAGCATGAATATCATGCCAATCTTCACATGCCCTACGCGTTTTGTTGAACCACTGACTTACTTGGGGGATTTTTTGTGATTGCATGACGTGCTATGGTAAACAACCTTCCATATAAAACACCCACTGACAACCCTAGTTTAAATACCCGTAATCGAATCCTTATTGGTCCCTCCTGGAGACCAAGCTTTCTTGGATCACTTTCATATTTATCAATGTGATTTGGCAAGCTACTGCATTTGTTTCTTTTATTTTCTTGGATGGTGTCTAGCACAAGGGTAGTGCACACCTGCCTGTACTTGCCCACACAACACGGCAAATTCTTATCTACAGCAACTTCTTTTCTTTCTGCTAATGGTTTTTTTTTTTTTTTTGGTGTTCCACTCAAATATTGAGCATGCCTTATTGGAGAAACAGATATGCTATGATTAGACTGAAAGAATGATTCAAATTATACAAATCCATCTTATCTGTATGTTGAATGCATTATATAATTTACATGATTATCTCAGATGAAGTCATTCCTCTCCTTGCAGGAAGGTGACGTACCTTGGTGGCCATAAAAGAATGAGTAATTTTGTGAAAGCATGATTCTTTATAAAAAAGTAATTACATATAAAGAATGTGCTACTACGTTCTTCTTTCCTGAGGTAATGTAGTCTTTAACATTTTAATAAAAAATATCTGCATATTCTCAAAATTTCAGAATGATCTATATTGTCAGAGAAACAAAAAGAGCAAACAGTGAAAGGTTTAAGTTTACATTTACTGATAACAAAGCCATAACAAACTCAATTTAACATACACTCTAAGAAAATAATCTCACCCTGGGGTGGAGATGAAGACTGCTTTGAATTTAGACTATCTTTCATGACTGGCCGTAGGACAAAGGTCTTGACTTGTGGTAACAGAGTCTATTCAAAGTATCCAAGTATAGTTTCACTGCTGATGCCATAACAGTTATACACATCTGATATATAATTGCAACCCAAGCAAAAAGCAAACTATTAATGAGGACACCAGCAGTACTGAAAGTGACATTTTCGTTTGCCTACCGCCATAGCTAACAGCAATACCACAGTGTGAGAGAGGTGAGTGGGTGCACCCGAGTCTCTTAAATGTGTACTTACTCATTTGTAAAGTTAGATCATTTACCTCCAGTTTTGATGATACGCTACGCAAATAATCTACGCAAAAAGATTCAGAGATAATTTTTTTCTACTTTTGTTAAAAAAAATTTTTACTTTTTTTATTTGACCTACTCCACTTACCAGAAAGAAACACGATATGACACCTTTTTGTTGCTTTCTTTAAGAGAATGAAGGACCAAAGAGCTCAAAAATAGGAACACGATAACACCAACACTTAGATGAGCGAAAGAAAAGAAAACCATAAATAACGCAGCTAAAACCCGTAACACCTCCATTGATGTTTAGCAAATAATAATAATAATTAAAAAAAATAAACTAGATACTGGGGACAGAGGGAGAAAATATTAAATAGTACATACAATATTAGATAGTACATATGTACTATAACATACAGAAAGCAGATTGAGAAACAAAAAAATGTCGGATTATATCTAATACATCCAGGGCCGGTGCAAGGATTTTTGCCGCCCTAGGCAAAAGTAAAGTTTGACGCCCCCCTCCTCCCCCCCGTGACATCGCAATGCCCCACCCATATGACCTGCCATGTTAACTAACGCCAGTGCTGCAGTGCCGCTGTGTTTACATTAAAAGGCCTGCAGGGACCGGCTATAGACACCAGGACCACTCATTATTAGGTGCAGTGGTTCTGGGGACTATAGTGTTTCTTTAATGTGAGGTAAATTAGAGATTAGTGCCACGAATAATATACTAGATTACCTACTTACAAGCAGATGAGGATGATGATGGGCTCTAGCTGCAGTCTGGCTCCACTGGTCTGGTGTATAACAGGATCTCTGGAGGCTGTTTGTAACTGTGGTCACACAAATCAATGTTCTGGGAGAGCGAGAAGCAGCTCCATTTTTTGGGGGCCCTTTACACAGCTCAAGGTCTGGGTCCCAGGGTCCACCTTCATTTTCCACCAATGAGTTTGTTCACAGGGGATGGGGTGTGTAGGGAATGTCCTGATTTGTGTGTAAGGAATGCATTTTGTGAATCTGTGTTTGTATGTGTAAGGGCTGCAAGGTGTGTTTCTGTGTATGTAAGGGATGAAGTGTGTGAGTCTGTAAGGGGTGCATTGAGTGTGTGTAGGGAATGCATTGTGTGTTTCTGTGTGTGCAAGGGATGCATTGTGTGTAAGGGTTGCATTGCGTGTGTGTGTGTAATGCATTGTGTGTGTAATGCATTGTGTGTTTTTCTGTGTGCAAGGGGTTCATTGTCTTTGTGTGTAAGGGGTGCATTGTGTGTGATTGTGTGTGTGTGTGTGTGATGGATGTCAATCTCTCCCCCCTCCCTGTCAATTTCTCTCTCCCCGTCAATTCCCCTCCCTGTCAATGTCTCCCCCCCGTTAGTTTCTTTCCCCCCCACCTCCCTGTTAGTTTCTTTCTCCCCCCTCCCCTGTCAGTTTCTTTCTTCCCCCCTCCCCTCCCCTGTTTCTTTCTTCCCCCTCCCTGTTTCTTTCTTCCCCCTCCTTCCCTGTTTCCTTCTCCCCCTCCCTCCCTGTTTCCTTCTCCCCCCTCCCTCCCTCTTTTTCCCCCTCCCTCCGTTTCTTTCTTCCCCCTCCCTCCGTTTCCTTCTCCCCCCTCCCTCCTTCCCTGTTTCCTTCTCCCCCTCCCTCCCTGTTTCCTTCTCCCCCTCACTCCCTCTTTCTTCCCCCTCCCTCCCTGTTTCTTCCCCTCCCTCCCTCTTTTTCTTCTCCTCCCCCTCTTTTTTTCTTCTCCCCTCCTCCCCTCTCTTTTTCTTCTCCCCCTCCCTCCTCTCTTTTTCTTCTCCCCCCTCCCTCCCTCTTTTTCTTCTCCCCTTCCTCCTCTTTCCTCCCCTCCCTCTCTTTTTTTTTCTTCTCCTCCCTCCCTCCCTGTTTCTTTCTTCTCCCCCTCCCTCTCTTTTTTTTTGTTCTCCCCCTTCCTCCCTCTTTCTTCCCCCTCCCTCCCCTACCTGTGTGGTAGTGTGGCCGAGCCCAGTATAGTCCGACCGGTACAGGGAGCTGTTGTTTCCTGTACCCGGCGGACTAACAGGAAGTGAACACTCAGTGTTCACTTCCTGTTAGTCCGGCCGGGTACAGGAGACAGCTGCTCTCTGTACCGGTCGGACCATGCCATAGAGGGCTCGGCCACGCTACAGAGAGGGAGCTGACAGGTGGGAGCGCTGAGCGCTTCCCTCCTGTCAGCCCTCTCCTCAGGCTGCGCCCGGGCGGTGCGGTCCGCCCTCATGGACGCACCGCCCGGGCAAAGCTGCAGCCGCCCGAGGCTCTTCACAGAGCGCTCGGGCGGCTGCAGCATGAGCGGGGCCGGCGCTCCTGGCGGCGCCCCCTCCCAAGGGGCGCCCTAGGCGGCTGCCTAGTCCGCCTTACAGGTAGCGCCGGCCCTGAATACATCTCATCTAAATGTAACCTGTATTTAACATGTGTCACAGTACATATTTCAGATATCTAAAAAAAAAAAACAGGTACTGTAATAAGCCTAATATTTTGTAGGTTGATTATGACAATCAGGGGATGAGGATCTGTTCATTAGATTTGATAAGGCTGTGAATCTAACAAAAAAAATGAGTTTCTAGAATGAAAGACAGATATTTATAATGGACCTGAATAGAAAAAAAAAAAAGAGAGTCATATAGAACTTGCTAGAGGATGAAATGAAAAAGAGCGATAGAAAAATACGGATTAAAAATGAAGGAGAGAGAGAAAGAAATTGTGGGAGAGTGACAGAAATAAAAAGTAGAAAAAAGTAAGTGGGTGTGAGATAGCGATAAAGAGAAAGAAAAGAGAGTAGGTGGAATGAAATAAAAGAGAAAGAAGAATGATGTAAGATGGGGGCCAAGAGAAGGCAAAAATGAGTGTGATAGAAAGGTAAGATGACGGGAGTGAAAGGGGTGGGAGTAGTAAGCGGTATTAATGAGTTGTGAAGAAATAGTAGCTAGATGCATGACAGGGGTGATGGATGCTTGCGAGGCTCGAGGCAGTAATATTTTAATATGTCAAGATAGGGTTTTGCAACAGGTTTTGTCATCAAGTTTCTTGTTTTATTTTTTGTATCAGAGCAATTTCAAATAAGCAAAAACTAAAGCTAGTACAAATACACACACATATACACACATACACAAACATACACACATACTTTCTGATAAATGGCGTAAATACAGCTATAACAAGGAGGATTTAAATTTCCCTGTGCATGGTGCAGATTTAAAAACACTTACAGCACCTTAAAATTAATATGTTAACGTGGCTGAATCTCAACTCCATGATTTCATCACGATTAATTCTGTTGGATAGAGCATCCCCCGCGATGAATGGAGTAGCAAATTTCTGCAAAGGTAAGGTAAAAGACCATCTTGCAGTCCCCTCTATGTTGACATGGTCTACTTTTATTCTACTGTTTCCAATCCACGGCACATGTTGTTGAGGAGTGAGTATTTGGCCAACGTCCAGCCTATGTGTTGTTTTTTTAACACTTACATTGCCAGCCACAATGTGATCGAACATAAAGGATCTTGTCACGTGTCACCTCCTTGTTGATAGAGGTCTTGGGAACCCCCATTTAGTTCTTATTGTTTTATTCATGTTCTGAACTATTTGTCTACTTTCTATACAAGCATTACATTTTGCATTTTCAGAAATATTTAAGGAGTGATAGTTAAGGCTAGATTGGAACCCTTGGCAGCTGTCAAACTCCTACCAGTGCAGCTGTTGGAGCAGGTCCTGGCCCGCAAGGAGCTGGGCGCCCATTGAGTGGCAATGGCATTTATGATCAGATTGGCACTGTCAGATCAGCAGGGCTGGGTGGAAGTGATTTCAGGTCACTGCCTCCTAGCTTACAATGAAAGCCATGTAGGCCAAGAAGAGAGGATTGGGTAGCCAGAAGTCCTATTCTACCCAAGGGATCATCAGCTTCAGGCAGGAGTTCTACTGGAGGAAGAAGGAAGCCATCCTCCTGGATACAAAAGGTATGGAAACAGGAGAGTCGTCAAAAATATTGAAATTAAAACTTATATGTGTGTGTCAATGAGCATGTGTGTCTGTGTGTCAATGTGTTTCTGTACATGTGTATATGTTTGTGTATGTGTGTATCTGTGTGGGTCAGTATGTGCATCTGTGTTTGTGTCACAGTCTATGTGTGTCAGTATGTTATGTGTATCTGTGTGTATGGCAGTGTATACGTGCATACATCTGACCATGCAAACACCAACACTACACACAAACATAGCCTGCATTCTAAACATTGCATACCAACACACCACTGCATTCTAAACATTGCATACAAACACACTATTGCATTCAAGCTGCAAAACCAAACACACACACATTGCTATGCATAAAAACATCCACACTACACACAAATACACACCTACATTCACACCTACTTCATACTTAAACATGCTTACTTTCAAACACACAGACACATCTCACAAATACAATCCTGGAAAGATGGGTAAATGGTAAATGCCCAGATAGCAAAGCATTATTGGAGTTGTACAACAGTTGAAGATCTACCTTTTGGTCAACCTTGCACCACAGGGAAGATCTACAAATTTCTTGCACCAGGACTATATTTGTTCTTATACTGACCCATGACAAATTATTTTCAATGAATTTGATGAAATGTTGGATGGACTATTATCCTGATCTCATTTCAGAGATTGTTTTGCAAATTTCAAATGATTCGACTTGCTGTACCCAAAATTCTCCACATTGGCTCCAATTGCTATGATTATTTTCATGCATTGTCATAAAGAAATTGGAAATCAGAAGACAATGTTTATACCTGTCTGAAGATAACAGGGTTATTTCCTAAAGTGATAATTGAAGGTAAATTTTAAGTGAATTTTAAATCAGATTAGACAAACTAAAAGCATAGCTGACTTAGATCATTTTTTCGGTTTTGACTATTTTGATCTGGAATTTGAAATTAATTTAAAATTTACTTTGAATTCTCACTATAGTGAATAACTCTGTAAGTAACACATTTTTATTTTTGTAATGTTTTTATTTCTTTATATTGCCTTACATAAAATATGTTGTTAATAAAATATACTCATTGATTTTGTGGACTCACATTGACTTTGACATTGCCTATGCCTAATCATATAAACTGCACACAATACCCTATACAATCCATAAAACCCATACATTATTAATGTATGAAGACACCAGATGCACACGTTGAAACATAAACATTTTATATTTCATCATGCACAGATACTCTTTGTGTCTGATATGCTTCAGATATGTTCTCTCTGTAATGGCACAAGATGAGCTAAAACCAGCTTGAGTTCTGAGCGGGCACCCACCGAAGGGCAGTCTATTTCAGCTGCTGTCCCTTCTCGGAATACTCTTGCGACCTATTTTTGCTCTGTGTAAGATGTGATCACAACCTTCAGCAAAACCTGTTCTCTGTTGTTTAGCAGTTGGTAGAAATGAATTTTATTTTGGACTATAGAAGTCATTATTTAACTGAATGCATTATGACAAATCTTCATTTATTTTTTCTGGGGTCTTCTCAGTGAACTTAATTTATGCTGATGTCACACTGTTTGTAGGAATACCTTTTCTAAGATAGAGTGCCATCAATATTTGCGTTTCATATCGCTAATGTAAAACACCTCATGAGATTAGTGTCTTGTAAATATGTTTAAGTAAGTGCTTTAGGCCCTGCATGATGAGTAAATATTGACTCTTTTAGCTACATCATTTCATTTTAGTGTTGTATGTAGACTACACGTTACCAGTTAAACCAACTCACCCAATAATAGAAATTGATATGTAAAGGTACAGATAGTTAATGAAGTATGAGGTATAGGTTTTCATGAGGGATATACAGATGTTTACATAAGTTTAAGGGGGTTAAGAGGTGACAGGCATATTAAAAAATTTAAAATTAAGAATATAACAATGAATATAAAGCTATTGATCTGCTGCAAAACATTTATTTGAACCAGCACATAATAAACATATATAAGTAATAATAAAAACAAAAGTGTAATAAGATATTGCACATACCAAGATAAAATTAAGAGTATAAAAGAACAATAGCTGCCTTTCATTATATATTGTGTTCTCAATTATTTTTTCATTTTATTCTCATGAAATAGTTAATATGTGTCTTTTTAATTTGCCTAAACACATTGAAGGATATTTCTGAAAGTATTGTAGGCAGTTTTGTGATTATTTCTTTATATTGTGTGAAATTTGTTAATTCTGGCATTTTTTTCTCTCAACTGTTCTTTGAACAATAAGTTTTTTTTTATATATATTTATTAAATTCGTTTTTTTTTACAAAATTACATATAAGACAGACAATCACATTACATCATCAGTACAAAAGTCGAATATTGGTCAATCTGCTTCAACATTCGATAAAACTAAAACAATAACATACAACATTACATAAAGGCACAGCAAAACTCCATCATAAATAATTAAATAAACTAAATGTAATACAGGGTTCACAATGCAGATTACCGCAATATATATCTCTCTATGTTTGTACCATGAGCCCCGATCTAATAAACCCATGAGAGATATGAGTGGAAGGAGGAGGTGAGGGAAATCCTCTCGAGAGAAACAGTGTCTGATATTGGGCCATTTGGGGGAAGCTCTGCTTCCAAAGCTTTACAATACATTATTTTGTTGCTATCAAAATATGTTGGGATATATATTTATCTTTTTAAATTTAACGCAACTTTTTCCGTGGCACAAGAGATTTATCATTCTTTCCATCATTTTTCTCATCGTAAGTGTCTGTTTTAGCCAACTTTTTGTGTTACTTTATTTTTGGCACTTGCTTTTTAACTTCTGTTCTCTTTCATAATTTTCTGATTAACTGTGGATAGTCTCTTGTGGTCAGATTACTTACTCTAGGTCAGATTACTTACTATTAACATTTCTGAGTCAAAAAATAAAATTACCATTTTTTACACTAACAATAAAAAATGCTGAGAGCAAATATTGAGAAGTAAAAATTACAATATTTCAGCCTAAATAATACATTTTTAAAGTTTTCATTTTGCTGCAGTTCGGTGCTTAATTAATAAATTGTGTTATTTTATTTATCTCTTTACTTGTGGCACGCATCTCAGGCAATAAGTTGGGCAAACATGCAGACCTTTCAAGGCTTTGAATAGTTAATACATAAAGATGAAAGCAAAGATGAGACATCAATGTGACATTTAATTATCATAGGGGTGATATTCAATCATATCAAATGAACAATGTATTGGAAGAGTTTTGAAGCCTGTTATTGAAGGTGATTGGAAAGATAAAATAATTATTAAACTATGTACCAACAGGTTTCTGGTCTCAATTTAGAATTTGATGTACTTAATTATTTTTTAAAAATAATATTTATACATATTTTCCTCTTCAAGGAAACCACTATTAGTAAGTATACATGTTCAAATTTTCTACGTAAGATTTCAATTTATGAATACGTTAATAGTGAATTTAATTTGACTTTGTGTGTCAAGGGGTGGAATATATTAGGTAGCAAGTTAACAGTCATTTTTAGAATTTCGTGTGTTGGGATCATGAAAAATGGGCAAACTAAATGATCTGAGTAACTTTGACAATGGCCAAATAGTGATGGATAGACAACTGGGTCAGTGTTGCGGCTGCCAACCCGCCGCGTGGCAAGGCTGTGCCCGACTGGCACAGCCTCGCCGACAGAACGAGCTTACCTGCTTGTTGGCAAGCCGACAGCCACTTCCCCGCATCCTCCGGCCCTCGCGCCCGGATCAAAAATGGCGCTGTCCACGTGGCCGCGCCTAAAAACAGCTCCGCCCCCGAAGTTTGTACTGACGTGCACGTGACGTCACGACGTCAACGCGCACGCACGTTTTGGGGTCAGAGGTCGCCCTCTGACCAATCAGACCTTAGAGAGGGATATTTAAATCCCTAGCTCACCCCAGTACCTTGCCCTGTCTTGGTTTCCTGTTCCTGGTTTCCTGTGAGTGCTTTATCTTTGTGAATCCTGATATCCTGATCTTGGCTTTTCCCTGGTTATTCTGAATTCTGGTTCCTCTGACTTGGCTTGAGTAAACGGTATTGTGTATTTTCTGGCTTCCTTGACCTCGGCTTTCCCTTTGACCATTCTCTGTCTCTAGCGTATTAGTCTGGCCATTCTAAGGTCCAGTTTACGCTCTGTCCTTTTAATTTTTATTTTCTAGCCTATGTATATGTTTACATAGTTTCTGCGTGCTGGACCACACTAGTAGTTGTGACAGTCAGAGCAACTCCAAAATCACAAGTCTTGTGGAATGTTCCTGGTATGCAGTGGTTAGTACATAATAAAAGTGGTGCAAGAAAAGACAACTGGTGAACCTGCATCAGGGTCATGGGTACCCAAGGCTCATTGATGCTCATGGGGAGCGAAGGCTAGCCTGTCTGGTCCGATCATACAGAAGAGCTTCTGTAGCTGAAATTGTTGAACAACTTAATGCTGGCCATTATAAAATTATTAGAGGACGGCAGCAAACTGACTAATTAATATATTTAAATTATAATATAAGAGGATTCATTTAAAAGAGAAGCGCCTTGCATTATTAGACTATTACATGATAAAAAGTTGTCAGAAGACACAGTGCATTTCAGTTCGCTCCATATGGGGTGCATAGATGTCCGAGTGCCCATGATGACTCCTGTCCACAACTGAATGTGCCTTCAATGGGGATGTGAGAGACAGAACTAGACCATGGAGCAATGGAAGAATGTTGCCATGCTTGATGAATCAAGTTTTCTTTTAGATCAAGTGTATGGCAGGTTACCTATGCATAGTTTACCTGAAGAAAAGATGGCAGCAGAATGCACTATATGCAGGCCCGCTTAGCCAGTGTTATGCTCTGGTCAATGTTCTCCTGGGAAACCTTAGGCCCTGGCATTCATGTGGCTATTACTATGACACGTAATACTAACCTAGAGACTGTCGCAGACCATATATATATCTTCATGGCAATGGTATTACCTGTTTGAGGAACTTTACAAAGAGTTCAAGGCGTTGCCTTGCCTTCCAAATTCCCTAGATCTCAATTCAACTAAGCATCTAAGGGATGTACTGGGACAACAAATCTGATTCATGGAGGCCCCACCTCACAACTTTAAAAATGTAAAGCATATTTGAAATAAATTCCCTATAATTCCCAATAGTGAATAAACCTGTTAAAGAACACTATAGCGTTAGGAATACAAACCTGAATTTCTAACATTATAGTACCCTACTCCCTATTTAGATTTTGGTAGGCATGTGCAATTCGTTTCGGTCCGAATTAAAATTTCGGGTAATTCGGACATTTGGGTGCTTCTGAATATCCGAATAGCTGAATTGCCAAAGTGCCGAAGTCCTGAGGTGCCAAAATTACCGAATTTCCGAAGTGTAGTAGTGCCGAAGTTCCGAGGTGTTAAAGTGCCGAAGTTCTGAAGCACAGTATTGCCTAAGTACTAATATACTTACCCAGTGAAAGAAGAAAAATGTTACAATGTATACAATTTCAAATAAAAAGTATACAAACATAGACAGGATTCAGCTGTAAGCATTTGCCACACCTAATGTCCTCCCCCCTGGCCCCCACCCCTGAGTGGTGGGTGGGGGCCCTAAATACAAATTGGGGGGAACCTAATGTCCTCCCCCCTGGCCCCCACTCCTGAGCGGTGGGTGGGGGCCCTAAACAAAAATAAGGGGGGGACCTAATGTCCTCCCCCCTGGCACCCCCCCGAGCGGTGGGTGGGGGACCTAAATACAAATTTAACCCCCCTCCCCCAGGTGACTAGGGGTCCCCAAACCCCAAGTCACCCCCTCCCCCCAAAAAATAAACTCCTACCTACCCCCCTCACCCTAAAAATAATGAGGGGGACCTTTAACTAAATACCTATAAAAATAAAACTTACCATTCAATGTTTACTTTCTTCTAAAATCTTTTTTCAGCCCCCAAAAAAGGGCAAATACAAATCCATAATAACCGCCGCAATGAAAAAAAAAATCCATCTTCACCCGACTGAGCGCCCTCCAGGGCGGGGGAAGGCTTATAAAGCCTTGCCCCGCCCTGCAATTAGGCTCAGAGCACTCTGATTGGTGGGTTTAAGCCATCCAATTGGATTTTTTAAAATAGTTTTTGTGCAAAATGACACAGAGCACTCTGATTGGTGGATTTCAAACCAACCAATCAGAGTGCTGTGACAGGTAAATGTAGAGACTTACCTGTCAGTCTCTTCATTTACCTGTCAGAGCACTCTGATTGGATGGCTTAAACCCACCAATCAGAGTGCTCTGAGCCTGTTTGCAGGGCGGGGCAAGGCTTTATAAGCCTTCCCCCGCCATGCAGAGCTCAGTCTGCGCGGAGCCCTCGCCCGGTTAAGATGGATTTTTTTGGGGGGCGCTCGTTTTTATTTTTTATTTTAATTGCATCGGTTATTATGGATTTTTATTTGGCCTTTTTTGGGGCTGAAAAAAGAAGATTTTAGAAGAAAGAAAACATCAAATGGTAGGGGCACAATTTACTAATACTAAGTAAGTAATTTTTACCGTGGGAATTAGGGAGTTATCTACCAAGCGGCTGCAAGAAAAGTCCCAAAATGCCAGAGTTCCGAAGTTCTGAAGTTGCCGAAGTTCCGAAGTGTATAAGATCCAAAGTGCCGAAGTTCCGAAGTGCCGAACTGCCGAAGTCCCGAATTTCGGAATGCCGAACCGAACCAAATATTTTCCCCATGCACATGCCTAGATTTTGGCTGAAAATGTTGATCAGTTGGCAATCTCAGCCTGTCACCATTAAAAACTGTGTTTAACAGTAAACAGTGGAACTGGGGAATCTAGGCTCCATAACAACTTCAAAGAGATTAAAGGGACACTATAGTCACCAGAACAACTACAGCTTACTGTATTTGTTTTTGTGGGTATAATCATTCCCCTCTGGCTTTTTTTGCAGTAAACACTATATTTTCAGAGAAAATGCAGTGTTTACATTACAGCCTAGTGATAACTCAACTGGCCACTCCTCAGATGGCTGCTAGAGGTGCTTCCTGGGGCTGTGCTGCACAGTGTGACTGACATTTAGGGTCTCCACCATCTGCATGCAGACACTGAACTTTCCTCATAGAGATGCATTGATTCAATTCATCTCGATGAGGAGATGCTGATTGGCCAGGGCTGTGTCTGACTTGTGTTGGCTCTGCCCCTGATCTGCCTCCTTGACAGTATCAGCCAATCCTATCATGAAGCATTGTGATTGGCTCAGACCCCAACTTCTGATGATGTCAGCAGACAGCAGGCAGATTAGAAAAAGAGGAAGCAGCTGCAGACTTGAATACAAGTAAGATTTTACTATATTTAGGGAGTAAAGGGAGTCAGTGGAGGCTAGATTGTGTTTTTATCACTATAGGGTGAGGAATACATGTTTGTGTTCCAGACCCTATAGTGTTCCTTTAAGTAGGTATGGTGTCAAGAGGCTTCCTTTAAGGGAAAGCAACTGAATCGTAAATGGAGGGATATGAACGAGAATAATAAAGCATTTATCTTGCACCTATCATGGTTTAATATGTTTATTACCTGTTGTGTGTTAAATTTATATATATATATATATATATAAATATATATATATATATAAATTTTGTTTGTATATTGTATTTTTTTGTAATATTGTACCCTATTGTAACAATGCAATATTTTGTGGACCTAGGACATACTTGAAAATGAGAGAAATCTCAGTATATGCTTCCTGGTAAAATAAAATAAATAAATCTTTAGAATGTTAATAGCAAATGTTGTTATAGCAGAATAAAGATTAGAAGAAGCAAAAGAGCCTAGTAGGTTAGAATAATCTTATCAGCTAAAAGACTGATTTTATAGCCATTTGTGATTACTCAGAATGCTGTCAGGATTACAGAATGATCCAGCACGTAGAATTGTGTAATACAGAGGACTGATAGGTAACGTATACCGGACCTTAGAATGGCCAGACTAACGTACCAAAGAATAGTCAGGACTAGCCAAGGTCAAGGGAAGCAGAAAGAGACACAACGATAAGTCAGCCATGAGTCAGGGATGCCTGAAAACAGGGAAGTCAAAAACAATGCCAAAGTCAAATAACCAGAATTACCAGAATCAATAACGCGCTCTTGAACAACCACAAGGGAAACCACGACAGGGCACTGAGCAGGATAAGAACTGGGCCTAAATACCCCTCCTCTAGATCTGATAGGCTGTAACCGGCCTTTGACCCCAAAGGCAGTTACCAGGTTTCTATTTGCATAATTGCTGCAAGCATTAACCCTTCTGTGGATTTGGTTGCTGCTCGGCACAACTTTTCCTGTGTGGACAGTAAATGTCCACACAGTAAGCGAATAAATACGTGACATTATCCCCCACCTGAAGAACGCCCACCGGGCGGGCAGGGCCAGGCTTGAGAGGAAATTTGGCGTGAAAATAGCGAATCTAGCAGCCAGCATGTATATCAAATGCCGGAACCCATGAACGATCGGCTGGTCCATAAACTTTCCAATCCACCATGTACTGTAAAGTCCCCCGAGAAAACCTGGAATCAATTATGGACTCTTCTTGTCCAGAAACAACTAAGGGAGGAGGAGGGACACTTGAGACAGTATAATTATTGCAAACAAGAGGTTTGAGCAAGGAGACATGAAAGGTATTAGGCCAGAAGGGCCAGAGAGTATGCAACAGGATTGATCCTACGAAGGACACGAAAAGGTCCAAGGTACCTAGGAGCAAATTTCATTCTAGGGACTTTGAGCCTGATGTTACGAGAAGATAACCAAACCCTCTCACCCACTTGGTAAACAGGGTTGGCACCTTGACGTGTATCAGCATAAGGCTTGAAACGGTCAGTAGCAGTACCCAGAGCAGAGTGAACTTTAACCCAGGTATCACGGATTAAAGCCAGACGGTCATCCAAAGCAGGAATAGCCGTATCATAAAAAACAGCCGTTAGGACAGCAGGATGCCGGCCATTATTAACAAAAAATGGACTATACGTAGAGGAGTTATTGTTCCTAGGAAAATTGGCCGATGGTAATAATTTGGACCAATTGTCTTGAGTGCTAACGAAACAATGCAAGTATAACTCCAAAAACTGGTTAGCCCTCTCAGCTGTACCATTAGTCTGGGGGTGGTAAGAGGATGAAAAAGACAATTCAATCCCCAATTGCTTATTGAAAGCCCTCCAAAACCAGGATACAAACTGAGAACCTCTATCAGATACAGTATTGTGAGGAATGCCATGCAGACGGACAAGCTCACGTATAAAGATCAGTGCAAGGGCTTGAGATGATGGTAATTCCTTGAGAGGGATGAAGTGAGCCATTTTAGAAAAACGGTCAACAACCATGAGAATAGTGGTATAACCATTAGAACTAGGAAGTTCTACAATGAAATCCATAGACAAGTGGGACCATGGGACCTCAGGAACGGGAAGAGGTTGTAACAAGCCACAAGGCAGTTTATGAGGTACTTTGGAAACCGCACAAACAGAACAAGCCTGCACATACTCCTTAACATCCTTCATGAAGGAATCCCACCAGAATGACCTCATGATAGCAGAAGTGGATTTATTAATACCTGGGTGACCAGCGGACACATTGTCGTGAAACACCTTCATGATATTAACCCTTTCCCCCAATGGAACAAACAATTTGTCCTGAGGTTTACCGCAGGGTGCCTGAGACTGAGCCTCCATAATGGAGCCAAGCAGTGGAGAGGACAATGAAAGGATAGTAGAAGCAATGATCCAGGGGAATGATATGAGACTTTTCTTGCTCTTGTATAGACTCAGTATCAAACTGTCTGGATAAGGCGTTCTTTTAGATCAAGTGTATGGCAGGTTACCTATGCATAGTTTACCTGAAGAAAAGATGGCAGCAGAATGCACTATATGCAGGCCCGCCTAGCCAGTGTTATGCTCTGGTCAATGTTCTCCTGGGAAACCTTAGGCCCTGGCATTCATGTGGCTATTACTATGACACGTAATACTAACCTAGAGACTGTCGCAGACCATATATATTACTTCATGGCAATGGTATTACCTGTTTGAGGAACTTTACAAAGAGTTCAAGGCGTTGCCTTGCCTTCCAAATTCCCTAGATCTCAATTCAACTAAGCATCTAAGGGATGTACTGGGACAACAAATCTGATTCATGGAGGCCCCACCTCACAACTTTAAAAATGTAAAGCATATTTGAAATAAATTCCCTATAATTCCCAATAGTGAATAAACCTGTTAAAGAACACTATAGCGTTAGGAATACAAACCTGAATTTCTAACATTATAGTACCCTACTCCCTATTTAGATTTTGGTAGGCATGTGCAATTCGTTTCGGTCCGAATTAAAATTTCGGGTAATTCGGACATTTGGGTGCTTCCGAATATCCGAATAGCTGAATTGCCAAAGTGCCGAAGTCCTGAGGTGCCAAAATTACCGAATTTCCGAAGTGTAGTAGTGCCGAAGTTCCGAGGTGTTAAAGTGCCGAAGTTCTGAAGCACAGTATTGCCTAAGTACTAATATACTTACCCAGTGAAAGAAGAAAAATGTTACAATGTATACAATTTCAAATAAAAAGTATACAAACATAGACAGGATTCAGCTGTAAGCATTTGCCACACCTAATGTCCTCCCCCCTGGCCCCCACCCCTGAGTGGTGGGTGGGGGCCCTAAATACAAATTGGGGGGAACCTAATGTCCTCCCCCCTGGCCCCCACTCCTGAGCGGTGGGTGGGGGCCCTAAACAAAAATAAGGGGGGGACCTAATGTCCTCCCCCCTGGCACCCCCCCGAGCGGTGGGTGGGGGACCTAAATACAAATTTAACCCCCCTCCCCCAGGTGACTAGGGGTCCCCAAACCCCAAGTCACCCCCTCCCCCCAAAAAATAAACTCCTACCTACCCCCCTCACCCTAAAAATAATGAGGGGGACCTTTAACTAAATACCTATAAAAATAAAACTTACCATTCAATGTTTACTTTCTTCTAAAATCTTTTTTCAGCCCCCAAAAAAGGGCAAATACAAATCCATAATAACCGCCGCAATGAAAAAAAAAATCCATCTTCACCCGACTGAGCGCCCTCCAGGGCGGGGGAAGGCTTATAAAGCCTTGCCCCGCCCTGCAATTAGGCTCAGAGCACTCTGATTGGTGGGTTTAAGCCATCCAATTGGATTTTTTAAAATAGTTTTTGTGCAAAATGACACAGAGCACTCTGATTGGTGGATTTCAAACCAACCAATCAGAGTGCTGTGACAGGTAAATGTAGAGACTTACCTGTCAGTCTCTTCATTTACCTGTCAGAGCACTCTGATTGGATGGCTTAAACCCACCAATCAGAGTGCTCTGAGCCTGTTTGCAGGGCGGGGCAAGGCTTTATAAGCCTTCCCCCGCCATGCAGAGCTCAGTCTGCGCGGAGCCCTCGCCCGGTTAAGATGGATTTTTTTGGGGGGCGCTCGTTTTTATTTTTTATTTTAATTGCATCGGTTATTATGGATTTTTATTTGGCCTTTTTTGGGGCTGAAAAAAGAAGATTTTAGAAGAAAGAAAACATCAAATGGTAGGGGCACAATTTACTAATACTAAGTAAGTCATTTTTACCGTGGGAATTAGGGAGTTATCTACCAAGCGGCTGCAAGAAAAGTCCCAAAATGCCAGAGTTCCGAAGTTCTGAAGTTGCCGAAGTTCCGAAGTGTATAAGATCCAAAGTGCCGAAGTTCCGAAGTGCCGAACTGCCGAAGTCCCGAATTTCGGAATGCCGAACCGAACCAAATATTTTCCCCATGCACATGCCTAGATTTTGGCTGAAAATGTTGATCAGTTGGCAATCTCAGCCTGTCACCATTAAAAACTGTGTTTAACAGTAAACAGTGGAACTGGGGAATCTAGGCTCCATAACAACTTCAAAGAGATTAAAGGGACACTATAGTCACCAGAACAACTACAGCTTACTGTATTTGTTTTTGTGGGTATAATCATTCCCCTCTGGCTTTTTTTGCAGTAAACACTATATTTTCAGAGAAAATGCAGTGTTTACATTACAGCCTAGTGATAACTCAACTGGCCACTCCTCAGATGGCTGCTAGAGGTGCTTCCTGGGGCTGTGCTGCACAGTGTGACTGACATTTAGGGTCTCCACCATCTGCATGCAGACACTGAACTTTCCTCATAGAGATGCATTGATTCAATTCATCTCGATGAGGAGATGCTGATTGGCCAGGGCTGTGTCTGACTTGTGTTGGCTCTGCCCCTGATCTGCCTCCTTGACAGTATCAGCCAATCCTATCATGAAGCATTGTGATTGGCTCAGACCCCAACTTCTGATGATGTCAGCAGACAGCAGGCAGATTAGAAAAAGAGGAAGCAGCTGCAGACTTGAATACAAGTAAGATTTTACTATATTTAGGGAGTAAAGGGAGTCAGTGGAGGCTAGATTGTGTTTTTATCACTATAGGGTGAGGAATACATGTTTGTGTTCCAGACCCTATAGTGTTCCTTTAAGTAGGTATGGTGTCAAGAGGCTTCCTTTAAGGGAAAGCAACTGAATCGTAAATGGAGGGATATGAACGAGAATAATAAAGCATTTATCTTGCACCTATCATGGTTTAATATGTTTATTACCTGTTGTGTGTTAAATTTATATATATATATATATATATAAATATATATATATATATAAATTTTGTTTGTATATTGTATTTTTTTGTAATATTGTACCCTATTGTAACAATGCAATATTTTGTGGACCTAGGACATACTTGAAAATGAGAGAAATCTCAGTATATGCTTCCTGGTAAAATAAAATAAATAAATCTTTAGAATGTTAATAGCAAATGTTGTTATAGCAGAATAAAGATTAGAAGAAGCAAAAGAGCCTAGTAGGTTAGAATAATCTTATCAGCTAAAAGACTGATTTTATAGCCATTTGTGATTACTCAGAATGCTGTCAGGATTACAGAATGATCCAGCACGTAGAATTGTGTAATACAGAGGACTGATAGGTAACGTATACCGGACCTTAGAATGGCCAGACTAACGTACCAAAGAATAGTCAGGACTAGCCAAGGTCAAGGGAAGCAGAAAGAGACACAACGATAAGTCAGCCATGAGTCAGGGATGCCTGAAAACAGGGAAGTCAAAAACAATGCCAAAGTCAAATAACCAGAATTACCAGAATCAATAACGCGCTCTTGAACAACCACAAGGGAAACCACGACAGGGCACTGAGCAGGATAAGAACTGGGCCTAAATACCCCTCCTCTAGATCTGATAGGCTGTAACCGGCCTTTGACCCCAAAGGCAGTTACCAGGTTTCTATTTGCATAATTGCTGCAAGCATTAACCCTTCTGTGGATTTGGTTGCTGCTCGGCACAACTTTTCCTGTGTGGACAGTAAATGTCCACACAGTAAGCGAATAAATACGTGACATTATCCCCCACCTGAAGAACGCCCACCGGGCGGGCAGGGCCAGGCTTGAGAGGAAATTTGGCGTGAAAATAGCGAATCTAGCAGCCAGCATGTATATCAAATGCCGGAACCCATGAACGATCGGCTGGTCCATAAACTTTCCAATCCACCATGTACTGTAAAGTCCCCCGAGAAAACCTGGAATCAATTATGGACTCTTCTTGTCCAGAAACAACTAAGGGAGGAGGAGGGACACTTGAGACAGTATAATTATTGCAAACAAGAGGTTTGAGCAAGGAGACATGAAAGGTATTAGGCCAGAAGGGCCAGAGAGTATGCAACAGGATTGATCCTACGAAGGACACAAAAAGGTCCAAGGTACCTAGGAGCAAATTTCATTCTAGGGACTTTGAGCCTGATGTTACGAGAAGATAACCAAACCCTCTCACCCACTTGGTAAACAGGGTTGGCACCTTGACGTGTATCAGCATAAGGCTTGAAACGGTCAGTAGCAGTACCCAGAGCAGAGTGAACTTTAACCCAGGTATCACGGATTAAAGCCAGACGGTCATCCAAAGCAGGAATAGCCGTATCATAAAAAACAGCCGTTAGGACAGCAGGATGCCGGCCATTATTAACAAAAAATGGACTATACGTAGAGGAGTCATTGTTCCTAGGAAAATTGGCCGATGGTAATAATTTGGACCAATTGTCTTGAGTGCTAACGAAACAATGCAAGTATAACTCCAAAAACTGGTTAGCCCTCTCAGCTGTACCATTAGTCTGGGGGTGGTAAGAGGATGAAAAAGACAATTCAATCCCCAATTGCTTATTGAAAGCCCTCCAAAACCAGGATACAAACTGAGAACCTCTATCAGATACAGTATTGTGAGGAATGCCATGCAGACGGACAAGCTCACGTATAAAGATCAGTGCAAGGGCTTGAGATGATGGTAATTCCTTGAGAGGGATGAAGTGAGCCATTTTAGAAAAACGGTCAACAACCATGAGAATAGTGGTATAACCATTAGAACTAGGAAGTTCTACAATGAAATCCATAGACAAGTGGGACCATGGGACCTCAGGAACGGGAAGAGGTTGTAACAAGCCACAAGGCAGTTTATGAGGTACTTTGGAAACCGCACAAACAGAACAAGCCTGCACATACTCCTTAACATCCTTCATGAAGGAATCCCACCAGAATGACCTCATGATAGCAGAAGTGGATTTATTAATACCTGGGTGACCAGCGGACACATTGTCGTGAAACACCTTCATGATATTAACCCTTTCCCCCAATGGAACAAACAATTTGTCCTGAGGTTTACCGCAGGGTGCCTGAGACTGAGCCTCCATAATGGAGCCAAGCAGTGGAGAGGACAATGAAAGGATAGTAGAAGCAATGATCCAGGGGAATGATATGAGACTTTTCTTGCTCTTGTATAGACTCAGTATCAAACTGTCTGGATAAGGCGTTGGCCTTGACATTTTTAGAACCAGGTCTATAAGTGATAAGAAAATTAAAGCGAGAAAGGAACAGAGACCACCTAGCTTGTCTAGAAGACAATCATTTAGCATTTCCTATGTAGGCCAGGTTTTTGTGATCAGTAATAATCAAAAGGGGGTCCTTGATTAGACCTCTCGCATTAGACCTCTCCATAGGAAAGCATTGAAAATGCTTTTCAATGCTTTCCTATGGGGATTATAGCGATGCTGGAGGTCCTCACACAGCGTGAAAATCTGTGCTATGGACCAGGAAATGCCCTCTAGTGGCTGTCTAGTAGACAGCCACTAGGGGAGGACTTAACCCTGAAAGTAATTATTGCAGTTTATAAAAACTGCAATATTTACTGTTGCAGGGTTAAGGGTAGTGGAAGTTGGCACCCAGACCACTCCAATGGGCAGAAGTGGTCTGGGTGCCTGGAGTGTCCTTTAAGGTTTATGTGAATAAGGCATGGTTTAAAGGGCATCAGTGTCTGGTTATGTAACATAAATGGAGGAGTAAATTGTTTGACAACTTGTTCATAAAACTGAAAATCTTTAACATAGAATTTATATAGCAAATAATATAAAACATTGAATCCTAAAGCATTAGTATGTAAAGTCATTTAAACATATTAAGGGCTCTTTTGCCAAGAACCAAAATAGAGAATGAGTATGTATATTCTGGCAATTGCTAACGGTATTAAAAGATAGATCATTTAAGGCTTGTACTAAACACCAGTGACTGATATTTATATACATATAGTGATAGTCCAAGTTGTGACAAGAGCACTTGGGGCTGTGACCCCCAAGTAAGGGGAGTGGCTTCACCAGATTCCAGATAGGAAATCTGAGATTGCTGTCCAGAAGAATGCAGTTCCAGGAACAGCTGAGATACTGCGCAGAACCCTCAGATTCCCAGGCATCTGGTAGAGGACCAGAGAAGGAACAATAAATACAGCACCCAGGAGGGGGGGGGGGGCATTAATATATATATATATATATATATATTTTTATATATATATATATATATATATATATATATATATATATATATATGACAAGTGTTTGTGACTATGTGGCTACTAAAAAAGATTGAACATACCCCATTTGCAATACCTTGGGTTGTCTACTATTGCAAATGGTATGCCATCATGGGGATAATTTTCATTCCTGGGCTACCGTACGGTCTCAAAGGCAACATAACCAACATGGCAAATTTCAATGTGAAAAAACTGAAATGCAAGCCTTATATTTGACTCTGTAACTTTTGAAAACACCATAGAACCTGTACATGGGGGGTACTGTTATACTCGGGAGACTTCGCTGAACACAAATATTAGTGTTTCAAAACAGTAAAATGTATCACAACAATATCACCCGTGTAAGTGCCAGTTGTGTGTGAAAAATGCATATATATAAATATCGTTGTTGTAATACATTTTACTGTTTTAAAACACTAATATTTGTGTTCAGCGAAGTCTTCCGAGTAAAACAGGACCCCCCATTTACAGGTTTTATGGTGTCTTGGTAAGTTACAAGGTTAAATATAATGCTAGCAAATTAAATTCCCTGGACTTTTGGCATGGGTTGTCAGGCAGGTCCCACTAAGTGGCCCAGTCAGAGTCCTGACCTCAACCCGATTGAGATGCTGTGGCATGACCTCAAGAAAGCGATTCACACCAGACATCCCAAGAATATTTCTGAACTGAAACAGTTCTGTAAAGAGGAATGGTCAAGAATTACTCCTGACCGTTGTGCATGTCTGATCTGCAACTACAGGAAACGTTTGGTTGAAGTTATTGCTGCCAAAGGAGGTTCAACCAGTTATTAAATCCAAGGGTTCACATATTTTTTCCACCTGCACTGTGAATGTTTACATGGTGTGTTCAATAAAAACATGGCAACATTTCATTCTATGTGTGTTATTAGTTTAAGCAGTCTGTGATTGTCTATTGTTGTGACTTAGATGATTATCAGATCACATTTTATGACCAATTTGTGCAGAAATCCATATCATTCCAAAGGGTTCACATACTTCTTGCAACTGTATATACTTATGCACATGGATATATATATATATATTATTTCGTTCTACATGTATTTTGATATCAATATATATTAATTTTAAAATACAGTTAGAACGAATTTACACATATATATATTTTTTATTTATATATTTTGTATTATTTTTGTAATTTTATTTTTTACATATTTACATATTTATTTTATATTATATATAAATATATATATAATGAAAATTATATATATTTAATCAATATCATTGTACATGTATTTTGATATTAATATATATTTATAATTATATTAATATTAAAATACACTTAGACAGTGTTTGTGTATGTATGTCAAATGCAAGGACCTCGCGGTCACATGGCCCAGGGGGCCAAAGAGGACGGAGGGTGACTCCCTGGGCTCCCAGGTAAGTCCCCATACCATGATTGCCGGCATGGGATCGCCGACGACCGGGTAAGTAGAAAGGGCGTTTAGAGCTGGTTCCCTAAGAACGACATAGAACGCCTGCCATCCTTAAGTGGTTAAACTCAATTATCTCCAGGCACAAAAAACATATTTTTACAAAAAAAAACAAAAAAAAAACATTTAAACACACCAAATCCCCACAAAAGTTACATTCCCTGATAGCCCCGATCTGGGTGACCAACATATGCAAAACTCACCCAGATCGGTTCAGGGGTTCAGGAATTTCCTAGGAGTCACAATTTGACAGACCGCACACATGATTCTATGCCCAAAAATAGTTCCACAGTTTCAGAGGTAGCGGTCGGTCTATTTCAAGAAGTCTAAAAACTGAACAAATTCACGAACTGTTCCCCTGGCTCATAGGTAGCGTTTGCTCTTCTAATTCATGGAAACAAAATTACCGAATAGCGCTCTCCTGGCTGGTCGGTTAAAAGAAGCAGGCGTTCGCGAAGTTGACCAGCGTTTGGGAAGTTGAGTGTCCAATTTTAATTCCAGACACTCGACGACCAAGTCCCATTGCCTCTTTTCATGCGAACAAGGGAAAGCACTTAATCCTGTGGTTTTCTTTGTAGTTAATGAGTCAGGGGGTTGGTCGATGTTCGGTAGTTTCATCTACTGAACGAGAGAAATCCAATTTAACGAACCAAACATGGTAGTTTCTTCACATTGGTATTCTCACTAACAGACATGTGTTCTTGTTGTGTTCGGTAAACGGTGTCCGTACGAACGGAGCTCTGTCTCCTGTATTGGTGAGTGGCATTCGCACAAATAGAGGTGACGATCATATGAATGTGAGCAGTCGTTGTAGGTGGTTGAACCGACAGCGCTGTCTGGGGGGTCACGCTCCAACACAGCATCCTCGTGGAGTCTTGAGGAAGACCCGAATGGTTTGAAACGTCGATCAGTCATTTTTATGACTTTATGTTCCACTAAACACCATTGAATTAATGGAAAGCCCTGTGAGTGCACTCTTTTTCTAATTGGGTATATATGTATATATACCAAATTAGAAATATATATATATATATATATATATATATATATATATATATATAACAAAAAAACAGTGTAAGAGTAAGTTACAGTGAGAGAAAAAAAATATTTGATCTCCTGCTGATTTTGAATGTTTGCCCACAGACAAAGAAATGATCAGTGTATAATTTTAATCGTAGGTATTTTAACAGTGAGAGACCGAATAACACAAACAAATCCAGAAAAATGCATGTCTTTAAAAAGTTATAAATTGATTTGCATGTCAATTAGTGAAATAAGTATTTGATCCCCTATCAATCAGCAAGATTTCTGTCTCCCAGGTGTCTTTTATACAGGTAACATGCTGAGATTAGGAGTACTCTCCTAATCTTAGCTCGTTATCTGTATAAAAGACACCTGTCCACAGAAGCAATTATTCAATCAGTTTCCAAACTCTCCACCATGGCCAAGACCAAAGAGCTGTTCAAGGATGTCAGAGACAAGATTGCAGACCTACACAAGGCTGGAATGGGCTACAAGACCATCGCCAAGCAGCTTGGTGAGAAGGTGACAACAGTTGGTGCGATTATTCGCAAATGGAAGAAACGCAAAATAACCGTCAGTCTCCCTGTCACATCCTGTTTGGTTCTGCAGAGATGTCTGGCCTTGGCTTCTGGTATCCAGTACTCTTTATACAATTCTTGTTTAGTTTTTATTGTTTTTTCTGGTTTTCTATTCCATATTTGGTTTTCTTTATGCTGGGTTTTCTGGATTCATTCCTTTATTCCGTTCGTGGAATTCCCAGTCTCCTGGATTCCTTTATATTTTTGTTTTATGTTGCCACACCCTTTCCTTTGCCATTAATCCTTTTGTTTCAGTCGGTTCCTGCAGGCAGTGGTTTCATGTCCTCTGCCCCTTTTTTGCAGGTGAGTACTGTGTGTGTTTTATTGCTGTTTATTTAGTCATGCATATCTAGGCAGTTAGGACCCACCATAATTGAAGTACTTTGGCGCAGTGGTGGGCTGCATACATCTTGGCCATTTATGTATGTCTAAATCTCCAATGTTTTACATATATAGTACTTAGTTATGTCTCCTCTTGTTTTGCCTGGTATCTCTTGTCTTGTTTTATTTTGTCTTCCCAGTTCATGTACAGTCCTGTCCTGCCCTGTTCATGTTTCCCTTATGTCTTGTGTACATGTACTGCTTTCTGTCCTGCTCCAGTTCTGGATTCTTCTAGTCTTGTCTTGTTTTCTTGTTAGGTGCCTGTTCTAGTCTTGACTTGTTTCTGTACTGGATACATATCTGCTGTAGAGCCTCCCTATCCATATCCTGGGAGGTCTGCATATTATCACCTAGCTCTTCGGATCCGCAGAATTTGCATCAGGGCCCTGGTATGTGGCCGCACAAACGCTGGTGCTCAACACCAGAGGGCATGTGCTTACCGTGCACCAGGCCCTGATAGTCTATTTCCACGCTGATACGCTCATCATCATCAGGCACTCAGGGGTTCCGGTCTCCGTACTGCCACCTGTGACACTCCAGGCTGGTGGTGGTGCTCCATGCAAGATCTCACCTTGTTGAGTTTCATTGATCATGAGAATGGTGAGGAATCAGCCCAGGACTACATGGGAAGAGCTTGTTAATGACCTCAAGGCAGCTGGAACCATAGTCACCAAGAAAACAATTAGTAACACACTACGATGTGAAGGACTGGAATCCTGCAGCGCCCGCAAGGTGCCTCTGCTCAAGAAAGCACATGTACAGGCCCAGCTAAAGTTTGCCAATGAACATCTGAATGATTCAGTGGAGAACTGGGTTAAAGTATTGTGGTCAGATTAGACCAAAATCGAGCTCTTTGGCATCAACTCAACTCGCCGTGTTTGGAGGAAGAGGAATGCTGGCCATGAGCCCAAGAACACCATCCCCACCATCAAACATGGAGGTGGAAACATTATGCTTTGGGGTGTTTTTCTGCTGAGAAGACAGGACAACTGCACCGCATCAAAGGGACTATGGACGGGGCCATGTACCGTCAAATCTTAGTTGAGAACCTTCTTCCCTCAGTCAGGGCATTGAAAATGGGTAATGGATGGGTATTCCAGCATGACAATGACCCAAAACACACAGCCAGGGCAACAAAGGAGTGGTACAAGAAGAAGCACATTAAGGTCCTGGAGTGACCTAGCCAGTCTCCAGACCTTAATCCGATAGAAAATCTGTGGAGGGAGCTGAAGGTTCGAGTTGCCAAACGTCAGCCTTAAATCCTTAATGACTTGGAGAGGATCTGCAGATAGGAGTGGGACAAAATCCCTTCTGAGATGTGTGCAAACCTGGCGAAGAAACGTCTAACCTCTGTAATTGCCAACAAGAGTTTTGCCATCAAGTACTAAGTCGAAGGGGATCAAATACTTATTTTACTCATTGACATGCAAATCAATTTTTAACTTTTTAGACATGCGTTTTTCTGGATTTTTGTTTTATTATTCTGTCTCTCACTGTTAAAATACACCTACAATTAAAATTATAGACTCATCATTTCTTTGTCAGTGGGAAAACGTTCAAAATCAGCAGGGAATCAAATACTTTTATCCCTCACTATACATGTCAGAAAAAGTAAAAAGAAAAATCATTACTGAAAACAGGGAATAGTTAATAAGAGTATAAAATGTGTATAGAAAATATAATTAAAATGAAATAGTATATAAAAACTATATTAGCATTAGGGTTCGAGAATTAAAACAGTCAACTTACAGTAGCAAGCATTAGATTATAATTATTATTTTACTTGAAAAAGGTGAACTATACATCAATTAATAATGATAATTTACATTACAAAAGACATCAATTATGGATAATATAGCTGAGTTATTGTTCTTATGCAATATATATCTAAAGCTGTGCAATACTAATGGGTTATTTATAAGCTAGTGTCCGAGATCACTATATTTTTCCCATATTTCCGAATAATGGTTATATATATATATATATATATATATATATATATATATTTTTATTGACTAACATGAATAATTTTAGTTGCAGCTTATACATGAAAAACAACTGGGAAAAAAGCAAGAAGGCTAGTTTTCAAACACATATAATTAGATTACTGAAAGTGAGCATTTTTTATAATGTGTTTCATATATGTTGCCTCAAAACTATGCATTTAATAAAAAAAAATATTTAAAAATATTCTTGCTGGCAATGATGTAGACAAACAAAATAAATTTCATGTCACAGCCTGAGAAATGGAAGGTGGATCAGGATACTACATCATAATTCATCATATAAATCTGTTCAAGATTTCCCAAATTGGTCCTCCTTGTGTCTGTCAGTCTAGATCACACTCAGCTTCCATACTACAAATGGCAGAGCTCCCCAGCTGTTTATCACCACACCTCTTTCCGCCCAACTGCCTTAGTTGAAACAATCAGAATTGACGATCTCAGCCAATCCAATGTTTTCCTATGGGAAAGCATTGTGATAGACTGAGATCATTCATTCTGATGACCTTAGCCAAGGAGGCGTAAAAGGGGCAAGCCAGTGCCAGCAGACCCATGTGTCGCTTGAAATAAGGTGAGATATTACTATATTTAATGGTGGAAATGGCAGGGACCTAAATAGTGCTTTTATCACTGTAGGATCAGGAATGCATGTATCGGTTTCCGACCCTATAGTTTTCCTTTAATATGAAGAACACAGTTGCTCTATTCTGCTTCTCTAACTATTTGCATTGCACATGGTTAAGGAAATTTAAATCAAGATGTGTATTTAGCTTATCTTGTGTAATTATATCCTACTTTATCTAGACTGTAGCGCCTTTGAGCAGGCATTGTTACTTCAAGTTTCTGGTCACATATTTATCATATTTTGTTTGCTTTGTTTGTATATCAATACACAGCAGTGCATAAAATGTTGGTGCTATCTATATGCTAGTACTATTGTGTAACAATAATCTAATTACATAGATGCCAACAGTCCCGAATTTGCCAGGACAGTCTCACATTTTGGGACACTGTCCCTTTCAAAATCAGGTCCTAGGGACCTGTCCTACAGTTTGAAATCTGCTGGCAGATTTTAAAATGCATCAATGGACTGGGCACTAGGACCTTGCAAAGAGCCAGGGCCGCCATCAGGGGGTGACAACCATGATGGTTGTTACTGGCCCGTGCCCCATGTGTAGTGACGGAATTGCCACCGGTGCAGTTGCACCGGGGCTTGCACGCTGATGGTGTCTATGTGGGTATATATGCGTGTGTATATGTGTGTCAGTGTGTGTGTCTGTGTATTTGCATGTGTGTCAGTGTATGTGTCTGAGTATCAGTGTGTGTGGAAGTGTATACACTACACACAAATGCACGACTGCATTCAAACACCAACATTCCAACACATACTCCATACAAAAACATGCTTACATTCAAATATAAATTGTGTGTGTGTATATATCACACACACACATAATACACACACAGTGCCACCACTACACACATATTGCATCCACTACACATGCACTAACACACACTGCAACCAATGCACAAACACACACTGCCTCCACAAAACACACACCCTGTATCCACTCTACAAGCACTGCTTCCCTGTACGTGGATTTGGAAGCGGGTCCTGCGGGTGGGGATTGGAGGCGGACCCTTGGGGTCCACTTCTGCAGCGCTCTATTCATGGTCTGCTTGAGGGGGTAGACTGTTAATACGCCTGACCACCCTCCTAGTGAGCATACCTCCCCTTTGATGGGTAGGCATGTCACTTTGATGGGCAGATCTGCCCCTATGAGCAGGAGACACACTGCTGAAAATTGACAGGCATGAGATTAATAATCCCTCTATGTAAAAGGCATGGGTATTATGGATTAGAATTTTTTTTGCATTTTGCTCATTTCGATAAATTCTTGCAATCTAACTGGTGTTCCTTTAAAGGAACAGTATAGCATTAGGAATAAAAATGTGTATTCCTAACGCTATAGTATGCCCTGTCCCTAACTTATTGAGTCCCCCCACCTGTAGTCATGAAGGTTTAACACCACTTTGTTTTATTTACCTCTGCGCTGGCTAATTTTTTACCTTTCACAATGTCACACAGATAGGGAAACCTTATGTGCATTTACTGCGAGTGCAACATCCACATTAGAACTTAACCATAGGAATTTTAAAGCATTTAATCAGTGCTTCCCAATGAGTCATTGAAGATGAAATGTAATTTCAAAGAGTTATACTCCGTTAGATTACAGAAAGCTCCTCTAGTGGCTGTTTTGGAAGGTTATCTTAATCCTGCAATGTAAACGTAGTTTCTGTGAAACTCCAATGTTTTACAATACAAGGTTAAGGGGACATGGGCATTGCACTCAGACTACTTCAATGGGATGATGTGGTCTGAGTACCTATGGTGTTCCTTTAAATCCATAACCAGAATCTTCCACGTAGACTTTATGAGTTTAGTGGTCCTGCTGGGTGTCTAAATTCAGACATAGGTCATTTTTCTAACTGGCCAAGAGAAGATAAGAGATCGATACACAAACAAAGGGCAAAATCTTTGACCAAAAATACAAAAAAACTATTTTCACATATAAGAAAATACATCACTGTTACAGATGGTGGATTATGTTATTTTAATAATAAAATTAACATTGCAGAGCTATCAGTTTAATGGTCATGCTTGATTCAAAGGCATACCAGTTCATAAAAATATTTTATTAAACAATATTGTTGTTTATTAATGGAATATATTTCAGTTTAAAAAGAAAACAGACAGAGGAATAGATCTCACCCTTTCTGTGTCAAAGAACAATTGTCACAGGGCTTGAGACCCAGGAGGGTTAAGTAATGATCATTTTCCACCACCGCAGCTCATTACAAGGAGTGATAATGTTTATCTTATAAATGGATTTTTCTCTGTTGAAGCTCTCATCATAGAGTTTCCAGGAATAGTTGACAGAGTGAGTTTAACCACAGTCTTTATTATCCTATTTGAAATAATCATATTGTGTGGAAGAGTCTGCTGTATATCTACTGCCACCTGTGAAACTAGACAAAACAGACTGAATAACTAGGTTGAGCTTCAATATTATCAGACCTATAATTAGCCCGCAGTTAATAAGTAATGTCGAAAGAGTCTAAATACAAAAACCACTATCTGTAAGTACTAGCACATTCTAAGTATGTACCGACCAGATAATCAGTATATTTATGAATTTCAAATTAAAGTTACTTTAAAAAAATAAATAAAAGTCTGTACAAAATTGTTTATATTATTATTATATATTTATCTCATTTGGACCAAGATAATTACGTGTAACCCTTTGTTTCTCGTGCCACATGCATATATCTTAGCTGCCTGTTTGCCCCTAGTGATTTGTTGGGTGATGGTGTATTACAAGTATGCGGCCCACAAGGACCAGCTTTGCGGCCCGGCGAGGTGCAAGTGCATGCTCAGTGTTAAAGCAGAGTAGACACCTGCTTTCCCCACATTGCAGGTGCCTACTCTGCTAACATTTACCCGGCCGGGGAGGAGGGCCATGTGGGAGCTCAGTGTTCCTGCTCCTCACTGCTCCCTCGCGCACACTGACTGCAGTGAAGCCGGGCGCCAGAATATGATGTGTGTGTGTCTGTCAGTGAGTATGTGTGTCTGTAAGCAAGTATGTGTGTGTCTGTCAGTGAGTATGTGTGTCAGTGTGTGTCTGTCAGTGAGTATGTGTGTCTGTGTGTGTCAGTGTGTGTGTGTATGTGTCTGTCAGTGAGTATGTGTGTCTGTCAGCAAGTATGTGTGTCTATGTCAGTGTGTGTCTGGCAGTGAGTATGTGTGTCTGTCAGTGAGTGTGTGTGTCTGTCAGTGAGTATGTGTGTGTGTGTCAGTATGTGTGTGTGTGTCTGTATGTGTGTGTCTGTCTGTCAGTGAGTGTGTGTGGGTCTGTCAGTGTGTGTATGTCTGTTAGTGAGTGTGTGTCTGTCTGTGTGTGTCTGTCTGTTTGTGAGTGTGTGTGTCTTTGTGTGTGTGTGTGTCTGTCTGAGAGTATGTGTGTCTGTCTGTGAATATTGTGTGTGTGTGTGTCTGTCAGTGTGTGTGTGTGTGTGTCTGTCTGTCAGTGTGTGTGTGTCTCTCAGTGAGTATGTGTGTGTGTGTGGCTCTCATAAACTTAAACCTTGTTTATGTGGCCCATGCCACACTTTGAGTTTGACATGCTTGGTGTATTATATTACACTAGTGGTAAAGGACATAGATCAAGCCAGATGGGTGAGTAGGAGAACTCTGCTGGGTTTGGCAGTGGCTTGAGAGAGAGGAGCAAAGGAGAGAGAACACGGTTGCTAAATAAGTGGTGGCAAGCACGGATTATACTCCCATCAGAGTACTGAGACTAGTCAAGCCCTTTAGCACCTTGCGCATGTGAAGCTAGCTTTAATAGTGCAGTGGAATTGAACAAGTACGTCTACGGTTAAGCACTTCTCACAAGAACAGTCCAGGAAATAACATTTCCTGATAGTTAGCCATTATTTATTGGCCTTTTAATACAAAATGAACATGTGCCTTGCCATCCAAGCAAGTGCCAAGAGTCAACATTAGTTCAGGAGCTGACGGTGGGAATGAAGATGCCTGTTAAAGTGGACCTTCAGCTTTAAGATTCTACTCTTTCCCTGCATCGAAAGCTCCTGTAAAAACATAAAAAAAATTACATCAACATGTTTAATCAAACATAGACATTACACAAGGGAATCATCATTGTTTGATACAGCATAAGCTAGGTGTTATACAAGCTGAATATAAATATCCAACAACTGCACATTCTCCATGACCTGTTTGATTGCCTACTTAGAAGATTAACCCCTACTTGGGAGATTAACTAATAACATATTGGACTGCACATGATAATGTATTTTGCTAAATTCCAGAGTGTTAAATAATAATTCCCAACTGTCTGGTTCGGTCAAGACATTCACAAAGAATATGGCAGGATATACTTGTGGCTGCATAATAGCTTTTCCAGTCCTCTGTAGATGTATATGTAACCCTAAATTCCTCAATTATACAGAGACTTAATGGTATAGACACAAAGGGAGAAATAGTCACAGTGACAGAAATACAGACAGAGGAGAAAAATAGAGACAGAAGAAAAAAATATCATCAAAAAATATTTTATTTATTAGGTCACTTTTCATTCTTAAGCCATGTTAAATCTGGTAGATGTACAAATGTTAAACAACCATTAATTAGCAGCAGCTGTAAAACCTTAAAGCAGGTATGTTATATGGAGCAGAATTGACCAAAAGCTAGGTGTTAGGGGTTCTCCATTGACCGTGCCAATTATTTAAGGCACTTGTATTCATAGTGTTATCATTTACAGACAAATCCATTACCTATGAGAACATATACCTACAGCTCAACAATCACGAAAACTCAGCAAGTAGTGGGCAGGTAAAATATGCTACAGTCAAGGTGATGATAGGCACCAAAATGCAAATGTTTTGCACGTTTTCTCCCAAAAGGAGATACAAAGAGTAACTTTAGCTGAATTTTTAATGATTGTACATTTTAGCCTATTTCATGCACAGTGGAAAAAAATATTGTCAATCCACATAGTGGATTTCTCACTTTATGAACTCCCGACTTTATGAACTTTTTTTTTTTATGTGCCACCATTTTGCTTCACCTCCATTTTGTGTCAGTGGTCCATGGATCAGGACCGAGAAGAGTGCTTTGGAGCACAAACAAGAAAATAAGACAAAGAATTTGTGGTCAGGAGTAGACAAGAAGAGAGACGAGGATCAGGAACACAGTTCCTGAAGATAAAGGGAAGTCTAAAAAACAGGTTTAGATTGTACTGTATTCTTTTTGTGCTTTCATGGGCATACATTACAGATCCTGTAATATTATTGCACTGTGTGCTATTGAGTAGAGATTTGTCTGTGTATGTCTGACATAGCTGTCTGTTTGTATGTGTGTTTGCCCTTGTGCCATGTTTTGGCAGGCAGCAATAGTAAGGAGCAGGAGGAGGGCTGAAAAGCCTGAAAAAGGGGAGAAGGAAGAAAGTTTGAGAGCTGTAAAAATAAAAGGAGTAAGAGAAAAGTGATAAAGGAGAGGGGGAAGCTGATAATGAAGAAAATAAATAAGTAGGAAGGTTTAAGAGAGGTTCCACATTCAACAAGTGTAGCATGTCTCTTCTTTGAATAGTATGAGGATTGATGATAATTTAAAGAAGATTTCAATATGGTATGCATGCCTTTTAATATCCTACAACATACATGTATTTGCTATGCTTTCATGTTGTATTTGCACTTAATAATTTAGGTTTTCAATGGTAAAATTTGTTGGTCAGGAATGGAACCCGTGTTTATTACATTGTGTCTATGGGAAATCAGTTCTCACTTTATGAACTCTAATTTTATGAACTAGGCTTCGGAACCAATTAGTTCGTAAAGTCGGGAACTACCTGTATTCATTGTTTCATTGTCAAAATACTGACAAAAAATACTAATGTGATGTGTGTAATGAATACATGGAATGAAGTGAATGCATAAAATAGTAACTCACTATACAGGTGGTATGATCAATTGCTTCATGTAAAATGTTGTATATATTGTGTATTATTATTGTTTTTGTATTTTATTGTACCCTAATGTATCAATGCAATGTTTTGTGGACCCAGGACTTGAAAATGAGAGAAATCTCAATGTATCTTTCCTGGTAAAATACTTTATAAATAAATAAATGGCGAGGGTTAATTTGGTTCATTCCTCTAGGTTAGAGGACTCTGCCATTTGACAGATCATATGATGTAAACCACATCATTTATAGACATTTACAAACAATTGTAAAGATAAAAATACAGGTATTAAGTGGGTGCTTGGTGCCAATGCAAAGTACTCTAACGTCTAGGTGGGGTCCCCTTAACCTTCACCAGTAGTACAAAACACAAGTATATATTAGACGGAGTATCTTACATGCACACACAGGAACAAGTCTTTCTGTTAGGTAAAACTCCTTAGTGTGGTCCACAAGTTCACAGTATGCGTGTTAATTTGGGAAAGGGAAAGCAGCGTACATGTGACCTCCCCAGATCTTGCATTGAACAAGCTGATATCACTAAGGACATCTAGCAGAGATCTGACAGACAGTGCTTGGGCCAGAGGGATTCTCACTTCACTTATCGGCACAGGAGAGAGAACTCTGTTCGCACGAACGCTGCTTGCCGATACAGGAGACAGAACTCTGTTCGTAAGAACACCGCTGCTTCCTACATGTGGCCACACAGGAGGCAGAGCTTTGGGAGAATCAAAGGGCGCGCACGCACTGAAGAACAGTCTTTTAACGATACAGGAGGTGGAAACCAGGGAGGAGCTACAATAGACAAGGCCACCCACTGTCCCTATTTAAAACCCACACACCCTTGACTCCTCGCACAGTTGTACTGTGCTCCTGATCGTGTAAAGACCTTCAGTGACTGCCCTGCTGTATTCTGATTTTGACCCTTGCCTGTAACAGTGCTTCTAAACCTGTGCCGCCTGTCTTGACCTTTGGCTTCCTTGACTACTCTCTCCATTTGATCCTTTTGTACTGTGAACTTGGTCCATTATTTTCAACTCTCTTCTGCATCTTGGGCTTCATCTACTAAACAGTGATCCCGACAATAGGATACGTATAATTTGTTGACTTTGGTTTTCCATCATTTATGTCTATAATTCTTGACTGATTGATTGGATGAAGATACTTACCTGCCAAGTTGAACACACTCATCCCTTATGCTGTATTCTAGGATCCTTTAGAGCTCATTCTTTGTACCTGTGTATCATGTTCCTTGTGAGAGTAAATGATCTGCTCACCCATGGGCAATCACTATTTCCAACAAATGGCACTGCATACACTACACAGAGTGATATCCCAATGGTGCCTCACAGACTTTGGAGACTACATGTCCCATATGTACAGTGTTTATAATTGAAAAGTGTCCAGGCACTCAAATGGTTAAATCCAAAGGCAGATTTGTATTGTGGCTTGAGCAAGGCTCTGACTCTGGCCAAAACATTGTTTCTGTTTCAATAAAAAAAATAATAATAATCTGACTTTGGATTTAACCCTTTAAGTGCCAGGACAGCTTTCAATTATATACACATGGGCAATCACAAGCAGAATCTCTTTCAGCAATGAATGAAAGCCATTTTGGAGAGGTAAAGAAGATTAGCAAGAAGTGGTTTTATCAGAGTCCATACAGATGTTCAAACAACTACTAGATGCATACTTGCAAAAACAGAATATTCAAGGATATAATCTTTCAATGTAGGGTAAATGCTTCTTGATCCAAGGATAAATCTGACTGCCATTCTGGGGTTAAGAAGGAATTTTTTTTCCTAGTTTGTTGCAAAATTGGAAGTGCTTCAGACTGGGTTTTTTTGCCTTCTTTTGGATCAACAGCAAAAAACAAATGTGAGGAAGGCTGAACTTGATGGATGCAAGTCTATATTCAGCTATGTAACTATGTAACTATGTAACAATGAATCTGCTGCATATCAATAGGAAAAGATGCTCCAGAGTAAAAATCCCCCCACCAGCTCCCTCATTGGTGATTGTGCCATGGACTCTCCATACTTGTAGCGGTGACTATCTTTTAAACCTGGCAAGTGATGTAGGACTTGCAATTTTGATCCCTGCTCTAAGATACAAGCTATAATACACATTTAGAAAAACCTTTTTGCCATCTAGGCCATGGGTACAAAAAAATATGATGGTGAGCATTGGACCAAAATTCACACTATGTGTTAATGGATACCACAAACCTAATGGCTTATAAAGCTTTCTGGGAAAGTGATTTTATGTGCTCTCCCTCTGGTCCCTTCAAGCATGAATACACTAGAACAGAATGAAAACATATTTTTTTGCACAGTGATTTGGGCATTTCTTTCCCTGTGTGGAACTATTCAACATTTGTATTTTTAGAGCTTAATGGGAGCTTCAAAACAAGTATTATTACCACAGCATCATCTGGAGAGAACGTTACATCAGTCAATACCAGCTGCAGGAGGTGTATCTATGTAATATTCTCTCTGATCACTCTGGTCCTCAGTGGCAGTTTAGTGTGACAAACTCCCCTTTCCAAGTGAGTTTGCCATGAGCTCCTGGAGTAGCACTGCTTGCCAGCTTCCTGCCCACAGACTATGGACCCTGTAAAATGTGATGTAAAAGTCTCAGTTCGTGTATTTGGACTATATGGTTCGGGAACCAAACAGCTGCACAAACAGGAGACCACCCTGGAGCTTGCTAAGCCTAACTGATACTTTGTAGCAATTTCCACCACAGTGTTCATCTGGGTGGCCGCATTTCCAATGGACGAACACAGGCAGCGGTGTTTGGTCTTCGAGTTCATGGAACTATTTTCAAACACTGAAACTCCCAAACACCGCTGGACTTCCATGATCACCTGTGTTCGGTTCTACAACACTTAGAAAGACACTGTTTGGTGGAAACGTTCCCAGGTCAATAAGCTCCAGGGTAAGAACATTGACTATGTTCGGTAGTTTGTTCAGTTTTTAAACCACCGAACTAGACTGACCGCAAGCCCTTATTCTCTGGAACTGTTTTGGGCATGGGACCATGTGTGCGGTCTGTCAAATTAAGACTTCCAGGAAATTCCTGAACCCCTGAACCGATCTGGGGGATGTTTGGATATGTTGGTCACTGTAGTCTACTCTCTGGTCCATGGGGGGAGTGCCCCTTGTATGGGAACCTGCATATAAGGCCAGTTGTGGCTGCCAATAAAGGTATTCCAGCGTGTACTCCCAGAACTATGTGTCATCTGGTTACTGGGAGGGGAAAGGGCTACTCATTAATCACTGTTCCAGTGTGGAGGATTCAATGGGGAAAGTCCTTGTAAGGACTAGAGCTCCCAGGACTGAGTGTCGTCTAGTGCCTGGGGGTGTCTAGAGCGAATTCCCCATTCGACTCCAGGAGGGAGCAATTACATGACCCCAGTCAAGCCACAGCGACTGTGGGCAAGAGTGCTGAGGTTTGTCCTCTGTTCCAGCTAGGAAGCGGTCCTTGGCGGAGGTACCCAGCCAGGGGTACAGGGAGCTCCATCACATATGGGAACAAGCAATTCAAGAAGACATACATGGTTCATCCCCATCCATGCAGGGTGCATATTTCTGGAAAGAACTGCTTTTGGACGATCAGAAAAAAATATTATTCAATGAACAGGCCATCTCTATGCGCTTTAACTTTCATTCCTGTCCTCTTCCTTAATCTAATTTACTTGTACCACTCTCCGTCTCTTGTCATTGTCCTTATAGATTCTTGTCACAAAGAAGCATGGCTTTTTCATTTCATGTGGTACATGAATCCAGATATAAACAAAGAAGGAGACAATATGTAGGTTTATATGTATATATACACCAACAGTGGCAACGTTTGCCATCACTGACCTAGAGTCTAGCACTAAATAGTTCCTACAGTTTGCACTACCACTTATTTTCCGTATGACACATTTTCCATTTTATTTTCTATGTTTTATCCAGGCCCTGTCTCCATAGACGTACCGCGACCCAGACATACAAAAGGAGAAAATGCAATTCATTATTCTAATCTAACATGATTTATTTTGCCAAAGGCAGCAGATCATGATTACATAATTTATGCATCATTAAAATGTGCCGTACTCATACTTGTCAAAGCAAATTTCTGACAACTGACTTAACAAGCTCATGACTCATTCCCCCCCCTAACTCTCAAGTGAAAGATGAGGTGTGGTTATTTCTAACCCTTTGATGGCAGAGTAGGAAACAGTGTATTAAGACGTAGAAGTCAGTCTTGAATATATCAGTAAAAAAGTTAAGGGTTTTTGTTATGACCTGTCAGACAGGATCTCTTTCATTATTTTTATAAAACTCTCAGTCAGCATTCAAAAAACACCTGTTCTTAGCGTGCAAGTTTCCCATCTACTGACGTGCTTGGCTCACTCTGCTGATTTACTGTGCATAAAAACTGTGAAGTATGTGATGCTATTACATAGAAACATAGAAACATAGAATGTGATGGCAGATAAGAACCATTTGGCCCATCTAGTCTGCCCAATTTTCTAAATACTTTCATTAGTCCCTAGCCTTGTCTTATAGTTAGCCTTGTCTTATAGTATTGATATTGATGCTTGTACTACGTGCCTATTTGCTACAATAAAAATCTTAATTTAAAACAAATGGTGATGTATAACTGCTGGCATGTGTGATGTGGTGGCAACCTTGGTGAAATGTAGGTCACGTTGTTGCCATGTTGATTGGGCTACATTTGGAAATCATTGCTAAAGTCTAGAGGACTAAAAATCTGCAGATTTCATGCCCAATTGCCCTTTTACTTTGACCTGTTTGCTTGTAGTGCCTCTTGCCTCCTTATTTTGTCACATATCCAGATTGAGATTCTTGATCGCCTATGGTTAATGGTAATGGGAAGGTTGCGATGATTCCTAGAAAACTGTGGAGTAAGCTCTCTGTCGGATACTAACCTCAAAACAACAAGACTTTAAGTTCATATATCCTAACTGAAACATAAGTCATTGTCTTGTTTTTATTTTGTAGTTTGTCTCTGGATTCTATTTTCAGTTTCGTAATGTACTCTTTGAGAAATTATCCCCCAAAACTGTACTTCTTATTTACAGCCTTGTTGTACCATTGTTTTTCAACAAATTAAAATTACAATAGCAAAAGTGAGTTGCGTAGATACAAAGGATGGTTTAACATATCTCTCATGATATGACGTTATATATAACTTATTGTAAAAGTGGCATACAAATACTCAATTTGTAATTATAAAATAATTTCTTCCAGTAATCTCATGTGTGTGTTTGACCTTTGGCTTGTAATTTTGAACTGTGACTCTAATTTTGAATTGCATTCTTCTTGTGGTTTCCACCCTGATTAAACACTTCCTCTTTTAAAATTTTTATGTATCTACAACATTCTTTCTGTCTTTATATCTGAACGAACCATGGATACATTTCTGTAAGAAGACTGCTGAAAATTGTTCTGTTTAATTGTATCCTTATTTACTTGTCTAAGAATGGACTAAATCTCTTCAGTCTTTTACAGTTTAATCTGCTCAGCTAAATGAGAAAAGGTAAATAAAGCCAAAGTACAAGGTGACATACACCCGCTCGATACTTAGGGAGCTAAGTATTTTCAATATTCCAGGATTGTGCCAAATAATTTTGAGGAATTTTCTCCAGAAATTAAAAAAATGAGTGAAATATAGACAATCCACTTTGAATGTTTGTTAATCTTTGCATGTCATACTCTGTATTCTTTTAAATTTATATAAACATTTTTGGAAATGATATCACAAACCAGTTTAGTCCAGGTATTGCCAGAGCATACATTGCAAATGAGAATGAGACACAGGAACATTGTTTAATTTGTCCTTTCTCTTTATTACTTATCTATGCTGACTGTTAAATTCAAAGGACATGATTCATAACAATGATTGACAGGGAATCAAGAGGGATGCAGCCAGTTGCAGGATAAAGAGATGTGGATTTTTACATTTTATAATTTTTACACGTAACAAAGACACAAAGATATATTTACTATAGGGAATAAGCAAAAATGATTGTAACCATGGCAAGTGATAGTATTATTTTAATTAAAGCTGCTTTTTTTCATCAGAAATATAACATTATAAAGCACTTAAAAACTGTCTATACCATGCCATCCTGTTTAGCAGGTTTTTTTTTTTTTAATATAAATATCAAATGCAAGATATCCAACAAGCCTAAACATGCATGGCAAAAATGGAAATCTGCATTCTTATAAATCAGTTTTAAGACCCCACCTTGAATAGGCAGTGCAACTTAAAGGGACTATTTCTGAAAATCTACTTTGTGAAACTAGAAAAATGCAGACAGGATAAAATGAAAGGAGTAAAAGTCTTTAGTTATGGAGAAAGGCTAGAAAAGTTGCATTCATTTATTTTTAAAAGTTTTTGTTTTTTATAGACATATAATATTAGACAAATAAATAAAGGACCAATAAAACACTTTCTGGTGACTTAATTACCAGAACCGTACAAGAGCACACACACTTAAAAAAAACCCCATTGATTTCACCTACATTAGTAGAGAAGGCTTTTTGCAAAGATAACAATTTGACTAGATATGTTTATAAATTCAATAGATGCCTTTAAAGAAGGGCTAAATATAGTTAGCATAACAGAACAATAAAATAAAATATTATTATTAATAATGGTTTGTTGATCCAGGGAAAAATCCAAATCCATTTCAAAGTCAGAATGAAACCCCTCCTTTTGAGGAGTAATTGACAAAGTATGTCTTTTATCTTCTTTTGGATGAAAAGCAGAAATAGGTTTTAACTTCAATGGACGTAAATCTATTTTTTTAATCTGAAATTACGGTGTTTTATAAAACTCGAAAATACGTCTTGGGCCTAACATATGTGTCCTGTGGGCACTTTGGGTTCTTGGCAATGATGAGTATTAAGCAATAATTGGTATTAAGCAATTTAAACGCTGGCAGGATTTAATTCTCCATATTGGGAAATGACCAGAGAATTTTACACTTACAAAATCTAGTTTTGTTTTTTTTGCATTTACCTCTCAGTTTGTTTGCATTCCTGATACTCAGGTAACAAATCTCGATGGATAGCCAACTGTTACAAACTGGCATCGGATTGTTGAAGCAATCTTTTTATTATTATTATTTTTTTAATCCAGTAATTCATGCAAGAGTCACTATTTCACAAATTATTTTTTTTTAATATAATTACTATTTCCAAGTAGTAATTATAACTAAATATATTATTAATTGGTTGGATGTAAATATACTATGCCTGATCTATCGTGACAAAGGGCTTTACCTATTTCCTTGTAATAGAGGCTAAATTGGTTGTGTATATTGGTTGAACTTTTTTATGTAACTAGAATTCAGATGATAGGTCCGCGTTGATAAAGCAGTTTATCATAGCACAGTTTACGCACACCATGTCAAGAAAAATAAAAATGAAACAATCACCATAAATTGAATTGACTGGGCTTTTTTTCTGACACAACCTCAAGGGGATTTTGGTAGATCTAGATAATATTTCCCTTTGTTTCCCCCCAATCTCCCTTAGAGGAAGTGATGCACTAAATTACCAAACTTTCCTTCAATATGCAGGAATGGAAATTGTGGGCCTCTGAGAAAAGTTGACCTTGAACACCTACACCTTTTGTCTTGTTGAATACATACCTCTTTCAACCTCAAACGCTCTCCACCCCTCTCTCTATCCCACAATCTTTTTCTTTTTCACTAAATATGAACACGTTATTGGATTCCGTGTAATGGTAATGTTTGTGACAAGTAAGTGGAATAATAATTGAAAAATAGAAGAGGCTGACCAAGTTCTCCCATTGTGTGACCATTCCATTTGGAATTAGTGGATTAGCAATCTTCATTCAAGAACATCTCGCCATGATCATCTCTGAAAACGATTCCTGACGACAGAGATTTGGAAATGAGTGTTCTGAGACAAATCATATGTCTTTTGCTGGGTTGCAGAGATACCAGTTTTTCAGGCTAATATATGTTGTTTAGTAACAGATCAGGTTTATTGCTAAATTACATGTAATGTACAGTTTGAAATTCATTTTCCAGCAATCGTCTGAATCCAACACTGTATATTGAATAAAAAAAAATAAAAAAAAAGGTTAAGGTTTATATGTGGTATCTGAGGTAGGTTACTGTAGTAAAGGTTGGTATTTTCAAAGAATATCAAGAAAAAAAGCTCAAGTTCAAATGTATTGTTTGGTAAACATGTAGGACTTTATTTTCTAAACACGGAATTGAAGGGAACTGAAATGTGTAATGGAAACTTTAACACTAAAATAGTTGCTTTGAAAATGTTCTCTTACTCGGTTATAGGCACAGGTTGCAAGGATGGAAATCACCTTAGGCAGAGTAGACACCCATCTATCGGCATATGCCCTCTAGGGGGCGCCTCTTTTCTGCGTGTATACCTTTTTGGAGTTCAAAAGGAAACTCCACTGCCCACATAGAAAAAAAAGATATAGAATGAAATCAAAGCATGCATGCATTTAATTATATATATTTTTTACATTGGGGTTATATCTAAAAACAGCTTGCAAAAGCGATTGTTCTCATGTCTGAAACAAGCCCACCCCTTCTAATCCTGCTCAGACTTTCTGTGGCTGTCCAAACACAGACTTCCTAATGTAGATTAATGTGAAGTCTCTGCAAGGCAGGTGCTTTGAGCAATTGTCTGTCTCTTGAGTTTAGCTCCACTGAGCTAACCAAAACCAGGAAGGGGAATATGACACAGTTGATTTATGAAAGTACCAATTTCTATTGAAATCTATACTTTTTGTAAAATGAAAAAAAAAAAGACTACATACTCTTCACGCATAAATCGCTTAAGCAAGCTGAATTGCTTTAGGGTATTCGAGTATCCCTTAAAGTGGGCTGATGGAGATAAATAACAATCAGTAGAATTGGCCAGACTCTTCTGTAGTTCAGTCAGCTTCCTATATTTCATAGCAGAGCTGAAGGAACAGTTTTAGAGGGTATAAAACTCAGTGCTGTCCCACTTACACTTCTGTGTGAGGCTGGACAGGAAGTGGAAGGAATCACTATTCACCTGCTCAATAATATCTACTCGCACAGGAAGTGCTTTGCAGAAGAAGCATGCACAGCACTAAGTGATGCACACTCTGTATAATGGGGCAACACTGTGTGAGTTAAGTTGTATAACAGCACCTGCAGTGATACTGCACTAGTATCAGTCAACAGAACACTTTGTTTTAAATTCTTTATTTTTTTGTGCATACATTATACTTGTTACATTTGAGCTGGCAATACCACCACAGCTGTTGCCAGAATTTCAACATACATATAACGACAATTGTATGACATGAAGAACTGTGCACATTTTTAAAGTAATACAGAGTAAACAGTGGTGTGGTACAAGTCATAGTGTGTGCGTAAGAAGGTATATATGCTTTACAACTGACTATTCTATTAGAAATATATGAAGATTAACAGACGCTTCAGAGTGAGTGAGTGATTATCCCTGGGTAGACAAATGCTTAAGATGTAGACAATGAAGCCCTATATCAGACTCTGGTGTGTCACCTATGCTTATTGCGTAGCTCAGCCTATGCCCTCCACTGAGTGCCTATGGCCATGTGAGACAGTGTACCAGAATCCTGCATCGCGCTTCCCCATCCGCACCTAGCCTGGTGACTGTCCCTCTCTCCGGACCCACAAGTAGGTGAACACTTTGCAAATAGCACTTCAATCTCTACATGCAGTAAACACCCCATTTCCCTAACCCTAAATTAAACCCCTCCCAAAACAAATCCTTTCCTTACTCCCAAATTTAAACCTAAACCTAAACCTGAAGAAAACTCTTTACCTTAATCCTTGTTTTAACTCTTAATGAAAGACCTCATGTACAAATTTTAACCTCAATCTAACTCTGATATTAACCCCTCTGAACTATTAGACCCACCTTTACTCTAACCACTTCTTACATCTTTAAATCTTAAACAATTAGACATTTGTTTGCCTGCAGTGTCCAGTTAATAAATTAATCAAAAACACTTTATGTGCTTTTTTAAAAAAAAAGGCTGCACTGACAGGCACTTGACATTTAAATCCGAGTCTGACATCTTGACTAGTTTAATTTAGTTAGAAATTAATGAAAAACCCCATTGATTCTTGTGGCGGACCGCTTGGCACCCCAACTGGGTGCCTCCGCCAATCGATGATTCCTAGTATTCCAGATTAGTTCCAAGCACTTCACCAGACACCATAAACACTGTAATCCCCAGAGCCAGCGTTACAGCTGAGTTGAGGTTCCACTGTCCTCCACCCACCCTGGACCCAAGATCCAGCTTCCAGTGGGTAGACCTCTCCTAATCCAGAGAGTAAAAGCAGTATGCTCTTAAAAGAGGATGTGATTATAATCCAAGGGAGAATAATGATTATAGCAATCCCCAGAGTGAATATAGCTGTTCCCTCCAAGCATGAGACGAGGCTCTATGTTGAGGGTGAAGGAGAACTGGTTTAATGGGAGCCACACACGGCCTTTTATGTGAATCCTCATGCAACGGGTTTACCGTGACAAACTCCAGGGGCATTCCCCAGTGGACCCGAGAGGAGACTAGCCACAGTAAACATGCCCAGGACACTCCCACACAAAACAGGGTAATTCCTCCCCTGTGTCTGAGAGATAAATGAGTCAGGAACTGTACTAAAATCAATTATCTCCATGCACAGAAAACATATTTTCCAACAACATCCCGAAAGTACCACCAAAACACATGGAAACCCCACAAAAGTCACATCCAATGATAGCCCCGATCTGGGGAACCAACATATCCCAAAATCACCCAGATCGGTTCAGGGGTTCAGGACCTCCATGGAAGTAATAAGTTGACCGAGCGCACACAATGCTACTGCCCAAAACAGTTCCAGAGAATCAGGGCTTGCGGTCGGTCTAGTTTGGTAGTTTCAAAACCGAACAAACAACCGAACATAGTCAATAGTCTTACCCTGGAGCTTGTTCCCCTCATCCAGACAAACGATTCCACCAAACAGTGGCCTTTCACGATGTACAGAACCAAACGCAGGTGATTATGGAAGTCCAGCGGTGTTCGGGAGTTTCAGTGTCCGAAAACAGTTCCATGAACTTGACGACCAAACACAGCTGGAATGTTCGGCCATAAGAAAGGCGGCCAACCAGACGAACAATTAGAGCACTGCGGTTAGAATCGTTTGCAAGTGTTAATAGGGTTTAACAAGCTCCCGAGTGGTCCATGGCTTGTGCGCATGTTCGTACGCCTGTTGGGTTCCTGAACCAAATATAAAATCCCAAGTCTGTTCACATAAGTTTTTAAAGGACCCATAGTCTTTAAGTAGAAGGCTGGCAATCCGGCTCCTCCTGAAGCCCGTGGCGAGGTTCTGTTCGCCACAATTCTAATAAAGTGTTTCCTATCACCGTCAGCCATTTATTTGTTACTTAAAATTATTGGAATGTAGGTCTGTCGTCTCTCATCATCTATACCTGTAGTCCAAAACATAAGGTTCCGCACCAGGACAGCCAGTGATCACTTAGTGTTTCTTCTAGATCTTAATAGAATGCCACAGCCAAACTTATCAGTCATAAAATGGAAATGAAAATATACGTTGATGGGTTCATTATACATAAGGAAGAAACATGAAATTATTTTTTGGCATTCATGTGATTGCTGCAGGCTTATTTTCATAAATTAAACCCCAAAGCTATTCATGCAGCTTAATGTAAGAATAAAAACAATGCTGACATATAAGAAGTGTCATGTAACAAGATGTTGATCTTAGATAAGTACATAGATATGCACAAATCACCTGTCTGGTATGTGTCACTTGTCTGCAATGTTTTAATTACCATCTATATTTACCACCAGAACCTTTGCTTTTTTTTTTGTTTCCCTGAGGTCTTTTAAGGACTTGACTTTTATTTCTCCAACCATAAAATCAGATGGCAAGAGTTTTATATCGCTTGTACGTAAAATATACACTTAATTATCACTTGCCACGAATGTTAAAACGTAAATTACCTAAGCTGATGAACTAGAAAGGGAAATATATTGACAAAGTATTTGAAGGCTGTAAATCAATGTATTGATAAAAAAATGGGATGTGCAAAGGGAAGGATGCTCAAAGGCTCTCACTAATGCATTATATCAAGTATAATTTACCCTTTAAGGACCACCAACAACAGAATCATTTTTTTATACTTATAAAAAAAATAATTTCTCAGAATCTGTATTTTTTTTTCCGTCTTCAAAATATCCAGGTTCACTAATGTAATGCAGAAAAACTAGTCCCTTGTACAGGCTACATCGTGTGCTGGGGACACCTTGACAGGGGAGGGTAACCCACAAAATGAATACAACCATAAGAAAACACACTGTTGTCCTAAGGCCCAATGAACACATATAAAAATATGTAAATTAACAAAACAACTTTATTGCAAAAAAAAAAAAAAAAAGAGAAATATTATATATTGAGGGACACACAAGGAAATCCTTTATGAAAAAGCCTAAGAGGCTGAAAAGCTGATAGAAAAAGGAAAGGTAGACAGTGTTAGTACCTCAACATTGCTACAAATATGTAGTCATAATAAGCCCAGAACAAGTAACTATTTTGGGAAACTTTTTAAGGTGACGATTGCAAAAAGATTTGTGTTTCAACAAAGTTGCAATTCACCAGGGCCTTCTGCTAACATAACATCAAGGCCAATAAGGACTATAAAATGGTCTCGCTAAATAATTAAAGGGATACTGTAGTGCCAGGGATACAAAGCTGTATTCCTGGCACTACCGATCCCTCTGCCTCCTCCCTCCCTCGCACCCCCCTTCCTCCCCGATAAATAAAGGGATAAAAACCCTTTATTTACTTACCTTATCCCAGCTCCGATGTACCTCGTCGCTGGGATGAAGCTCCGCAACCTCCTCTGTACCGCCACGAGCAGGGTCTAATGCGCATGTGCTGCAAATGGTGCACGCGCATTAGACCTCCCCATAGGAAAGCATTGAATCAATGCTTTCCTATTGGGAAAAATCTGATGCTGGAGTTCCTCATGCAGAGCCTGAGGACGTCCAGAGTCAGATAACGGACCAAAAGTCTGTTACGATTCCGGAAGCGCTACCGGAAGACAGCCACTGAGGGCAGACTTAGAGCTGAATGAATTACTAGTCCAGAGTCATCAAACTGAAAGTACAGCTGACTTCAAAACACTTCAAATTCTCATTCTAATGAAAAACTTTGTAAACAAAAGATTGTCAGGAATTAATTGGTGAATTTCAACTCTTAGGACAAATTAACCAAGTTGAGACAACAAATTAAGTGAAGTTTTTTTCCATTTTACATGTCTAAACTAAAGTTCAAATTCCCCAGTTGATAATTCACTGTTTAGTAAATAACTGGCACAGTCATTCACCAAACCAGGAATTGTTGGATATTGAGGGTTCCAAATTTCAGGTAAAAATACTCAAAATTTGAAAAAATGTCCAACAGAGATATTTTTAGGACAAACCCTGGAAAATGGTGAATTGGAGAATTTGGAGAATTATTTTTACCAATATATCTATTACGTCCTAAAACTTGCAGTTCCCTTGTCAATTATCTACAGTTTCATGCTCACAAAATATAATTTTATTTTGAATTTATTTTATCTACTTTTGCTTTATCTGTAGAATTATTTACATATAAAAGAAACACCCAGCTGTCAACAACTATTTAAAGAGTATTTAAAAACTAATGGAAACATATGTTGGATATTATTTGAATACGCCTGGGATTATTAAGAAATGTATTTTCGAATTACATGCTGTGTTTCTCTCTGCACTTCACACAACCGATGAAGTGATGAAAGATCTTGACTGCAACACTGTGCATCAGAGTAATTTCCCGCCAAAATAGTTCTCTATGCAAACCTTTCCCTATCTTATTTTCAGCAATAGAAAATGTAATAAAAAAAAACAAAACAGTTAAATTAAAAAAAAAAAATACCAATACACTGTACTGAGCTTTTTGCCCTTTGTTTTGTCTAAATTTACTTACATAATAACATACAAAAGGCTCTACCCTCCTACCTCGGAAGCTTGACTAAAAAATGTAATAGACATGGGTGTTATTGTATCTGCCCTTTCATTTTATATCATTATGTTTTTATAAACCATTTGCTAGGTATTTTCTTTTGGCTACGAGACAGACATCGAATGCAGGGAAATAGAGCTGAGTTCTCAACATAATAAACTCAGCTGGTAGTGACAGACTGGTTTTAATGGGAAATTCTAACTATCGTTAACACAACCTCAAAGCAAATTAGGTTTTCTGCTAGAGAAGAGGTCACCTAAAATATGTTTGATTAAAGGAGATCTTGACATTACTGTGACATTGCCAACTAATAAAGTATCAATTCAATATGTACACCACTAGCAACATCTATAATAAAAATATTTTAAAAATGTAAAAAAAAAAAAAATAGCAGACATTGCCTGTCAGAGATAGATTTAAACCAAAAGAGTTGCCAACAAAATACAATTAAGACCAATATTACTGACAAGTAAGTACAACCACTAAGCAGACCAACTTTTCTGCCAGTCTAGGGAAATGCCCTAGAGGCCTAGAAGTACATGAGTATTTCAGCAAAAGTCTTTGCACTGTTTTATTTGACATGAAATTTAAAAAAAAAATGATTAAACTTGAGTACCCTTATAAGCATGTCTGTGCAATGAATAAAGACACCTTGATATTGCTTCATCAATATTAGTTAATGTTCATTATAAATTAGGCTCACGAGTCACACTCACTCTCACTTTCCTTCTGAGAGACTCACGTGGCTATTTGCTGACGTGAGAATTCAAACTGAATTTAAAGTTAATACCAACTTAAAAGGACACTAATGGCACCGGACCACTTCACCTCAATGAAGTGGTTTGGGAGCCATGCCCTCCCCATTTTAACCCTGATTCTGAAAACCTTGCCTTTCTGCAGAATGGAAAATGTTTTCATTGCAAGGTTTAAATGCTTTTAGTGATTGTGACTCAGACAGCCACTAGCAGTGCTTCTTTCGAAAGTGAAACTCTGACGCAGAATGTTTTTTTTGTTGAGCACTACTTTCCTACATGTTTGAAAGCATTAGCTTGGCTGACATAGTCAATCTCAGAGACCCTGCAGGTGGGGGCCGGGTCATTTAAACGGCAACAAGGGCACTATAGCGTTAGAAATACACATTTGTATTCCTAATGCTATAATAATATTAATAACAAAGTATTTAACCAGTAAAGTACATTCAGATTACTCCAGTTTCCAAGTAGGTCCGGGGATATGTTCCTTTAAAGTCAAGCATCACTAAGTTAGCTTTGATTTCAGTTTGGCTACTCTGGCATTCAATTTCAAATTCACTTTGAGTTGTTCTCCTTTTAGTGCTTAAATTTCATTCAAGATTGTGACATAATAGAAATACTAAGGCAAATTAAAAACAAAACGAATATACTGCACAATGCATACAGCCTTCAAATTATGCCAAAACTGGCTGGTTAGATATGCTAAAGATATCAGAAAGTCATGCAGAACCAAAACTAACAAAGAAAACATATGTTCTCAAACTGGGAGTTCTCATTCAAACTTAACTTTCTGGTAATCCTGTTTCATTGGAATCTGACCTCACAGCTGAATTACATGCTGAATTCCTTCAAACCGAAAATATATCAGGTTGTCTTTGTTAACTTCACTAGAATATTTTGCTACAGGTGTAATATATTTCTTAATTTTTACACATGTGCAATTCGTTTCGGGCCGAATATGAATTCTGACGGATTTCGGTCAATTCAGACATTCGGGTACTTCTGAATGTCCGAATTGCCGAAGTGCCGAATTACCGAGGTCCCGAAGTTCCGAAATTACCGAATTTCCGAAGTGCCAAAGTTCCGAAGTGCTGAAGTTCCGAAGTTGCAGAAGTTCCGAAGTGCCGAATTGCCGAAGTATGTTACACTGTATAAAATTTTAAATAAAAAGTATACAAACATAGCCAGGATTCAGCTGTAAGCATTTGCAACACTTACAACAATCAAGTAACATACATTCATATAAAATGTAAGTTACTTGGCCAGTCAGTGTAATGACCGGAATGAATAAGTAGGTAACTCCCTAATTCCCACGGTATTAGGGAGCTATCAACTAAAAGGCTGAAAGACCTGAATTGGTCTTTCAGCCAAATTTACTAATACTAAGTAAAGATTATTAGTAAATTAGTATTAGTAAATTATGCCCCTACTCGCTATACCGCGAGTTATTAGTAAATTAGTATTAGTAAATTAGTAAATTAGTAAATTATGCCCCTACTCGCTATACCGTGAGTAGGGGCATGTCTATTAAACATTGAGCAGCCTGTGGCTACTCACTGTAAAAAAAAACAACAAAAAGTTCCCCCTCCCCCTCCCAACCTGAAGGAGGGACCTATTGCCCCCCCTCCAGCCCCCACCCCTGAACGGCGGGTGGGAGCTCTAAAGTAAAATAAGGGGGGGTCCTATTGTCCTCCCCCTGGCCCCCACCCCTGAGCGGTGGCTGCCCTAAATACTAATTGGAGGGGGACCTAATGTCCTCCCCCCTGGACCCCACCCCTGAGCAGTAGGTGGGGGCCCTAAAATACTAATTAGGGGGGGACCTAATGTCCTCCCCTCTGGCCCCCTTCCCTGAGCAGTGGGTGGGGGCCCTAAATTAGAATGAGGGGGGAGGACCTAATGTCCTGCCCCCTTGCCCCCAGCCCTGAGCGGTGGGTGGGGGCCCTAAAATACTAATTAGAGGGGGACCTAATGTCCTCCCCCCTGGCCCCCACCCCTAAGCAGTGGGTGGGGGCCCTAAATACTAATTGGGGGGGCCTAATGTCCTCCTCCCTGGCCCCCACCCCTGAGCGGTGGGTGGGGGCCCTAAATAAAAAAAATAAACCCCCTCCCCCAGGTGACAAGGGGTCCCCAAACCCCTAGTCACCCCCCTCCCCCCAAAAATTAACCCCTACCTACCCCCCTCACCCTAAAAATAATGAGGGGGGACCATTTAACTAAGTACCTGAAAAAAAACAAAAAACTTACCATTTGATGTTTTCTTTCTTCTAAACTCTTCTTTTTTCAGCTCCAAAAAAGGCCAAATAAAAAGCCATAATAACCGACGCAAGAAAAAAAAAAAAAAAACGAGCGCAAAAGAAAAATAATCCATCTTCATCCGGCGAGGGCTCCGCGCAGACTGAGCTCTGCAGGGCGGGGTAAGGCTTATAAAGCCTTACCCCGCCCTGCAATTAGGCTCAGAGCACTCTGATTGGTGGGTTTAAGCCATCCAATCAGAGTGCTCTGACAGGTAAATGAAGAGACTGACAGGTAAGTCTCTACATTTACCTGTCACAGCACTCTGATTGGTTGGTTTGAAATCCACCAATCAGAGTGCTCTGTGTCATTTTACACAGCGTGGGAAAGTTCTCTGGAATTTTCTTACGCTGTGTAATTTTACTCATAACACTCTGATTTGTGTATTAAGTACCAAACGGAGAGTTATGAGTCAAATTACACAGCGTGCGAAAATTCCAAAGAACTTTCCCACGCTGTGTAAAAGGACCTATTGTCCTCCCCCTGGCCCCCACCCCCACCCCCACTCAGGGGTGGGGGCCGAGGGGAGGGCAATAGGTCCCCCCCCCATTATTTTACTTTAGGGCCCCCACCCACCGCTTAGGGGTGGGTGCCGGGGGGGAGGACAATAGGCCCCCCCCATTATTTTACTTTAGGGCCCCCACCCACCGCTCAGGGGTGGGGGCCAGGGGGGGGGACAATAGGCCCCCCCCCATTATTTTACTTTAGGGCCTCCACCCGCCGCTCAGGGGTGGGCGCCGGGGGGAGGACAATAGGTCCCCCCCCCCATTATTTTACTTTAGGGCCCCCACCCGCCGCTCAGGCCAGTGTTTGTGACTAAGTGGCTACTAAAAATGACTTGACAAACCCCATTTGCAATACCCTGGGTTGTCTACTTTTACAAATGGTATGCCATCATAGGGTTAATTCTCATTCCTGGGCTACCATACGGTACCAAAGGCAACATTTCCAAACTTGCAAATTTCAATGTGAAAAAAATGAAATGCAAGCCTTATATTTTACTCTCTAACTTTCCAAAACACCATAAAACCTGTACATGGGTGGTACTGTTATACTTGGGAGACTTCACTGAATACAAACATAAGTGTTTCAAAACAGTAAAACATATTACAACAATAATATCGTCAGTAAAATTCCAGTTTGTGTGGAAAAAAATGCAAAAAACGTCAATTTACTGAAAATATCATCGTTGTAATACAGTTTATCATTTTGAAACACTAATATTTGTGTTCAGCGAAGTCTCCCGAGTACAACTGTACCCCACATGTACAGGTTTTATGGTGTCTTGGAAAGTTATAGGGTTACATATAGTGCTTGAGAATTACTTCTCTGCACTTTCTGCCTGGGTTGTCAGGCACATCAATCAAATTGTAATTAATTAAATCACATAATTATGTTAAAAGATTACTTAAATATACACGTAGAATTTTAATATATATACATATATATGTATTTAAATTCTACGTGTATACTTATGTAATCATTTATGTAATTATATATATTTATCTATATATATATACATATATATATATATATATATATAAATATATATATATATATATATATATATATATATATATATATATATATATATATATATATATATATATATATATATATATATATATATATATATAGAATGGCATTCTAAGTGTATTTTGTTACCAATATATATATATTAATAACAAAATACAGTTAGAATGAAATTACATATGTATATATAATTTCTTATTTATTTATTATTGTAATTATACTTATATATATATATATATATATATATATAAACATAAAAAATATATAAATGTATTTTATATATATATATATATATATATATAATATATATTTTATATATATGTAACTTCATCCTGAGTGTACTTTAATACTAATAAATATATAATTATATTAACATTAAAATACACTACGGTGTATATATATATATAAGATGTATAGATATTATAGATATGATGTATTTTTTATGTTTATATATGTATTAAGGCCATTTGGCCTGTATTTGTGGGAGGGGCTTAATTTAATTCACTCCCCTATATAAAGTACAACCCTTACCTGACTCCACACCGTTCAAGGTCAGCGTCTGAATGCACTTCCGGTTCATCCAGTCGCCATTTTGGAGTACTTCTGTTTCCCACAAGGTTTTCCATCGCTGAGCTGTGTCCAGGAATCCTACTGCAGATTTCTTTTGGATCAGCTTCTTGCCTTACTATATATAATTGTGACACTTGTACATAATGTTCATACGGTTTCATCTATTTAGTTACAGGTACTACTATTACCTATACGGATTACCAGGTTTCAATAACCTATACTACCAGGTACGTACACCTGCTTACAGTAGACCCATTCAAAATCTCCCACAGAACAGACAAGTACTGGCAATTAGGGTCATAGGGGCCAATAGTTAATTCCTCTTTTCTCTGCATATATGCTTAGAATTAGTGGTCCCACGAGGCCAACACCCCACTTCAAACTCGGAAGCAAACACCCCTCGGGCCACACATGAGCTAGCCGCCTCGCACGTATCATAGAGAGTGCCTCACCTGTCACTCCCTTTCCTATTTTCTGGTTACAGTCACCGAGAGGCCGACATCCTGCCACAACGTTCGGTGGCCACAAAAATCCCCTCGCGCCAAACATAGATAGAGCCTCTCAAGCCGCTTGGCCTTACCTGTCACCAAAAAACAATAAGCATAATGGTTTTGCCTCACGGCATAGCTAGTAGCCAGTACTAAACTACTAGGTTCAAATAATAAACTTATCTTTCATTTTTATTCAAGTATGTCTCATGAAGGTGATGAAGAGCTATCTCTTCATAGCACCCAACCAGGGTCGAGACACCCTCTCATAGGGAAGATATTGCCAGTCCGGCATTAATCAGATGCTGGACGATCCCACGTATCCCACCGAGTTGAGGAGGCGACAAATCCCCTACCCTGCCACAGCAAGGAAAGCGGAGCTATTCAAACTCCTAAACACTACAATCGACAACACTGAAGCAGGGAAGGCCCCAGCAACACCAATTCAGGTGATATCCAGGCTATGCTGGCCTCGCTCATGACCTCTATGGGCAAGGTCAATGACAGACTGGCTAACCTCAAGGCGGTCACCACAGCCCTCACCAAGGCTGGTCTTCCTGATACTGCTCAACAGGCACAAACCGAACTACGGGCCACGGGTATGGTTATCTCTTCAGATTATCAGGACGTTGACCCTGCATACACTATCCCAGCCCACATTAAGAGAGACATCCTGAAAGGCAAAGATGTCAACCTAGCATCCCTACTAATTGCCTCCCAGGATGTGGTGGAGAATAAAACCTATATGTACGATGAAGTATCTGTAGTGGTCAGATCCAAAAACGCAAGGTTAAACCGTAAACTGACCATTCCAGAATTTGTGTTAGCCTTTGGTATGTTTAGAGATGTAATTTGTGAAGTGTACCTTAATAGAAGGGAAGAGTTTGATCGCTATATGCACAAGCTGGTGGATCTGGGGAACAAATATGGTGGATCTGCTTTTTACGACTACCATATGTCTTTTTCCACTAAGGTGTCTGGAGCTCTCTCTCAGTATGGTACCTGTATCAACTGGAGCAGACTAGATACAGAGCTATTTTGTAGACATTTCGCAGGTCTCAAAACACCGGCTTGTGCATCCTGCTCTTCTACTACTCACACTACCAATTTTTGTTCTCACATGGCAGACGACCGTATTCAGTCACCTAGCACAAGCTACGCGGGTAGAACTGAGAGAACCACCAGAGACAAACTGGGTCGTCCCATCATTTTCTTTGGTAAATCACAAGTGTGCAATAATTTCAATGTGGGCACATGTAGCTTTAGTGCATGCAGGTTATTGCATATTTGTTCACATTGTTTCAGGGCACATGCGAAGACCATGTGTCCAAATAAAATGTACCCTAAACCATACCTAACGTCTGTTAACATTCATGTCTTCTCAGCACTACTAACCAATCACCCTTCCAGACATATGGTAAATTTTCTCATATCTGGTTTCTCAGAAGGGTTTCATACAGGCATTATACATATGCCCACAGGCCAACTCGAATGTCCAAATTTACAATTAGCACAACAAAACCCAACAGCCGTAGATACACTCTTAGCCCAAGAGCTGGCAGAGGGGTTCTTGTTCGGGCCGTTTAAAACCCCACCGTTTATGGCATGGTGCACAAATCCCATAGGGATAGTCACAGGGAAAACTTCCCTCAAGCAAAGACTCATTATAGATCTGTCAGCCCCTCATACCTCATCTACCCCGAGTCTAAACTCTCTTATTCCCTCCGAAGAATTTTCCCTACAATATGCCACTATAGACCATGCCATTACAGCCATTATGCAAGCAGGGATCGGAGCATGGCTAAGTAAGACAGACATTACCAATGCCTTTAAACTACTACCTATCCACCCCACACTATGGCACTTACATGGCATCAAATGGGCAGATAACTATTACTTTTTCTCCCGCTTAACCTTTGGGTCAAAAAGTAGCCCCAAAATCTTCGACACTTTTGCTGAAACACTTTGCTGGTTGTTACTTAACGTTTCTAGATGCCCCATAGTCATCCATTATCTGGATGATTTCTTACTGATTGAAGCAAACTCCTTTCTCCCAGGAGTCTCAAAGCAACCATTAGTCTGTTTGACCACCTTGGAGTCCCAGTATCCAACAAAAAAACCAAAGGCCCAAATACAATCATTACATTTCTAGGTATACAACTAGACTCTGACTCCATGCAAGCTAGTTTACCACAAGAGAAAATCACAAACATACTCAACAGCATTAACCACTACATTTTGCTGGGTAACCGCAAGGAACTTCAATCCCTCATAGGTTTCTTGAACTTTGCCATGCGCATCATTCCTCAAGGGAGTGCTTTCATATCGAGACTTCTCTGTCTTTTTCCACATTTCAAACAACACAACTATAGACTGTCTTTGGATGCGCATGCCACGGCAGACCTATATATGTGGAAAGAATTCTTGACCACCTGGAATGGTAAAAGCTTGTTCCTACCAGAGTTGACTGACACGTCTCCAACCATATGGTCAGACGCGGCGTCTACCACAGGTTTCGCAGCAATCTTTGGGAACAAATGGCTTTGGGGTAAGTGGCCTGAAGAAGTCTATGACTTAGAAGGCTTTTTTACAACCCCAGCTCTTTTTGAGATTTATCCCATTGTAGCAGCCGCCATGGCGTGGGGACATTTATGGTCAGGCTTGTCAGTCCGTTGCCACACAGACAACCAAGCAACATGTTACAACATTAACAAAGACCGTTCATCATCCCTAACAATCATGAGATTTCTCAGGAAGCTCACGTGGTTAGCAGCATGTCACAATTTTTACTTGGTCTGCTTTCATGTACCAGGCATTACTAACATAGCAGCTGACAGTCTGTCTCATTTCAACTTTCAGGCTTTTCAGCGAGCACTCCCGTCAGCAGCACTAACAACCACAGCTGCCCCTCCGTTCCAGCAGCTAACCATGGACTAGAACTAATCATGCAACATAGCAGGGATCTGTCCAAATTAGCACTATCATCCAACACTCTAAAATCATACAACAGAGCCTTCACACTTTTCACAAGATTCCTATCCGACCACGACATAACCCAACCTTTCGTCATGACATCTATTATAGCCTTCGCTTCTTTTTGCCACCTTAAATTACACTTATCTTACAACACAATCAAATTATATCTGACAGGCATTCAACATGAAATGCTAACTCTACAACCCAATACACATAGTTTCATGTCATCTTATCAGGTAAAGAACATACTTAGAGGTATTCAGAAATCCGTTCCTCCACGTCCTCCACAGAGATTACCTATAGATAACACACTTTTCCAGTCACTATCCGACCTATTAGACTCTAAACCTTTTCACTCTACTACCAACACAGTCATTAAAGCTGCCATGTCCATAGCATTCTACGGGTTCCTCAGGCCAAGGGAATTCACTACTATCACCACCACTCAGAAAGACAGATGTCTTCTACAAACACACCTACGCAAACACATGGATCACTACATACTGTCCCTACCTCAGTCAAAAAAACTCACTACTACGACTTTCATGCGATACATCAGATCTCTGTTAACCATGCTAGGTCTTGACCCTTCACTCTACTCAGGTCACTCCTTCCGCATAGGGGCGGCCTCCATGGCCTCCAGCGCGAACATACCAGTACGTATCATTAAGTCATTAGGGCGGTGGAAGTCATCCGCCTACACAACCTACATACCAAAACCTACACAAGAATTAAGAAATGCTTTTAAAGAAATGTCTGGATAATTGTATATAATTGTTGACTGTATTAAATCTTTGGTTATCCAATTTTTGCCCTCTTTATTTACAAGCCTACCGTATCGTCGGTATCGGCACACCACAACCGACTTTGCTCTTTTATTCTATCCCACGTTCTCACTTGAACCTCACTCCATATACGTTTAATTGCCCCTTACACAAGTATTAAGGCCGTTTGGCCTGTATTTGTGGGAGGGGCTTAAATTAATTCACTCCCCTATATAAAGTACAACCCTTACCTGACTCCACACCGTTCAAGGTCAGCGTCTGAATGACCCTCCCACCCACTCCTCTTTACAACACTTTCTTTTCAATTCTATCTTACTTTTATTTCTTCTTGGTGGGCCCTCTTTATTTACAGGCCTACCGTATCGTCGGTATCGGCACACCACAACTGACTTTGCTTCTTTATTCTATCCTACGTTCTCACTTGAACCTCACTCCATATACGGCTAATTGCCCCTTACACAAATATATATATAAGTATACTTATTCAGGTGGAGTGCAAAATCAGATCCACATTTTCAGGGAATCCATAAAACTGTTTCAGCTCAGATATACATATGAAAAAGGAAAAAATGCATATAATAGTGAAGCACAGTAACAGTAAATTACATATATTTATTAAGTCCACTAGACATAAAACACTCCTATCACCATAAAAAGATTAGAGTAATAGACATAGCATGTGCAAAAATAAAATGATTAAAATAAACAGTTGGCCTCTTACAGAATAAAAAATAAGTGAGTATAAGCAGTACTAAGGATTTTAATACATTTGAATTTTTTATTGATTTACAAAAATTTTATAGGAGACTATGTTTGAAAAAACACTTTCTTAAAGAGAAAGATGACACACAGGAACCTACTGATTCCACAATAAGTATAAGAAATTATATTATCCATACAGACCTTAAAGATAAATCAAACTTTTCCTAAAATGGCAGATGTCGGGGGAAATGAAGACCTTTGAACAGATGGTACAGCATGAGATAAAAAACATCAAACCATTCAAAAATTTTGAACAGAATTTAACAAAATTGGAAGTGAAGGCGCTGAGAGATTTGAGAGAAGACCCAGACATTGTAGTAAAACCAGCAGACAAAGGGGGGGGGGGTATTGTCATTATGAGCAGTACGTACTATAAGGAAGAAGCCCAGAGACTGCTGGGTGATAAGAACACCTATAAAACACTTCCGGCTAACCCAATCAAAGAGATAAGTTTAGCAAATTAATAGACAGGGGTGTACTTACCGGTGTTTTAAATAAATATGAGAGAAAATATTTAGAAATTTTAAACCCCAAGACACCTATTTTCTATTTTTTACCGAAGGTACATAAAAATCCAGATAAACCCCCAGGGAGGCCGATAATATCGGGCATTGACTCCATTTCAAGTAGGGTATCCCAATATGTGGATAGAATATTATAGCCGATAGTGCAGGAACGCCCTTCGTATTTGAAGGACACAACTAATTTATTAAAAATTTTGAAAGATGTTAAATGGGATAACGATTATGTGCTGGTTACTGCGGATGTGTCTTCCCTGTACACTATTATCAGGCATGATTTAGGTCTGAAAGCAGTAAAACATTTTATGGATCAATATTCTAAGTATCCAGAAGAACAAATTGGCTTTGTTTTGGAGGCCATTGAGCTAATTTTATACAATAATTATTTTTGGTACTTGGACAATTTTTATCTACAACTGTGTGGGACTGCTATGGGCACCAGGTTCGCCCGCAGCTATGCCAATGTATTTATGGCACTATGGGAATCTAATTTTATAGATATGGGTGGTCGCTGGGGGGAGAACCTGGTGCTGTATAAGCGCTACATAGATGATTTGTTTTTTATATGGAAAGGGAGTGAAGAACTTTTAGAAATTTTTATTAAGGAGGTTAATTCAAACGATTGGGGGGTATCCCTCGTTTTTAATTATAGTAGACTCCAAGTAGACTTTCTTGACCTCTCCATTTTTATGGAGGGGGAGACTATTAAAACAAAAACATTTTTTAAGACTGTTGATGTGAAAAGCTATATAGAGATGTCCAGTTGCCACTATAGTCCCTGGCTAAAGAATGTACCGAAAAGTCAATTGATCCGCATTCGTAGAAATTGTACAGATAACGAGACATTTGTTGACCAGGGCCAGAAAATTTTGGAAGATTTTAAAGTTAGAGGTTATGAAGAGAGTGATTTAAACAAGGCACTGAAAGAGGTACAACAGATGGATAGGAAGTTCCTTTTAGAATATAACAAATCGGAGGTTGATAAGGAGAAAATGGATGATGTCCCTTTTATCTGTCAATATGCAGGGAGACATAATGGCAGGTTAAGGAACATCATCAATAAGAATTGGCACCTTCTACTAAAAGACCCGGTACTGCATGATTTTTTACCCACACAACCTAGGATTATCCATAGAGGAGTTCCAAATGTCAAAAATATTTTAACATTCAAAATGGATAAAGGTGATAAAAAGGACTTAGGGACCGTGGAGAAATTTGTAGGACTAAAGAAAGGTTTTTATAATTGTGGGACATGCAATGCGTGTAAAGCCACAGGATCCCAGAAAACCTTTAGGGATCATTTCACTACACACACCAAGCCCTATAAGTTAAGGGATTGTATAACCTGTCACACTAGTAATGTGATTTATATGCTGGTTTGCCCCTGTGGATTGAGATATATAGGGTGCACTACACGTCAATTACACACTAGGGTAGGGGAACATGTGTATAACATCCGTAAGGGTTTTGCACTACATCAGGTGTCTTTACATTTTAGAGAACATCATAACAGCGACCCATCCGGCTTGTCATTTCTGGGCATTCAAAAAGCACTTTATAATTGAAGAGGTGAAGACCGTACAAAAAAATTGGGCCAGATGGAAATGAGATGGATTTTTGAACTTAACACTCTCATTCCATTTGGCCTTAATAATGATTTTGAATTGTGTCATTTTTTATGAATTTTTGAATATTTTAAATTCATTTTAACCTGTTTTAAATAGGAAGCATACGTTTTAAATAGGAAGCAATGTTACACTCTATGTATTTGAATATTCCCATGGTGTGCACTTTATTGAAAGTAAAGCATACAGCACCTTCTAGTACTTTAATAGGAGCACTTTACTTGAAGAATGCACTTTATTTGAAGAATGCACTTTATTAAGGGAAATCATACATAATGGGGAATGTAATATTGTTTCAGATGAAATATTTTTGGAAGTAGTCATTTTATATTTTTATCTGGAGGATGATGTACTAACAAGGAATAAAATGTTTTTTTTCTCTCTTTCCCTTTTAGTAACTAGGAATTTAATGGATGGTTCTGAAATAATTAATAACAAAAATATGTTGTCCAATAATGTCATAATGATATTTGATGTTATTTTAAGGTTATGTTAATCATACTATGTTAATTTTGTGACTGTTATTTGTATCTGGTACTGGGAGTTAAATAGTTAATTGTTAAGTGGATGATTGGAATTAGTGATATTTATTTAAGTGAGGCTGCTTGCAATGATTCAGTTGAAGACTAGAGGATCGCTATAAATAGTGGATTATTGTGAGATGGAGGCATCACTGCTTTACGTCCTGAGGAAGCTTTACGGCGAAACGCGTAGATGACGCAGTGACGCACGCCTGTTACGTACTGATGCAAAGAGGGCGGAGCACCCGGGAAATTTGAAAGATTCCAAGCCAATGCTCTGTATCGCTCGGCGGCAGGGGACTTCAACACCATCAGTGGAGGATAAGTGGAAGCCGGCTGCACAACCAACTGAGCCTGGGCTGAGGCAAACAAAGGCGTTTGTGAGTAGCAGCTGGGACTGCTTATACTCACTTATTTTTATTCTGTAAGAGGCCAACTGTTTATTTTAATAATTTTATTTTTGCACATGTCTATTACTCTAATCTTTTTATGGTGATAGGAGTGTTTTATGTCTAGTGGACTTAATAAATATATGTAATTTACTGTTACAGTGCTTCACTATTATATGCATTTTTTCATATGTATATCTGAGCTGAAACAGTTTTATGGATTCCCTGAAAATGTGGATCTGATTTTGCACTCCACCTGAATAAGTATATTGTTTGTTATATGTGTGGGAGTTGGGTACACACAGGTGTGTAGCAGCTTTTCATGTTTTAACCCTTTGAATAAGGAGTGTTGTATATTTGAGGTGGTATAGATTTTTGCACACATTTTTTTCTTCATCCTCATATTTATTCTATTTCAACTTATTCTGCTTAGTGCTTTTATACTGTAGATACATATATATATATATATGTATAATTACAATAATAAATAAATAAGAAATTATATATACATATGTAATTTCATTCTAACTGTATTTTGTTATTAATATATATATATATATATATATATATATATATATATATATACACACATAATATCTATATAATATATATACACACATTTAAATTATTTTAAACATTTTTACACTACCCACCAGCAGGGGAACTGTCTGACAGCCCAGATAGTCCCCCTGCTGGCAGATCCACAGCCAGCTATTGCGGCCATGTGATCGCTCTTTAAGAGCGATCACATGGCTCCCAGGGGCCTGATTTGCTGTGGGAGGGCTGTCTGGGCTGTCAAGCAGTCCTCCCGAAGAGGATCGCGGCAGAGGTAAGTACCGCAGACCTACAGAGGTAAAAAGCCGTTACGGCGTTCTATGCTGCCACAACAGCTTTAATGCCCATTATAATGGGGATGGCATAGAACGCCATACCGGCGCTAAGGGGTTAACCCACCATGTTGTTCTTTCTCCATTGACAGAATGTTGAAAAATGCAAAGTTATGCACTCCGGTGTAAAGAATGCACAAGCAACGTATACCCTTAATAGGTATTAGGGGTAACAACACACGAAAAGGACTTGGGAATTGTTATAGACAACAAACTATGCAACAATGCGCAATGTCTATCAGCAGTGGCTAATGCCAGCAAGGTATTGTCATGCATTAAAAAGGGCATTCATTCTCAGAATATCATTTTGCCTATTTATAAATCACTGGTAAGACCATATATTGAATATTCTGTGCAATTTTGGGCACCTGTTCTAAAGAAGGAAATTTAACAAATTTAAGGCTCTTTAGTTAAGAAAAATGTCACCTGTGAGGGGATATGATAACATCATACAAATATATTTGGGGCCAATACAAACCATTGTGTGGAAATCTATTCACAAACCGGACTTTACATAGGACACGAGGTCATGTGTTTAGACTGGAAGAAAGAAGATTTTGTAAGAACAATAAGGATGTGGAATTCTCTGCATGAAGTGGTTTTATCAGTGTCCATACAGATGTTCAGACACCAACTAGATGCATACTTGCAAAACCAGAATATTCAAGGATATAATTTTTCAATGCAGAGTAATAGCTTCTTGATCCAAGGATAAATCTGACTGCCATTCTGGGGTCAAGAAGGATTTTTTTTTCCTAGTTTGTGGCAAAATGGGCAGTGCTTCAAACTGGGTTATTTTTTTTTTTTTTTTGCCTTCTTTTCGATCAACAGCAAAAAAACAAATGTGAGGAAGGCTGAACTTGATGGACGCAAGTCTCTTTTCAGCTATGTAACTATATAACTATGTATCTATGTAACGTGCTCCAAGGCCTAAAATTATGTCTTTGCTGTTTGTAGCGGAGGCCTGGTATTCCACAGGTTAACTCCACTAAAGATCCCAGTGAGGCTCAGGAACAAGTGATGAAAAATCCCATAAAGTAATAATTCCAGCAAACAAGGTAATCTACAAATATCCCCATACAGATCCCAATGACTGGACGACACACAGCATCAGGAGCAGAACTGAACTTTTAATCACTTCACCTTCTTTTAAAGCATGCTCCCATGCAAGGGAGGGATTTACAATAATTATTACAGTAGCCAATCATACATGAGTTACCGCCCACACATTCCCTCCCCTTAGCCTGATTCATAATCCCATTATGCAGTACACACATTTCCTTGGTTTCTGGATGTACCCCTAAACATAGAAATGATGGAAGTAGTAAAAAGACCGAACGCACGGGAAGTAACAGCCGAAATTGGTTCCATGCATTTTGGCCCTGCGGTCGGTCACAGAAAAAGGGAATAAACTGCACGAATGACTTAGGCTATGGAGACTGGAGAGGATTCAAATGAATCCTCTTGTTCATGGGTTTCTGTCTACCGAACGGGAAGCTATGGAAAGAGAGCACCAATTTATATTTAGATGAAGTTGTTATGGTGACCAGAATGTTGCTTTAATCGGATTAAAGGAGAACTGTAGTGTCTGGAATACAGAAATGTATTCCTGACACCATAGTTGTGTAAACGCTTTTCACCCTGGCTTTATGTGATAATGACTATGCACCTCCCCTTCACGGCACTGTCAAAAAGGGGCCAAACATGGATGTCATTACAGTTATGCCACCCCCCCCCGGAAAAATTCCTGCAGACGCCCAGGACCATAAATTAATCATGATAAGGTAATGAAATGTGTTATCAAAATATTACAAGGTGTGAATTATGTCGCTAAACAATCTTCACTTTTACTTTGTTTACATATCACTTTTTGTCCTTGATTACTTTCATGTATTGCAGCAAAGTGTAAAAATCCCTGTTGATTTTCTTTCCTACAAATAGAATTTTACATGATTTTCATGCTGTTTTTATTTGCTTTATTGCAATAACAAATTAAACTTATTGGCTCAAACTGCTAAAATACCAACCTACGCTTTCATTATCTGCTTATCTTCACAACTGCATCTTCCTACTCGTTTACCTCCCCCTCTCATCTGTCTTAACACACTGTCATAGTGTAACTTAGAATGTATACAATAGTCTAATTCCCTTCAGCTCCAATTAAAGAGGCTCTGTAACTTAGAAAGCGTGAAAGAGCCAGCTTTAGATCCGTATGCACATAATCTATGTCTTCACATAGTCTGTGAAATCACAGGTATTTATATAGTTGAAAATGATCCTACCTGAAGATTATGTATGTCTTTTGCAAGAGCACCACTGGAAATTAATGTAAGCGATTGCATTCAAAATATCAACATTATCCTCATTTCACTTCACAGAGCATGAGTGCTAATATCAGATTGTGGAAGCCATCTTTGTAGTTTTTCCCATGCCGAACAGTTCCACAATTCAGTACTGACAGATGTTTGTTAAATTTTATTTTAATAATATGTTTGCCTACATTTTTGACTGGTACTATTATTAGATTGAAAAAGAAGCACTATTATGTTTGTCATGGCAGAGTCCCTTCAAGAGGCCAGAAACTATAGCTCATGTGTACTTTGAAGGTAATTCAGAGACACGTTAGAAAATTGTAACCAATTGTCCGAATTAATTTCAGAGTAATTCGGTGTCTATTTATAAATATCTCCAAACAGTCTGAAATCTGTATGTTGTTAGAAAATTATTTTAATTTGATCTCTGATTTATTATTCAAACATTTTATTGGAAATTATGCAGCGGTGTTGGTGTCAGGATTACATGACCAATTTGTTCACAGATTCAGAAATTTGAACATATGTTCTGACCAGGGCTGGATTTCCCATTAGAGAGTAGATACATGTCTACAGACATACGTCGCCTAGGGAGCAACTCTTTTAACTCTATAATGTGCCTTTTTGGATCGTAAGAGGGCTGGTGGGAAGCAATAACTACCAGGAGCCTTGCCAATGTCCTCTATAGTCCAGTTGTCCTCCTATACTTGATAGCAGAGCAGCAAAGTTTGAGAGGGTGTAAAACTCAGTGCTGTCCCAACTCAGGGGTGTAAAACTCAGTGTAAGGCTGGACAGTAAGAGGAAGAGATAATTTGCAGACTAATTGCCTCTCACACAGAAATTGCCCTGCAGGAATAGCAGGCACAGCATTGAGTGATGCACACTGTATAATAACTACTGCAGCTTTAATATCAATCAAAGGATGTTGTCTTGACTGCAGAAGACGAGGGGGGAAGTACTTTGCAAACAATAGTTCAAAAACGCCACATGCCCTAACACCTCTTTTCCTAACAACTCCCACAACCTAAACAAACAGTTTACTTTCATTGTCCCAAATTGAAGCACTCAAAGCTTAAACCGGAAAACATTTCTAGCTTTAATTCCACTTAAAAACCGGACATCCTATGTACACCAATACTAAATTAAACCCAACTGTAACCTTAAACCTGTACCTTAAATTTACCCACATTACAACCCTGAACACAAGAATCCTAAGCACCATTTATACCACATTTATAATCCCTCTCAAGATTTTTTTTTTTTATACAATCTTTATTTATTCATGGTTTTTACACATAGGTAGTAAACAGAGAGGGAAAAACTTGGGTCGTAAGTTATAGCATGCATCAATTTTATTTCTGTTAAGGTGATTGTTATGACAAGTTATGGTGAACAATACGAGACCTAATTCTTGTGCCTCCGATTTGGCTTTTGGTTTTGGGTGTGTGGTAGTCAGCATGTTAGGTTTCAGCATTAGGGTCATCTTTGGGTAGTCATGGTTGGGCTTTCAGTAAGCCATTGCAGTTGTAGTGGTGTTGAGTTAAGGTAGGTGGGTGTGGGATGGGTGGAGGGGGGATATGGTTGTGGAGTACGAATGAGGTTCAGGAAGGGAGGGGAGTATAAGAAAGACGTGAGAGGATGAGATAGAGAAGGAGAGATAGAGGAAATAAGGAGGGAAAGAGAAGGGAGAAAGAAGAAGAGAAGAAGAAAATAAATGAATAAATAAATTTAAAAAAATTAAAATAAAAAAGAGGGGGGAGTGAGTTGCAAGAGTGTAATTCTGGTGTCTGGTTCGATACAATGGCTGTTGGTTATTATTATTATTATTATTATTATTATTATTATGATATTTATAGAGCGCCGTCAAATTCCGCAGCGCTTTACAATGGGTGGACGAACAGACATGTAGTTGTAACCAGACAAGTTGGACACACAGGAACAGAGGGGTTGAGGGCCCTACTCAATGAGCTTACATGCTAGAGGGAGTGGGGTAAAGTGACACAAAAAGGTAAGGATAGTAGAGGAATCAGTCAGGAGCTATTAACAGTTTAATTAATACGCTTTTATAAAGAAGTGGGTTTTTAACGATTTTTTGAAGGAGTGGAGACTGGGTGAGCATCTAATGGAGGAGGGAAGCGAGTTCCACAGGAACGGTGCAGCCCTCAAGAAATCTTGAAGGCGAGCATCAGAGGTGGGAGTACGGACAGAAGATAGACGTAAGTCTTCAGCAGATCGTAAGGGCCTAGACGGGACATACTTGTGTATAAGGGAGGATAGATAGGTGGGAGCAGCATTATGTAGAGATTAGAAAGCAAGAACCAGAATTTTAGAGGGTGTCGGCAGTATGTGGGCGGACCGGTCTTCCCTGGTCTTTAGGGGCCCTCTCAAGATTTTAATCCTCTTAACACTAAACATGCTATTTAAACTAACTCTGATGTTGACTCCTCTTACACCTTTAACTCCCTTTACACTAACCACTTCTAACATTATTTTTAAATGAACATTCCAAGCAACATTACCAATACAGTGAACTGTACTTATGGTACCAGGACTAACACACTGTCAAATATGTCACTGTATGTGTATTTTTTGTCATTTCTCCATCATGCATGTGAAGTAACAGGCATCATTCCCCAACCATGCTTATTGAATTTTATGTGTAGCTCAGTTAATATTTTGTATGTGAATCACTTGTTGTCAAATAGCCCCATTCTATAACTGTTATGCTCTGAGGATTATGTGTGCGCTATCCCGCCATGAAAATAATGTCATTTATAAAGCAGCCAATAATTCCGAAGAACATATAAAAAAAAAAAAAATTATGTTCATGTTTGCTCAAGTCAGTAAGCTATTCTTGAATAGTTTCAGTATGGGCCTGCTTTAAGTAATTATTATTAACTAACCTAAGATTACAGTTTTAAACAGCTTTTCCTTCAAACAATACTTAACAATAAATTCAGAAAGTTCCTATCTTCAAATATTATATTTTTACCCTTTTACAAGATTTGATAGTCTCGGGTAACATATGTAAATATTAACAAAAAAATATATTGATTGAAAATGAAATTTAATTTTAAATATAGAGTGCCTTTTGACAAAAAAATCTAATTATCAAATAAATTTAGACAGTAGAATGTTTCACTTGAATGTCTGTTTCTGATTTTTTTATTTAAACACTTTAGACTCATAAGTTATCTCAGCATGTAATTAAAAATGATCCATCAGTTCTTCTCTTCACTGATAATGGGAAAGAGAACCAGATATTTTCTGATACCAACATAAAAAAATGAATCTTCACTGAAGGTCAGTGAATTTAGTGTATACATTCATTTTTTAAATCATTTGAGAAATTAAGGCTTTATTGAATGAAATGTAGGCTGCTAGCTGGATTACAAGAGTCCCATTATATTCTTGCTTTTACCTTTTATACTATAGTAATTGTGCACAGTGTTTAATTGTATAATTTATACAGATAGTGCAGTGTAATCTTCCTGGTATTTTAACAGTTTTAAAATGGGATAATTGCATTTAGTTCAAGTTCTAGATAATAACTCTGTCTGAAGAAAGATATGAAAGCCTTTTAGTGTTTTTCAGCTTTGCCTGCCTTATCCAGACTGTAGCTAATTTGCCACTGCTTGTACAGATTTAAAAAAAAGAAAAAGAATATCGTAACATTATTAAAAATATTAATGATTGCTCACACACTTGAAGGCAATGGCTGTGCCAGACGCTACGCAACTCATTAACAGGCACATGGGATGGTGGCAGCCATTAGGTAGCCTAGGATTTTGTGTTTTTTCTGTAATTCAGCATCTAGCTTTATAAGTCAGAACCCAAGGGCCTAAACTAGAGCCTAAATTAGAAAATGTTGAAACTCTTTGATTTCACGCAAACATATAGTAGTATGTGTTTGTTGTGTTTACATTTAGACAGAATTATCTTGTTATTATTTTTATTATTATTTTATTATTTATATAGCGTTATCAGATTCCGTAGTGCTGTACAATTGTCTTGTAATATTCATGAAAAATGGTACCATGATTTATTGAGAGTACATTTCTTTTACTTCATGAGCAAAATAGGTGGACTACCCTCAAAAAGTATTCAGTGTCTCCATGTAGAACAAAGCATGCAAAAGCATCTCTGAATACCCTCTATACTTCCCTGAGCAGTTGCAAAATGACAATGTTTCAATGGTGTTTTCAATCAATGCACATTTAGGCAATAGGGATACAGATATCATTATTCATCTCATGGATGACATTAACGGAACACTCCAAGCACAGAACACTATGGGTTGTTTTAATGGTAATGGAGCAAAGAGTGCCTGCCCCCAATGTAACCACTACAACATGCTGTGGTGGTTACGGTGTTTGGAGTGTTCCTTAAAGAATGGTCTTAGTACCCACACAAACATCTATACTGGTGATGTTGTGCTATATTTCTGCTGTGAGCTTCTAATGCAAAAGGACAGAGACATTGTGGACAAAGCTGGAAGGAAAAGGTGGCAAACTGTTTGAGGACAACAGGTCATGTTCTCCTCAAACAAAAAGGATAAAGAAAGGAAAACCGAAAGAACAAAAAATGACAGGTCAGCATTAAATAAACAACTGCTAAATAAACAAACCACACCTGCCAAGGTTATTGAGTGAGAAATCTAGTGCCATGGGTGATTTTCCCAAAAGCCAGAAGGGCATGCAGTAGCAACCGGTGATGGCAGAGTTGAAGCTTTGGAACTGTCTAGTTCCCATTACCACCTGCCACTGGGCAGAGGCTATAACCATCCAAAGAGAGATCCACCACAATATTCAGTTAAGTTAACGTCCCACCACCTCCACCACCGCTGGAGTTGGATGCTTACCAGCAAGAAGGTTAATCAAATTATGATATGTTATTGAATGATGCGCTGGATATATTAATAACATATGTACAGTCTCTGCCCATTGATTGTGGTATCTTGGAACATCCCTGTAGAATACAAGTATATGGAGTGTAGATTGAAATCGAAATCTCTTTAGAGAAGGATGGACACACACTAACCTAAAGATGTGAATAGCTGAGATGCAGGCCTGTACGCAAGGAGCTTGAAGAGTGTTTACTGACCGTATGACTATTGCAACTGATCAATGGACTGATTTAAAAGGTGATATTTATAAGTGACAACATTTGCTATGTAACATGGCAGCCCTACCTGTTGGTTATCACTTCAGAGTTTTGTTAACATAAATGATATACTGTATAATCTACCTGTAATTGCTTGATATAGCATTCAAGTTTGTGTTAATTTAGTATGGAAATGTGCTCTTCAATTAGCATGATTGATCTTTGCACTCGTTTTATTTTTGAGATATTACCGCTAATGTTGATTTGAAAGTGAAGGGTGATGTACTCAACAAGATCAGTAAGACTGACAAGATTTCCATTTACGAGTTTTAAAATTAGCTCTGTCTTGTTCTAATATGGAACGCTTTTAACAAAAAAAGAACTTTATGTGTAACATGATGTATGTGTGAAAGGTCTTCTTTTGAGATTTCCCATGTGTTAGGGATTTTTTAAATCAGAGTATGTGGGCTCCAAAGCTAAAAAAAATGGTTCTCAAAAATATAGTTTGTCTCATTTATCTTAAATTTTAAATTTCTCCAGGTATCAACGGTGCAAACCTTTCTATGAGTCCACATAACTCAACATATTATGCCATAACTTATTACATGTATAAAGTGGTGGTAGCTGCCAAACTGAAAATGTAGTAATGAAATAAAGGTGGTATTTTGTACTGCTCAAAGATCCTTATTTCCTTGTGTACATTGTACACCCCAGTTGTAAATTTTAATGATTTTTCAATTCTTCAATAATCTGTTGCAAGTTTAGCTCACCTTGAGGGTGGATTAGAATAAGCATGGTTTGAAGTTGAGGATAATTAACATTTCTATGTGGAGGTGCAGAATATTTGAATGGATGTTGCAGGGTTAACGTGCCTTCAGTGACTATCATGCTGACAGCCACTAGAGGAGCTTATACCAAAATAGTGGCGCAAAACTTCACAATTTTAATTGTAATAGTCTCAGAGAGACCATCTGATTGGGGCAGCACGTTGTTTTGCTGTGCATGCACAATATGGGAAAAAGCATTGGATTGGTTGAGGTTGGTTGAAATCACTGATCTGAATGATCTCAACCAAAGAGGCAGAGCAGTAAGGCGGAGGACGGCATTGGAAGGGAGAAAGGGTATGGAAACTTGACTTTTTAGCCCTGGTAGTGGGGGCCTGATCCCCTTAATGCTAGACATTTATATTCCTAACGCTATAATGTTCCTTTGAATAAATGCATACGGGAAGCACATATGGGTATTTGGGCATGATACTGCAGTGTGGATACTGTTTTTAAAGCGGAACAAGGTTTGGAAATTAAAACTTAGCCAATTGTGTATAATTAAAAAAAAAATAAAAAATATCTTAAATCTTAATAGCAAATTTATTGGCATAAACCTAGAAACTAGTTTGTTCAGTTCATATGCAACTCAATGAACACATATAAACTTGATGTACTTCGCTCTGGCTTTGGAAATATTTAATTAGTTTGTTATTATTAACAAAAATGGCAACAGCCCAATATTTCAGTGAAAATTTGAACAACAAGCTATCAAACCCAAGAAACTTCTGGAAAATCATAAAAAGCATACAAACCCCCACAATCCACTGCCAACCCTCCACTGTCAAATGGACAACCAAACACTGCAACACCCCCTAGATGTAGCAAATGCCTTTAATAATTATTTTGTTGGATGTGCTACCAACCTGGTGGCTAAGATAACAAATGACACTCCTTTTCAGAGCGCAAATAAAGATCAGGCCCTGCCAAATCTTCAAAATCCTCATATAGAGAAATTCAATTTTAGATCTATGCCTGTTAGTGTTGTTAATAAACATCTTAATAATTTTAAAATGAAAAAAAAACAACAGTGTGGACCAGGTGAAATCCAAGCTGAAGCTCAGTGCACCAGCAATTGCTAAACCTGTCACTATCCTTATCAATAAATCCCTGGTGTCAGGATACATACCCAAACTTTGGAAGACTGCAAAAGTTGTACCTATCCATAAAAGTGGTGACAATGCTTTGGTATCTATTGCACGATATCATTGCTCCCTGTATTGTCAAAAATCTTGGAAAAATGCATCCACACGCAACTATGAGTATATTATCAACAATCAAATTATCTGACGCCTGATCAATCAGGCTTTCATCCAAATCACTCAACTTCGACTGCCCTCTTAAAAGTTTGCAATGACATCCGAATTGGCATGGAACAAGGAGACTTAACTGGAGCTATTTTCCTTGATTTTGCCAAGGCCTTTGACACAGTAGACCATGGGATTCTTTTGCAAAAACTTACAAACTCAGGCGTTGGTGATCGTGCGGGAAGCTCCCACCCTACCGGAGTAGAATGCTCTCCCCGGCTGTCCCCACCTCCTATAACTTCCGATCTAGTACTAGTGCAATATTTAGCATACTGCAATAAAAATTAAGTGGCTCGATCCTCCTTTTCCATTGTGAAATAATCTCAGGGAAACACAGTCAAATCTTCATTCAATCTAAAATCTTTTAAGAGATCTATGGCAATATACCTCGGCACAGAATGCACCTGTCATGGTTGAATATATTTATTACCTGTTATGTATTACATTTATATATGGGTATATATATATATATATATATATATATATATATATATATATATATATATATATATGTGGCGAAAGTGACCTCGCCACTGGTTTTTGGAGGGGCCTGTTTGCCAGCCTCCTGCCCTGCGACTATGGCCCTGGGATGTATTGCCCTTCTAGGAACTGATTTGGGCATATTGTATTTTATTATGCTGCTGCTGGCCCTTTAAGAACCATCTGGGGACATACTGTGGACTAACTGGGTGGCCACCATTTCATGTATCAGAGTAACATGGTGAGAACAATGGATGAAGCACATGGTGAGAACAAAGGATGGCGGCCATTTTAACTCAGACACTGTTTGGACTTTTCTACACGGTGCCATCTCGCCGGTATTTGGTGCACAAAGACATAGTGCAGTAGTTTTCAACTATACAACAGGGGACACATTATACAGTAATTATTTTTCATATAGCCTGTAAATGTTCTGCGGAATCTGCATTAAACTGTAACTACCAAACTACTGAACGGATCTGGGTGAATTTTGGGTATGTGGTTCACATTTTTTATGGGGTTATTGCATGTTTTGGGGTCCCTGTGATATGTTTTATAATACTGTATTTCTCTGCCTGTGATAATTATATTAACCATTGTGTTCAGTAATAATATCACAGGCAGAGGGGAGGATTTTGTGTAGGAGTGTTTGTGTGTATTGTACGGATTGATTGGTTGTATTTCAAAAGCCTGTGGGCAGTACTATGTTTGTAGAATGTGAATAAAAGGTGCTGTATGTGCCAGTACAGTCAGTTCTACTTCACCCTCAATTTGGAGTGCCGTCTCTTATTGGGGGAATCTGCTACAAGGGATTGCTATGCTCTGCATACTCTCTTGCTATATTCACTGCTAAGCTCTTGTAAGAGCTTGTTCCTGCCTTGCTCTCTGGAGGAGTCTACGGTGGTTATGGTGTCAGCTGGAGTGCTTGGAGCCCTCAGGAAGCGCTAGGAGCATCCATCAACGGAGGTACCCAGTCGGGGTGCCAGGTGATCCGTTACAATATACATATATATATATATATATATATATATATAGTTTGTATATTGTATTTTTGTAATATTGAATCCTATTGTAGCAATGCAATGTTTTGTTGACAAAGACCCAGGACATACTTGAAAATGAGAGAAATCTCAATGTATCATTCTGGTAAAATATTTTATAAATAAATAAATAAATTATCATTATTATTGCTTGTATTAATTATGCTTCCAATAAACTTGCCCCACCATGACGCAATTTGCATCCATTAATTACTAGAATTCTCCATGTCTACATCTCCAGGTTAGTGATTGGCTGAGAGTGGTCAGCTTACTGTTCTCAGCATATCAGCAGCGCCCCTGCCCGGCGTCACTCCACTCTTCCTGAATCCGAAAATTGTGAACCCAGATTCAGCCAAGGGGGTTTGGACAACGCTTCTGGAGGCAACTTTGGGGTTAAACCGTTCGAGAAATTGAGATGAAAATGATAACATATTTCAACACCATGAATGAGGTACTGGATTCCTGTTTATATGCACATACATCATTATATCTAATGGGTTTTTTTTTTGTTTGTTTTTTCATATTTTCGTGATTAATTAGTAAAACAATCTTCCAGTGATTTAGATATAACAACTTGTCACATAACATGACCAAGACCTTAGCACTCTGTACTGAGAAGGATTTAAGTGATTAAACAAACCCTAAACAATCCAGGGTGGTTTTGGCTCTTTCTATAAAGACAGTTACTGGGTTTCCCTCTGTAGCCTAAGTAAATAAGCACATGCTTCCCTTTCCTTCAATGTCATACATTGCTGTCACGTTTTACTGCACACATCTTGCACATTTAATTTAGGCTTTCCTGTTATAACTGACAACAAAAGTAACAGACTGTTAAATAGTATAATATTCATCCTTATTTAGAAATAACTTGCTAAGTATTGACTGGCTTGTATAGGTCTCTAGAGTAAAAATAGCTAATAACATCCTGGAGTGATCAACTGCACTAAACTCAGATGAACATGTTGCATTTAGTGGAACCAAAACTTTGAGTGTAAAAAAAATATAATAAAGCAACCCATATTTGTCAGTGTTTTTATTTTATTTTGTCTTTGTTAGCAAATGAGATCTAAATACATGTTTGTTTTTTTTGGTTTTTGAGTACATAGGTCTGAGTATAGATTAATATAAAGTTACATTGTGATCAATTATTATAAAGTTAATTGCTAAGGATTATTGAATGCGAATTTAGCATATAGAATATTCCTCCAATAGAAGTAGAAAAGCAAAAATGGATATGTAAGAGGACTTGTGTAGCAAAAAGGCTCAACATGTTGTGTATTTATCAGATGCCTATGGTTTTGACCTCTTAATCTCATAAACGCGTTTGACATTTAATATGCACCTCACAATCTATTGTAACTGAAATGTATTGTAAAATGCTTTGATTATGATTCCTGCCTCACAAAACCATGTTAGCTGGATGCTTAATAAAAAAACACATGAGTAAACTCTGCCATACTGTCGCACTGGTTTAAATGTGTACTTCTAGCGCAATAGGACCCCTCTGCCAGGGTTAAAAAGTTACATTTTTAAATCCTTTCTCCCACTAATGCGCCGGCCTCCACTGTGCAGCTCGCCTCTTTGAATTAGATCATTCAGATCAATTATTGCAGCCAATCTCAGCCAATCCAGTGCTTTCCCATAGTGTTCCTTTCTCAGCAAAACAACTTGCTGTGCCAATAAGATGGTCTTTTGAGAACATCTGATTAAAACAGTGAAGTTTTACTCTGTTATTTTGACTTGCAGAACAGCAATATTTTCAGATGCTGAGTTAAAACGAGGGGGTGCGGGGAGTGGACATGACACCCAGACCACTTCATTGCCTATAGAGTCCATTTAAACCAATACAATAAAAATAGTTGATTATAATGAGGTACTAGAACCCATGTTTGTCTTTGGTGAAAGCACAGACTGTCAGGATAAACTGAAGATAAATGTATTTGGGAATCTGGAAAATCCCCTGAAATGAAAAACAACAAATAAAACTCAAAAAGTGCCATCTGCTGTAACATAATGGTTTCAAGGCATTTACAACCCTTTACCCAAATATCCTTTATTACAGGGTTCTATCAGCTATTACCAAACAAGTCACACATAGTTGACATACTTCACAACCTTTGCAATGTGTAGTATGAATTCGATAAAGATTTACCGATTGAAACTTTGTGAAATGGTTTTATATGCAATTGTATTTATAAGACATCAGATATAAAAATATCTCGTTTGATATCAATAAGTTTCCTAAGTTTTAGAGTTAGACCTGGTAACACTGAGTTCAGAAACTGTGTAAACATATGTTATTGTATGTTTGCAACTAGGTTTGGAATATATTTCTTGCCTCTCATAAAACTTGCATGCCTACTTATCCCCTCTCCTCAGTAGGGCAAGCCTAGAAAAACTTACAGAGACCAATTTGTGGGTTGAAACGTTGCAGTGTTCACCTTGTTCCAATAAATTTGCATATAGAGCATTGGGGTGCCTGGACCTACTTTCTACAATTGGTATGTAAACTGTGCTGGTCTGGTGGTGGCCATGGGTCTGGTTGCACCCAACTTTGGCTCATGTGAATTGAGTACAGTTCTTTTTGTTTTTCTTGGGATATACTAGCAAACTGAGTTAAACCAAAAGTGTTTATAATAACGAATGATATCTTGGAACTTTGTCATTCAACTTAGTAGACAAATATGAGTTGTGTTGGTTTATTGCTTCATGCAAAGCTCTCTTAGGACAGAAAGTACTGCTTTACTAGGACAGTAAATAATAGAATGTTCCTGTTAATTTCTCCCATTTTATTTTGTTTGGAGTTATTTGAATTTGTTCGTTTGGTATAGAAAATTACGTTACTGAAGAGAAAATAATAAAATGTTTTATATTGATTTCATAAATGGTGTTTTAGGGTTTTTAATCTAATTTGGACCGGGTAACATATTACTCCACATTTTTAAATTGTCTTAGTAATCATAGCTTTTACATCAGCATAGGTATGAAGTGTATTATCAAAGCAATTTACCCTGGAATGTCTTCACTATATCCCCTCGGAGTCCAGTGCTAAAGAGATCGAGAACATTCCATGAAAAATAAAGGCAGGTATCTAATAAAGGAGATAGGCTGCTAGAAAAGGGGTGAAATGGAATAATGATTGGTACTAAATATTATCCCCTACCAGGTTCTTATTTAAAGGGACACTATAGTCACCAGAACAACTACAGCTTATTGTATTTGTTCTGGTGAGTAGAATCATTCCCTTCAGGATTTTTGCTTTTAAACACTGTCTTTTCAAAGAAAACGCAGTGTTTACATTACAGCCTAGTGATAACCCCACTGGCCACTCCTTAGAAGGCTGCTAGAGGTGCTTCTTGTGGCAGTCCTGTCAAGTGTGCAGCTCTGCCATTCAGTGTCTCCACCCTCTGCATGCACATACTGAACTTTCCTCATAGAAATGCATTGATTCAATTAATCTCTATGAGGAGATGCTCATTGGCCAGGGCTGTGTTTGACGTGTGTTGGCTCTGACTCCTTGACAATCTCAGCCAATCCTATGGAGAAGCATTGGGATTGGCTCAGACCATCACTTCTGATGATGTCAGCAGACAGAGGCAGTTCACAGGCAAACAGGGGTAGAGGTAGCAGCTGCAGACTTGAATACAAGTAAGATTTTAATATATTTAGGTAGGCAAGATGAGGTCAGGGGGACTAGATGGTGGTTTTAGCACTATAGGGTCAGAAATATATGTTTGTGTTCTTGACTCTATAGTGCTCCTTTAACTATGACAAAGCAGGTGTAAAATAAAACCTAGATGTACACAATAAAATGCGTCATATGGAATTCTTTCAAATGAGTGTAAACTACAATCATGGCTTAAATTTGCAAGTTCTGCATTACTAGCCAGGCCTTAAAAGTCACTCATCTCTGCTCAATGAAGAATCTATGACATACGTTCCAAAGGGTGAATTTCTACTTACCAGGGCTAATTGTTCATTTCTCAATGACTAGAGGAGAGCGGGGATTTTGAGCCATGCTAGAATTCAGACTAGAGTTTAAAAGAAACACAGAGCAAACATTATGAGGATATTTCTTCTGTAGAGTGGAAATAGGGTAAAAAAAACATCATCATAGAGGGATTGGCTTTATCATCTTTTACTTTTATGACATGCTGAGATTAACACTGTTTTACTCATAAAGTTATTTTACATGACTACTGTAGAATTTGGAATTGACCAATAATTCTAAGCAGATGATGTTTACATAATTGTAAATAAATGCTACTTAATTTCCAGATTCTGGACCATAAACATGAAAAGATAATCTCTAACCACCACTGACATGACATTGGTTACATCCATCGACATGGCTAATTTCTCATAAATTATCTATAACATGACAAAACGTAGAGGTAAAGGATACTGCAGTAACACTTACAAAAAAAAAAAACATTTTGAAAAACATTTTACTTCTGTGCAGTTGTACGATATAAATGATGTCAGACATGGTTTTGGTGGGCATGTCCAAGTCTGTCAATGATGTCTTCTGGGGCTATTCGGTTTGGTTACATAGTGGGACTATTATCTCACGTTCTGTATTTATGTGGGTAAGTGTATTATTCAAGGGCATTGTACATTGAGAAATGTTTGTGTTTTGGGGTTTTTCATTAAATTTATAGCAGGTGAGGTGCACTTAACATAGTTGTTTGTCCATGTTCTGTTTTTTTTTTTCCATGCTAATAAATTATCTGCATGTCACTGTATTATACAGCTTGCTGCTGACCACATCAGTTTATAGGACTATTAGCAAATGGATTTTTTTTGCAGATGAAAAACAATGAATACGTTTGAATGATTTGTTGTTGTTTCCTAGTTACAAATATTTTCTCCGTATTTTTATCACACCATTTCAACCATAGTGGAATTTTTTAATCATTTCATTTTAGACAGGAAACCAGTTTCTGAGTCAGAGCAATGTTGTCTCAACCTATTTTGGCTCATGGCTAATGAGCTGATAATTATCTTATCGTATCACAATCCAAGGATTCAATCTGGGGAAGACCATTCACTAGACTTTTTATATCAAAACAACCAGAACAATTCATGGAAAAGATAAGTAACTCTTGAACTGTTGTCTACACTTAATGGATTTTATCAAAAACATTATTAATATTCTTTTTTAAATTATTTTATGCACTGTTTTCACTCATGTATTCTTTTTCTGTTGTTATATACTGTTAACATGAGTGAAAGGCATCAAAACTGAATTCTCATTCACTCTCTTAAATATTTATTCATTGGGATTTATTATTATTAAAGGACCACTATAGTGCCAGGAAAACATACTCATTACAATGCTTTCCTATGGACGCTGGCGTGCTCTCACTGTGAAAATCACAGTGAGAAGCACGCAAGCGCCTCTAGTGGCTGTCAATGAGACAGCCACTAGAGGGCTTTGGGGGAAGGCTTAACCCATTAATAAACATAGCAGTTTCTCTGAAACTGCTATGTTTATTAAAAAATGGGTTAACCCTAGCTGGACCTGGCACCCAGACCACTTCATTAAGCTGAAGTGGTCTGGGTGCCTAGAGTGGTCCTTTAAGCTATACTTACTGATGGTTTATTTTTATGAGATGAACTGTTGTATGATAATAATATGACGTCTATTGATATATAATCTCAAAGTATTCACAGAACAACTATATGGATTTGAGAATTCACTGAGTTTAAAGGGATACTAAAGGCACCAAGACCACTTTAGCTCATAGGCACCCAGACCACTTCAGCTCATTTAAGTTGTCTGTCCTTGTTAGTTTAACCCTGCATTTGTAACTATCACAGTTATTGATAAACTGCAATACTTACATTACAGGGTTAAATTCACCTGTCTACCAGACATCCACCAGAGGCAGATCCAGGTGGTTAGGTGACTTTTGATTGCCTAACTAACACTTAACATCCAGTGTCAGCTAAAACCCCATAGGAAAGCATTAATACAAAGATTTTCCTATGGGCTAATCCTAATTTGAGTGCCGCACATGCGCATTAGGTCGCCCCCACCGGCTGACAACGGTGGAGGAGGATAAGAGGCAGAGCCTGATCCAGTGACGAGGGACATCGATGCTGGATTCAGGTAAGTGACAAAGGGGTTTTTAACCTTACACAACTTTGTATTCCTTGGTCTATAGTTTACCTTTATTGCCAAGAATATTCAGAATTATTGATTTCAGTGGACACTCTACAACAACCCAAAGCTGAGCTAATGTACAGATTGCCTCTTAAAGTCATTGAGGTCTTTGCTCAGCTGTGGAATATTAATTGTGAATTTACCATACTCCCATGGAGCCATGTACTATTCTACCAATTTACTTCACTAATACTTCCCTTACCTTTGGTGTCACTTTACCCCACACCCTCTAGCATGTAAACTCATTGAGCAGGGCCCTCAACCTCTCTGGTTTTTTGCGTCAAACTTGTCTGGTTACAATTACATGTTTGTTGGTCCACCCACTGTAAAGCGCTGCGGAATTTGTTGGCGCTATATAAATGATAATAATAATAATAATAATGTACAACTTAGTCATACCTCATTTTAGCTGAAACTTTGACAAAAGTAAATATGAAGTTATTTCTGAATATCCAACCTCACACCTGATATTTCTATGCTTTTGCTTCAGATCCATTTATTCTCTTTGTTTGCAGTGAACAAATCAAACGAAAGCAATTGAAATAGCTGAACACAATCAAATACTTCAAGTGGTTCCAGCAAATTCAACTGAAAATGCAACTTATAGTGACTTCTCCAGTCTCAGTATATTATTCAACCATTTCATGACAAGCATCTCAAGCACTTAGTAGAGCACCACTTTTCTGCAAATGAGATGCATAGCCAGACACCAGCTTCTGGCAGCGTTCCAGAGGAATCTTTGCCCATTGCTCATGAGCAATGGCATCCAGTTCAGTAATATTCATGGGTTTGCATGATGCAACCACCATCTTCAAACTCCACCAGAGATTTTCTATGGGGCTCAAGTCAAATGACTGTGATGGCCACTATAAAAAATTCCTGGACTTCTTCTGCAACCAAGCCTTGATGGAATTTGGAAAGGTCCAATGATGCCCAAGCTTCAGCTTCCTCAAAGATGGCATGACATTTTCGCCGAGGATTTCCTGATACTTTAATGAATCCATCTTGCCTTCCACACACTGCAGGTTTCCAGTGCCAGAGGATGCAAAGCAGCCCCAGAGCATTAAAATGCTTAACTGTAGGCAGAGTGTTCTGTTCAGAGTATGTTTCATTATTCTTCCTCCAGACATACCGCTGATCAATTGGGCCGAAATGTTCCAGTTTTGTTTCATTGCTCAACAGAACAGAATCTCAAAACTTCTGTGACTTACTTATATGATTTAGGGCATATTGGAGCTGACTTTTGCTGCAGGTCTTTTGCAGGCACTCGAGGGGTTTTCACAACCTGCCTTCTCAGAAATCTGGTTGCTGCCATTGACAACTTTATTTTTCTCCCCCGTCCAGGTAGTGTAAACACTGTTTGCTCAACTTTGCACTTGCGAACTATGCTTCTAATGGTATTTCTAGGAACATTCTGTGCCTTCACTATATTTTTTATCCTGTTCCTTGTTTGTGAAGAGTGATGATCTCTTCTCTTTGTGGGCCATTCTTTTGACTTAGTCATATTTCTAACATGCAGTAATGCATGACACTCAACAAACCCCTAGCCAGTTCAGGTATTTCAAGTGTTCAAGCACACCAGGTGCAACTAATGAAGCCCTTGATTAGTTGCATCAGGTGTGCTTGAGAAAACACTTGTTTTGCATATTTGTGCTTTTTTGAGGGATTTTATTCAGGGGTTTGAATAATTTTGAGACTGGAGAATTCATCATAAGTTGTATTTTCAGTTGAATTTGGGGAAACCACTTAAAGCATTAATTTTCGTGAGCTATTTCATTGCTTTTGTTTGTTTGCAAACAGCTGAAAGTCTGTAAATTTTTTATAATAAACCTAATATTTAATGGGGGGAAAGGGGGTTGAATAATTGTGATTGCAATTGTATAAGAAAGCTCATGCTAGCTCCATATAATGAAATCCTCTAATAGATTTAAGCAGTTTGCTTTTAAAACTCCCTTATAGTTTGTAGAGTTTGTAATTGTCATTGGAGCACTAATATACCGTTAGACTTCTTTTGTTGCACCTTGGGTTAATCTGATCTTTCAAACAATAGCTCCAGATAGTAAACATAGTTCCTGGCTAATCATGGCAACATCACTTATGGGTAGCTCTGCCCCTAACCAGATCAGGACAGGATCCACCTCTAACAAAAGAGAGGAAATAGACTAGTCCCTCCTCCTTCCATCCCTCAGTCTTTTTTCCTGTCCTTAACGGGACAGACAGGTTAAATTTAAACCTTAATACTTTTCTTTTTTTTTTTTTGGCCACCTTCCCATGTGCACCATGGGTTTCCCAGGCACAGTTCAGCCTCTCTGTGTCCGAAGGACTCAGTAAACAGCCTGCATGAGCAGGACTAACTGGTTCAGATTCAAACTAGTGATTTGAATCTACTTTAAGGATTGACTTACAACATGCTGAGGACTAGGCTCCATTGTACTTCAGAAGCCATATATTATTCCCCCTACAGAACCTAGAGGCTACTGGGAGATATTTCTACCTTTTCTCAGTTCGTGTACTCACATGTTCCTGCATTTCCTTAATTCGGGGGTTTGATCTTGTGCCTCGCAATCTGGTAAGTAATTCCCTGTTCGTTCATCTCTTACAGCTGCATGAACGCTGCAGCGTTCGTTTTCCTTTCAAAGGGATTCTCTGGCTAACTTCAGTTCATTTATAGTCTGTTCTCATGAATTGGCATGAACTGTGATAGGAAAAAGGAGTGAACGGCTCAGTGTTTTAACGAACGATCTGCGCATGCGCAAACTGTTCACTTAAAGTAACAGGTTTCCATTTGGTTCTTAAAGTGATAAGTGCTTTCTGTCTCTATGAAAATATATTTCAGTGCTGTCAGTTGTACTTTCCTTCACACCATAAGATAAGAATGGATTCTCTGTCTCCCATTTTCATTAATATTCATAGGAAATAATATATTTTCCTTGAAACAAATTTCTCCTCACTCTGCGCTTTTTATTCCTTTTTTATAGATGTCTTTTTCCTCTGCCTCCCACCACTCAGGTTCAAAGAAACATAGGTGAGCCAAAGTGTATTAGTTTATAAGTGGAATAAAAGAGTGCCATACAGGCCTCATAGTTACTTACATGGCCCTACTTATTTTGCAGCCGAAGCATGTGCTGGGTAGATCCCTCAGGAAACACAAGGAAAAATCTAATTGCTGCTTGGCCTGCCATAAAACTGCTCTAGAGGGTAAAAACATATGCCTCACCTGTATGACAGAAGTGGCAGACATTCAGCCCAGAAAGTGTTCTCCTCAAGAAGAACTTAAAACCTGGATATCCCAAGCCATACCAGTAGGCTTCAAGGCTTCTACTAAAAACACCACCTCCAAAAAGTGTCAACGAGCTGAACCCTCTTCTCCCTCATCTGAGTCTGAGCTAGAATTCTTTGAGGATATTTCTAACGAAGAGGAGGAGGATATAGAGTATGGCCCCAAATCCTTAGACTACAAATCTGTCGAAAAACTTCCTCATAAATAATACCCTAAAATTACAGGAAGAAAAGACGAAATTCATGGAATCCGACAAATCTTCGAAACCCTCATTTCCTGTGCATCCTTCTATCAAGGAAATCATCCTTAGTGAATGGGCCATGTCTATTCCAAAGATTGATGCGGCTGTGATAAAGATTGCAAAACATACTACGATTGACATTAACTCCATATTTACGGGAACCTATGGAGAAGAGACTGGGTGCCAATCTAATTATAGCTTATCTGTCTCTGGGCTCAGTCTTACACCCAGCTATAGCTCTTACCACTGTGTCAAGAGCTATGAAAGTATGGTTAGCGGCCTCTTCCTCTACCTTAGGAGACATAGTGAAGACTTCCTTCCTAAAGTCGTATCTAGATTTCATCAACTCCTGGAGGTGGTTCTCCCTTCCTTCTGTACTTCCCCATCTTCTCCCAAGGAAGAGCGATACCGTGAACTCGATGTGAGAGAGCTTATTATCAAGTACCTATCGGTTATTTCTGTCTTCAGAATGACCAACAAATTGTTTGTTCTTCCTTCGGGCCTTTGTGAGGGTGAAGCAGCCTCTTCCGCTACCTTACAGAGATGGATCGCTTCTGTCATAACAGACTCCTACCTGCGGTACAAGCTGACTCCTCTAGCCAGAATCAGCGCTCACTCCACCAGGTCCCTGGCTACGTCTTGGACTAATTGGGCAAAGGCACCTCAGGATGACATCTGAAGGGTAGCTACTTGGTCCACTCCTACAACTTTCATTAAGCACTACAAATTGGACCTACTTCCTTTGGCAGAGTCTTGTCGGCTGTTAATGCTCATAATAAAACTTAGGTTTCCTTTGCAGCAATCAGAGTCTTGTGTCAATTCTATTTAAGTTCCCCTCCCTTCCAAGGTTTTTTTGCTTGGGTATTACCCATAAGTGATGCTGCCATGATTAGCCCGGGATATGGAAAATTAGATTACATACTTACCTAGTAATTTTATTTCCCTGGCTATTTATCGTGGCAGCATCAGTCACCCACCCTTCTTTCTTTTTAACTGGACTGGGGTATGGAAGGAAGATGGACCTTTTATGCCTCCAGTCTCTTTCCTCTATTTTTTTTATTGGTTGATCCTGTCCTGATCTGGTTAGGGGCAGAGCTACCCATAAGTGATGCTGCCATGATAAATAGCCAGGAAGAGAAAATTACTAGGTAAGTATGTAATTACATTTTCCATATTAATGTTTCTGTCTGTTATTTTCACCTTATCATTAGCCACACATTGAGACTCAAACTTCATAATGATAGTTTGCAAAATGCATCTATGATAAAGTTCTTCTTCAATAAAACACTTTGAGGAAAGGAGTCTAAAGTCACATGTTTTTTGGGGAGTTTGGTGGGTAAAATGGTAGGACATTCTGTCAACTTTGGAACAGAGTAGATGTTGTAGTCAGTGAGTTCTAGTATTGTAAATTACATCTAACAAGTTGGACTGTCTAGTGTTTACTTCCACAATGGCCTTTCCTCTGTTAACGTAAATCAACAGCAGTTTTAAAATAGGAATATTTCATACAAAGGAATTGTAAAGCTTCACTGTCCAATTACTGCAATTTTTCTTTTTTGTTAAAGGACCACTATAGTGCCAGGAAAACATACTCGTTTTCCTGGCACTATAGTGCCCTGAGGGTGCCCCCACCCTTAGGGTCCCCCTCCCGCCCGGCTCTGGGGAGAGGAAAGGGTTAAAACTTACCTTTTTTCCAGCACCGGGTGGGGAGCTCTCCGCCTCCGATCCTCCTCCTCTCCTCCCTTTCGGCTGAATGTGCACGCGCGGCAAGAGCTGCGCGCGCATTCAGCCGGTCTCATAGAAAAGCATTTACAATGCTTTCCTATGGACGCTTGCGTGTTCTCACTGTGATTTTCACAGTGAGAATCACGCAGGCGCCTCTAGCGGCTTTCAGTGAGACAGCCACTAGAGGATTTGAGGGCTGGATTAACCTATTTATAAACATAGCAGTTTCTCTGAAACTGTTATGTTTATAAAAAAAAAGGGTTAATCCTAGAGGGACCTGGCACCCAGACCACTTCATTAAGCTGAAGTGGTCTGGGTGCCTAGAGTGGTCCTTTAAACAAGCCCCTTTGGGTTCAATATGTTTTCTTATAAATTCATTCATATGGTTTCATAGGTCTATTTTGGATTACATCTGTAAATTAATTATTTATGAAGTATTGGCCATACAACTGAAATATATTACATCCAGTCTGCAGTCACAGGAATTAGGCAATGTTTCTTATTTAGTAAAATAATTAGCTGTACTGCTAATTTGTGTCAACAGACGTCTCATTAGTTTGCAATCTTTAGCATGAGTATTTGTCTTAATGTTGTGTCCTTGTCTATGATATTTGAGATATCGCTTAAAAGAGCAACTATACTCTTTCCAAAACCATTAGCATGTACTTATTAATACCCTTCAGAATGATTGATTTAATGAAATTCATTGCACTCACAATTTCAGGGATTAGCAGTAATGTTGAATATCACAGCAAGCGAATCCATATGCCACTTTTTACTTTAACAGATTTTTGTTTAGTAATAAATCAAGGTAGCTAAACACAACTGGTATGGTTCAATTTATTTGTGAAATAAAATGTAGCAAAAGGATAACACTGGCCTTAACATGGTATGGGTAAGGTATAATAACTGCATGCCAGTAATGACATTGTTCCACCCTTAATGGATTTTGGAACGTAAGGAATTTTTTTACCAGAGGGCTGTTTAGTTGCCACTGAACTTTATTAATATGCCATTGCTTGATGTGGTTACTTGTATTTTGTAAAGGACAAAATAAAATGTTGGAAAATTACCGCATAAAAATAAGTTACAGGCATAAAATAGACATGAATACATTTCCATTAACTGTACAGCCTGTAAAGAGTCAAACATTCACTTCTCAGTATATCTATCATCTACTAATCACCTGAAAGTTGCCGCCCCCCATTTGACATCACAATGCCCCACCCATATGATCTGCCATGTTAACTAACGCCAGTGCTGCAGTGCCGCCGTGTTTACATTATAAGGCATGCAGGGACAGGCTATAGACACCAGAACAACTACATTAAGCTGCAGTGGTTCTGGGGACTATAGTGTTTCTTTAATGTGAGGTAAATTAGAGATTAGTGCCACGAATAATATACTAGATTGCCTACTTACAACCAGATGAGGATGATGATGGGCTCTAGCTGCCGTCTGGCTCCACTGGTCTGGTGTAGAACAGGCTCTCTGGAGGCGGTTTGTAACTGTGGTCACAAAAGTCAATGTTCTGGGAGAACGGGAAGCAGCTCCATTTTTTTAAGGGCCCTTTACACAGTTCAAGGTCTGGGTCTCAGGGTCCACCTTCATGTTCCACCAATGAGTTTGTTCACAGGGGGTGGAGAGTGTGTGTGGGGGATGTCCTGATGTGTGTAAGGAATGCATTGTGTGAATCTGTGTTTGTATGTGTAAGGGCTGCAAGGTGAGTTTGTGTATGTATGGGATGCAGTGTGTGCGTCTGTAAGGGATGCATTGAGTGTGTGTAAGGGGTGCATTGTGTGTTGCTGTGTGTAAGGGATGCATTGCTTGTGCATGTGTGTCTGTGTGTAATGCATTGTGTGTTTTTCTATGTGCAAGGGGTGCATTGTGTGTGTGTGTGTGTGATGGATGTCAATCTCTCCCCCGTCAATTTCCTTCTCCCTCCCCCCCTCCAATTTCCTTCTTCTCCCCCTCCCTCCCTCCAATTTCCTTCTTCTCCCCCTCTCCAACTTCCTTCTCCCCCCTCAAATTTCCTTCCTCCCACTCCCCCAAATTTCCTTCCCCTCCCTCCCTCAAATTTCCTTCCTCCCCCCTCCCCCCCTCCCTCAAATTTCCTTCCCCTCCCCCCCCTCAAATTTCCTTCCTCTCCCTCTCCCCTCAAATTTCCTTCCTCTCCCTCCCCCCCCTCAAAATATCATTCCTCTCCTCCCCCCTCAAATTTCCTTCCTCTCCCCCCTCTCTCAAATTTCCTTCCTTCCCCCCCCCCTCAAATTTTCCTCCTTCCTCTCCCCCTCCTAAAATTTCCTTCCCTCTCCCTACCTTCCCTCAAATTTCCTTCCTCTCCACCCCTCAAATTTCCTTCCTCTCCTTCCCCTCCCTCAAATTTCCTTCCTCTCCCCCCTCCCTCAAATTTCCTCCCTTCCTCACCCCCCTCCCTCCCTCAAATTTCCTCCCTTCCTCTCCCCCCTCCTCCCTCAAATTTCCTCCCTTCTCTCCCCCCCTCACATTTCCTCCCTTCCCTCCCTCTCCCCCCCACTCACTCCCTCAAATTTCCTCCCTTCCTCTCCCCCCCTCAAATTTCCTCCCTCCCTCCCCCCCCTCAATTTCTCCTTCCTCTCCCCCCCCCTCAAATTTCCTCCCCCCCTCCTCAAATTTCCTCCCCCCTCCCTCAAATTTCCTCCCTTCCTCTCCCCTCCTCAAATTTCCTCCCTTCCTCTCCAGCATTACCCCCCTCCCTCAGCATCACCACCCTCAGCGGTACCCCCCCCTCACCATCACTCCCTCCCTTGGCATCACCCCCCTCACCACCCACAGCATTACCCCCCATAACCCCCTCCCTCAGCAGCATTACCCCCTCCGTCACCATCACTCCCCCCTCAGCATCACCCCCCCACCATCACCCCCTCTCACCATCATCAGCCTGTCCCACTCACCATCACCCGCCTGTCCCACTCACCATCACCTGCCTCTCCCTCTCACCATCACCCCCCTCTTCAAGCAGCTACCCTATACACATAGGGTACCAGACAAAAATGCAAACATGCTCACAGAGACATACATTCACACACACACACACACACACACACACACACGGATACTCTCTGTCAGACACACTGTCAGGCACATACACAGGTAAACTGTGCATCAATGTGTATATGTGACAGTGTGCATGTATTGCAACTCTTTTTTTTTCACTTTTTTGTTAGTGGGGCCTCATGTTTGAGTTTCGCCTAAGGCCTAAGTTTAGAGCCGCCTCTGCAGAAGGAGTCTCAGAAGAAAAAGAAGACTGTGTCAAATGAAGGAGAAGAAAATGAGATTGGAGCACTTCATTCTGGACACCACATCATAAGGCTTTGGTACCTGGGCATGGCAGGGAAACTTTGGACCTTCTCATCTCCCCAGGTAAAAAAAAAATATCAGTGTTAATGTGTTCACTTTAATTTACTGATTGTCAGGAAACACAGAGGGCTGCTGATTGGCTAGAGGGTCAGCTGCCACTCTAAGCCAATCAGTAGCTCCCCATTCATGAAAACGTAAAACATTTTTATGAATAGGGAACTAGCGATTGGCTTAGAGCATCAGCTGACAACTCTAGCCAATCAGTGGCACCCATGCCTGACGTCAGTCTGCACTTCCTGACACTCCATTTAAGAAGCTGAATACCACTGAGCGACCTGGAGATCTGGAGCTGGAGGAAGCCTTTGGGGGTAAACCATTTCAGAGTGGTTTCACCCCTTAAAGGAAAGAGAGCGCCCAGGGGCCTCCTTGCATCAAAGCATTTTCATTTAGTTGAAGTTGTTATGGTGACCAGAATGTTCCTTTTAATTTGATCAAAGGAACACTATAGTGTCAGGAATACAAACATATATTCCTGACACCATAGTTGTAAAAAAGCTATTCGCCCTGGCTTTATGTGATAATGACTATGCTCCTTCCCTTTCATGACACTGTCAAAAAGGGGCCAAGCATGGATGTCATTACAATTATGCCCCCCCCCTTCCCCCCCGGAAAAATTCCTGCGGACGCCCATGGCCAGAGCACTAAGTTTCAGTTGGCTATCTCTCAGTAGACCTCTATCCTGTTTTATGACATTTGAGTTTAATCTAGTTCTTGTGGCTGGAATGTTTAGTTTATATTTTTTGTGACATGCACAGTTTTGTTTCTAACATCCACATACTTGTTGCCAAGGGTGGCTGATCCAATATTGAAGGATCACTCCAAGCACTCTAACCACTATATTTTTTAATGGTTTGATTACTTACCACTGGGTGCTGCTCCCCGTCTCCACTACTAACATGAAAAATAGGAGCTTCCATTTAGCTCTAAGTCCTGCAGTGCAAGGCTAAGCTCAGGACCTCAACATCTGAATGTGTACTTACAATGGGGGACTATACCAGGGCACTCCTGGTACTATAACCACTATGGCGAGCTGTAAAGATTATGGTGCGTGGAGTGTTCTTTAAGTCCAGTATCCTAGACCTTGGCCTCCATTTGACTATGCTCCTCTTTTCACCTCTCAGATGACTTTGTGTCTAGCAAAGTCCTCATTAGGACCGGTAAGCACATTTCCACCCCTTTTTACTGTACAAACTCTGTAAATGTATTTCTAAATCCACATAAAGTTTATCATTCACTTTTTCTACAGTGCTGAAGTACGGTCTGCCGTCAGGATCTAATACAATTCTGACAAACAGAGCTTTATGGTAAATGTAAATGTAAGTTCAGAGGAGCTATATCTGTTAAATAATGAAGTTATAATAATGCTTTACTAAATAAGAAGCACACGTCAACTTTATTGAAATCATCAGCATTTAATGGATGAGATCCTGCCTATTGCACTAATTGCAGTTTAGCCTGTAAAAGGTTAATAGTTTTTAGTAGGTGTGTAATGTATTCTATATTTTGGTATGCCACCTAATTATACAGAGAAGCACAGTATTTATCATAGCAGAGAATGAAGCAGAGAAATATAATAAAATACATAATTATTAAAATAATTGTTATATAATACATCATCCCGCACAAAAGTGGTGCATTTTCTTGTCTCAGTCAGTCTTTAATTCACAATATAGCATCAGAAATGGCTTAACATTTTTAAGCAAAAGTACACCGTGACAATGTAATTATGGATCCTTAATGCCAAGATCCTGACTTGTTTAGAAATGTAGGTCAAAGGGTTCAAAAAAGGACTGTCATTCGACACGGAAGAAGTATTTAATTAAAATAGTAGCTGTCAAAGAACTGACAGTGAAAAAATGGAGAAAGTAAAAAATAAATAAATATCTATTTGTTTTTGCTTCATAATAGGTTATCATCCATGTAAACTTCGAAAAAAAGTCCTGTGCCATTAAGATTGCAATAAGTATCACATTGTCCTTTGGGAAACTAATGAGGCTGACTTGTGTCACCTCGAAGTCTTTCTGCCACCTTTAAACCCGAGAGACCTTTTTCCTCCAGGCATTTCATAGCTACACCGTTCGACACAAACCTGGTCATAATTAGTTCTTAACTCTCTATTAATAATCTCTTATTTTTAGCTATATACTTAAAAATATTTCTGAAATTAAACACAAGAATACTAAAATATTAGGATTTTGAAATTGTAAATAAATTCAAAATGGAATGCAAGTAAGCTGAAATAGTTCTGGCCAAAAAGATGAGGGGTAACTAAAATGGGTAAGCTGATAAAATTCATATCAGCGTACACAATCCAAAATTGAAATGCAATTTTAGTTGAATTTAGTTGTCCTTGCCTTTTCTTCCATTTTTTAAAATTCCTGCCTCTCTTTGCTTTTTTTGTCCATCTCAGTGATAGGATGGCAGGAGGTCCACTAAAAAGGAGAAGACGGTTTTAAGCACTAACTGGGTCAGGATGCTTGCCAACAATGGCAGGGGTAAGCATGAAGAGAAATCTAACTTTACACCAATGTAAAGCAAAAAAAAAGGAGAACGTCCTTGAGACTTGTCAGTTCAAAAATGTAGACTATATTCCATCCCAAAAATTGAATATGAACCCTCATTAAATTGTATGGGTTTCATCTACTCTACTGACTTAATCAAAGGCTTTAAAGGATTCAATGAGATTATACCAACAATACTTTTTTATGTTATAATACAGTAATTTTGATGAGTAAAGGTTTTGCTCTTAACATTTTTGGAAATTCAGGTGAAACAATGGCCCAAAATTGCAAATATCCCTTAACAGCCATACAGATTTACATCCTATCAGAGATTCAAGACGTTTGTCATGTCCCAGTGGACATTTACGTAACTCTGAAATATCAAGCGTATTTTCTTCTATAAAAAAAAAGAGGGTAGCTGACACATCTGCTTTCTCATCAATTAGAGTACAATCAGTTTGGTTCCATGATTATACAAACCACACAGAATATTCAAAAGAGTTTTCAGAATTCTACAGCAGAGCATAATTTTCACACTTTGTATTTTCAACGGGGCAGACAAAATGTTAGTAGATAGAGACATGTAGGGATTAGAGGCAAAAAACACAATAGATAGATAGATAAACAGAAAACTAGATAAACACAAAACCAGACAGACAGATAGATCATTTCTTTTAACATTATCCCAAAAGTGAAAAGGTAAAGTTTTAAAAGGCTCACTAATGCTTCCTGCTAATTCTGACAAATAAGGTAATCCAAATTTAACATAAATAATAAATGTCTGTGATTTATGTATGATTTTTTTAAAATTATTTTTGTATTTTTTTTTATTTATAATTCCACAGAAAACACTTTGTATCTTTTATTACATATTTAAAGATCGCTGGGGATTTTTCAAAATTTAATATGTTGCCTAGACACTCGAGCCTTTGCATTTTTTTGGTGGTTATTTTTCTATGTCTTAATTCCAATATGATTATCCTCATCTTTTGGGTTTGCAGCCAATACCTCATACCACCTCCTAGACATTAAGTAATGGTCATACCCTCCCCGAATATTACTTGTTTTTCATTATACAATATTAAACTAACTTTTTTTTTTTAAATTATAGTTATTGTATTCCAGAAAAAAAAAACAGTTTATGGTTTTAAACATGTCAATAAATCTACCTTAAGCCTTTTGGTTGTTTACAGCTAATCTTTACACATGTATGAGTAGGGGCATATATCCTTGTGTAATATGTAAGCATTTATATATTGATATACCTTCACCTCCCCTGTGTTCCCTATTAAGAGTTAATGGGTATGTTGTTTTTTTAGAGGAATGCCTCTTTCTGTTTTTTTTTGTTTGTTTTTTATGATTCTTTATTTTGTAATGACAAAAGGGTGTACATTTTGTACGGTGTGGCTTATGCAAAAGCCTTTTTGTGGAACAGAACTATATATTGACTTCGTAATCAGAAAAAAACATAGGCCCATAACATAGTCTATTCAGTGTACACTTGTTTTGCAGCTGTTCGTTGTCATTGGTTTTATCTAGGAGAAAACAAACTCTATGAACACATTTAACTTTGGTAACGAAACATGGGGCCGGAGAACTGGTGAGTCCGGCCCCCTAGTGGAAAATAGGGAGTGGGGTGGGGGTGTCTTGGTCTTTTGTTTGGGTAGTGTGTTCCCTGTCTATCACTGTGTCATGGTTGGTCGATGTAGTTTTTCCAGGGTTCCCATGTCCTAGTAAATGTTTTGGTGGAGCCCCGTATTTGGGCTGTGAGCTTGTCCATGAGGTGGCATTCTTTGATTTTATTGAGTACTGTGGGTATTGGAGGAGTGTTAGATTGTAGCCAGGTCTGGGCCAGGGCCTTTCTGGCTGCCAGGGCTATTTTATTCAGTAGTTGTTGGTCTGGTCTGGGCCAGTCGTGTAGGGGTCTGGCCAGCAGGAATGTCCATGGATTTAGTTCTACCGATCTGGCTAGGATTTGGGACAGTAGTGTTTGAATTTCCATCCAGAAGAGTTTTACTTTGGGGCAGTGCCACCACATGTGAATGTACGTCCCTTTCTCTCCACAATTTCACCAGCAGAGGTCAGTAGGTGTCTTTTTCATATGGTATAGTTGGACTGGGGTGGTATACCACTGGAACATCGTTTTGTATGATTGTTCCTGCATTGTGACACATATGGATGTTTTGGAGTTGGTCTCCCAAATGTCTTGCCAGTCAAAGCCCTCCAGGGTTTCCCACAGGTCGGTTTCCCATTTGTCTGTATAGTGTAGGTCGCCCCAGTCCCATGTGGTGGAGCAGAGGTGGGAGTAGAGTTGGGTGATCATGCCCTTCTAGTATTGTTCCGCTTGGCAGATTTTTTCAAAGAAGGTCTGTTTGGAATTGGCGGCCAATTTCACTGTTGTTTGGGCGGCATAGTGTCTGAGTTGAAGGTAGCGAAAGAAGTCTGCGGGGGTCAGGGTCGCTCTGGTTTGTAGTTCTGGGAAGGAGACGATTGTGTCGCCTGTGTATAATTGGTGGACTCGTTGGAGGCCAGCTCTCTCGAGGCCCCTGAAGTCCCTGGGTCTCATGCCTGGTATGAATGCCCTATTGCTATATATAGGAGTGAGGGGGGAGGATGTGGTTGTTAGTTCATACTTTAGGGCAAACCTGTCCCACACCGCCTCTTTCTGTTTAATTAGAGATTTCTTTGCCTGAAGCTGAGGGAAGCAAGGTGAATTGTTAGTATAGGACCCACCTAAGAGGTTTCACTTTGATGTGGTAGGTGAACTTACATCTAATGGCCAATGGAGTAACTAAATAACCTCCATTTATTTAAATATGCATAGGGATTTGGGCTCGTGCCCAGGTAACTTTTTTTCTTTGTTTTTTATTGATGTATTGGGGCTTATGTGTGCTATGGTCGTTGTTGCTGCCCAGTAGTGGTGGGAGTTTCAGCGTGTGGCGGAACCAGCCTCGCCACTGTCCACTGGAGGAGCCTGGTTGCTCGCCTGCTCCCTGTAGACTATGGCCTGGCATTTAAAGAATTTTATTTTCCCTGCAGAAAGGCTTATTTGTGCCTTTCAGCCAGGGTGTTTGGTAGATACCGAACAAAGTACAGAACGATCGACCACCTGGGAACTGGAGTGTGCCGTCAATTGATCGCCCAGAAGCTGTGGTTAACCACAGCTTAATTGATGAACGCTGGGTGGCCTTTGTTCATTTGCTGAACACGTGGCAGCGGCCATTTTAAAGTCCTGAATGGCCAGTGGGGTTCAGCGCCCAAACCATGGAACTGGAAACGGACACTTATTTGCGCAAACACCGCTGAATCGCCAGCCTCCAAGCTCTTGCATTCAGGCATTTAACCGATTGCTTGTTCAATCAGTATTTTTATGTGTGAACGCTGTTACCCCAGATAGCTATGCCATGGAGCCCATTCGTATACCGAAAGACAATGTGAAAGACTTTAGCTCCATGGCAATTGAACTGTATGTATGTGATGTGAGCGCCATTCGGTAATAATGTTCGCTCAGATCTAAGCTATCTGGGGATATGTAGAATGTGTATGTTTTATGTGATAAATGTAACCGTATGTAATTTTATGTCTTTTTACTTAAAATGTGGCAAATGGTGTTTTGCCTCTGCCCTTGGAGATAATTGGATTACTTCCTAATTATCTCCAGGACAGAGAGAAGGGATTGTGATGTATTGTGGGATTGTTGCAATGTGTAAGTCTGTGATTGGTCCTTTTACCTTTTGTGTCCCAGTCTTCCATCTGGTCCCCTAGGGGAGTGTCCACCAGGTGGAAGACCTGCATAAAAGCCGGGCAGGTAGCCCCAGTGAACCAGATTCTGCTTGACCCTCAAAACGAAGTGTCATCTCGTTATTGGGGGAATTGGATTGTATGCTGTTTAAGACCGATTGCCAGGAGTGTAAGATGTTCGCATGGTTTTTCCTGTTCGGCTGTTTCCAGCATTCGTGTGTTTTACCGTTCGGGAGTTGGGGGATTCTTGTGTTTGCAGTTCGGGAGATTGGTGCTTGCAGTAGCTGCTCGTCTATCTGGAAAGGGGAAGATCGCCTAAACGGGTTTAACCCCTTGTGTGCAGAAACGGTCCGTTACAGAGCGTAGGACTCATTTTTGTGTATATGTATCTTACTGTACATTTTACATAATGCCTCAAAGTAGTCATAATGCCTCTTGTTTGTAACCCTGTTTTATAAGCCAGAGAAACAATGAGACTATATTAATAGAGTATATGACAATATATAAAGCAAAATATATTGTACACCACAAGGCTTTCCAACTAAAGTCCAGCCGCACAAAATAAAATATCTCAAATATCCCAAATCCTTGTTTAAAACTTTAGTTAAGCAAAAATAATTAAATTAATACTTTTCAAAAATGTCTTTTTTTCCCATCTCTTCTAATGGGGTGTCATCCATTTTGAAGCATACTTACCTCCTCTCCAATAGTTCCAGCACCACCATGAGCCATTCTTCGTGGGCCTTCTTTATGGACTTCGTCTCTCTTTAGGAAAGTTCTTAATTCCCAATTTGGAGATTGATACACAAGCACTTCAATAGTCATATTGTGGAGATGAGGACAAACCTTCTCACTGAACGATACAATAACAAATTGTATCACTAATAGAATCTTAAATAAATACAATATATATATATATATATATATTATGTTTATTTAACCTTTTTCCTTCCTTTCCTGTGCAAAATATCATTTTTTGTTCCCTCTTTAGTTTATATTTTTTAAGTGAGATACTATATTTCCTCTTCATCTGTCAAAGGTATTTAAATATAGACACGATATCTTTTTCTCTATGCTCTACAGTTTGCCTACATTCTGTTTATTCCTTATTTGTTCTTTATCAGCAAATTGATGGTAAAATAGGCATATTAGTCTTTTTTTTTTTTTGTTTTTTTTTTTTACTATTTAAATATAACCCAATGCTGAATGGGCTACACCAACTAAAATAGAAAGTTAATAGCGAAATATTGGTGAGAGATAATTTTTACTTGTTCACAGAGATAAATCATTTGGAAGAAGCACAATACCGTCAATTTTCTGAAGAACAATAATGAACGTGATACCAGATAATTGGCCTTTTTGGTCCACTTAGTGTATCTCCATACAGGTAATAATGAATCACAGATGATATAATGATGTGATCTGTAATTGAACAAGACAAATGAAAGGAAATCACCCCAACCTGAATCCCGAACAAGACAGACAATGAATTAAATGATTTATTTAATTATTCACAGGTAAAAAAAAAAATGAAACTGTGTTACATGTTGAATGAAAGTCACAAAGGCACCGAAAACGTAACTATGATCAGAACATTATCTCAGAGGCAGTATTTTTAACGCTGTAGGTTTTTTTTTAAAGATTAGTCTACAATTACAAAAAAAAAATAAAAAAGCAGATGGTTGGTGCAAACACAGGTGAATAATTACAATAGACATCACTGTGTAATTAACATCTACTAGAGGCTCTGAGCCTGGCACCACAATATAGTCTACTCTCGGGACAATTGGGCCAGATTTGGAGTGATTAATTATGCTTGTTTAGTTTCATTCATTGACATTTATTTTAAGCATCATTTTTAAAAGCATGATGTGTTAAAGAGCCTATTTTATCATGACAGCTCTATTATGTAATATTGTTTAGCATCTAGGATCTGATAGGCCTGACAAACTAGCAAAATAGGTGATTGCTTATGGGAAAAGGATACTTCATTTCTAAAATGAACTACTCTCATTTATAATAGGAAATTAGAGTTCGGTTTTTTTTTTCTTCTCCTACCTTTTTGGTTAAATTGCCTCCATACTCATTATATAATGTTGCATTATATTATTATTATTATTATTTTTTATTTTTTTTACTTTAATAAAGTTTCAAAAACCAAACCCTTTTGGCTATCAGAGAGTATATTTTATATAACAGAGCAAGGGGAATTCATGTAACCTGATGTGAAATTATTGAATTTATTGCAGGGGTTCCATTACGAAGCTCACAACTTTCCACATACTGATTGCCAGAATTTCGAGCCCTAACTTGCTGAATACAGAAGTTATAAGTGTTCAGTAAAAATAGTCATTAACTATCCCTGGGGTGAGTGTATCTATGTTTCACACTACTGCTTTTCCTTAGCGGTTTCACACAGAAATAGGACAGCTTATAGTACCTCTGATGAGTCCTATGTAACTGCACTAGGGATGCTAGATTCACATGTTTTGGGGACAAATATGAATCACTGATATCATCAGGCAGTGCATGGTAATTGCTTCTTGCCAATGCATAAGATTCAGTTGATGCTCAAAAGTAAATTAAATAAGTCTTATAATTAATCACAAAAGTTCTTTTGGCATCCCTCCGGTTATCAAGCTGATGGAATCTGTTTTTTCCTTACACAGTGTATTCTGATAAAATGATAAAGATTCAAACATCTGAGTTAAATTATGCTTATTTTAACATTATTATTGTGGGCATGATACAATTTACATGCCAGTAGCTTCAAGTAATTTTAATATCATTGTTGTGAAATAGCAGACAATGAAAAAATATATATTCTTTTGTCAAAGAGTGAATTAATTACAATATTGTAAAGCCCTTGCAGGATACGTTGGCACTATGCAGATGACAATATTATTATTATTATTATTATTATTATTATTATTAATAATAATAATAATAATATTTTCACAAAGCAATTTCACTATTTAGACCAATATAACAAATATGTTATTCCCTGCCTTGCCAAAATAAATGTACACTTTATTGTTAAAAATAAATAAACATATTTATTTATTTTTAATGTTAGAGTGTTTCTGTTAGTGTTTAGATTTAGGGCCTTCCCCTCATTTTAAAAGAAAAAAAAAAAAGTTTAAAATCTTTATAAAATCTCCTTGTACAGCTACTCCGCTTCCAGTGATGTCTTCAGTAATGATGACTTTTATCCAAACCGATACTTTTCTCTTTAATTGGTGGATATGCGTCAATCGCTACCCTACACCAATCAAAAACATAAAGAGCATTTGGTGTCATCATTATGTGCATAATGGCAATGAATCTACAGACCTTTAATTCTCAAATGTCTTAATAAGAAGGAGCCTGTGATGTTGTATTGACAAATGGGGAGGGGGATTCTTTTGTTTTTCTGCTGCACTACAACAATCTGGTGTTGAATAAGTTTATGGCTTTCTTACCCATTCCAGAGCTCCTCGATCCAGCCGGGGGTCATAAATGCACGACTCGAAGTACAGAACCTATCAGTTCGCACGAACAGAAACTCCCGAATTCGGCCTTTTCCCGAATTTGGGTCTTTAGTCGCTCTACTATAATGCAGACCAATGGTATTGATTCCCTCCCTTTATAAGCCAGGGCTTTTCAGTAGCAAGTTGCCCTGTTGTGGTTCTTGTATACCCCAAAATGCGTTTCTCCACTTTCTTTGTTCCTGACCTTGGCTTGTCTTAACATTTATGCTGTACTCTCCTACATTTGACCTTGGCTTTCTTCTTGACTACTCTTTACGTTAAATCCGGCCATTCTAAGGACTGGTAATACATTATACCTCTCCTTTAGCAGATTAGGGTCTGTGTGTTTTGGGTTCTCCTACTCTAGCTGTGATAGTTTACCTGTCAAAACAGTTAGCATTATAAAATCAGGTACATCGATATATAAAATGGTCTTCAATAACTCACAAACTATGTACTGGGTTCTAAGTGCTCAGATGTAAGATAACGTAACTTTATTCTAATATGAATGCAGACGGAGATTTAGCAGTTTTCCAAAGTGAATCTAAAGTGATTCCAAAGTGATGCTGAGGGGGGGGTGATGCTGAGGGTGGTGGTGGGGGTAATAGTGAGGGTGGGTGATGCTGAGGGTAGTGAGTAGAGGTAATAGTGAGAGTGATACTGAGGAGTAGTGAGGAGAGTAGCCCCAGAGGAGGTGATACTGAGGTAGTGAAAGAGGAGTGATACTTTAGAAGTGCAAGTGATACTGAGGTGTTGAAGTGGCTGAGGTGAGTGAAGGGGTGATGCAGATGATGGGGGTGATAGTGAGGGGTGATACTGAGGGAGGAGTGATGCTGAGGGTGAAAGCTGAGGTGGTGAAAGGGGTGATACTGAGGTGAGTGGGGGTGATGCTAGAGGTGGTGAGGGTGGTGAGGAGGCTGAGGGGGATGATGCTGAAGGGGTGATGCTGAGGTGGTATGAAGGGGCTGATGCTGAGGTGGTGATGCTGAGGTGGTGGTGGGGGTAATAATTATGAGGGCGATGCTGAGGGTGGTGATAGTGAGGGAGTTGATGCACTGGGAGGGTGGTCTTGGGGGTGTGAATCTGAGGGTGGTGAAGGGGGTGATGCTAAGGGTGGTGAGGGGGGGTGATGCTGAGGGTGGTGAGGGGGGTGATAGTGAGGGTGGTGGTGCTGAGGGTGGTGATAGTGAGGGGGTAATAGTGAGGGCGTGATGCTGAGGGTGGTGATAGTGAGGAGGGGTAATAGTGAGGGGGTTGATGCTGAGGATGGTGATAGTGAGGGGGGGTGATGCTGAGGGTGGTGAGGGGGGTGATAGTGAGGGGAGGTGATGCTGGAAAGAGGGGTGATGCTGAGGGAGGGGGGGGTGATGTGAGAAAGAGGGGTTCTGTTGGGGAGGGGAGACACACTGGTGGCATGGGCTCTTGTGGTCAGTGCTATTATTTTGGGCTCCGCAGAGCTGCAGACCATGTATCTCGTGAGTCCATCAGAGTGTTGCCATGGTAACCCGTGGCAACGCTCTGATTGGCCAGTTTTCTGCGACACACATGGTCTGATGGCTGGCCGGGCAGCCAGGAGGGGCCTCGCACCCAGTGACCGAAGACCCAACACAGTCTGCCCTCAGGTGGTTTAGGCGTCTGTGTATCAAGGTGTGTGTATCTGTGTTTGTATGTGCCAGTGTGAATGAATCTCACACACAGATGCACACACTTTGGCAGATAGTGGCACACAGATACACACACTGACACATACATCTTGACTCACAGATACAACCACACTCAGATACACACAGTGACATATACACACACACCTACACCCACAGATACACACTGGCACATACACACACTGACACACTCAGATACACACACATTGCCATACACACACACTGATACACACTGGCACACACACACACTTAGATACACACCGTGACACATACACAAACTTTGACACACAGATACACACACTAACACACTCAGACACACACTTTTTGACAGGCACACATACACTCTCACTGACAAACACACATACTCTTTTATTATCATTATTTTATTATTTATATAGCGCAGTCACATTCTGTAGCGCTGTACAATGGGTGGACTAATAGACATGTTATTTTAGAGGTGGAGGGCCCTGCTCAATGAGCTTGCATTCTGGAGGGAGTGGAGTATAGTGACACAAAGGGTAAAAGTAGTGGTACGAAGTAGGTTGTTAGAAAGGTATTCATTGAGGGCTTACTAGGTAATTTTTGACAATTGCAGGAGAGGAGTCATGGGGGATAAAAACCTGCTAACAGTTTAATTGATATGCTTTCTTGAAGAGGTGCAGCCCTGGAGAAATCTTGGAGGCAAGCATTAGGATATACGTAGGTCTTTGGCAGAGCGTAGGGGCCTTGACAGGACATACTTGTGTATTAGGGAGGATAGGTAGGTTGGAGCAGCATTATGTAGGGACACAGAATTTTACAGACACACATACAAAAACATATATACTCTCACTGACAAGAACACATACATTCTCACTGACAAACACATACACTCTCACACACTCACTGACAAGCACACATTCACTCTCACTGACAAACACACATATACTCTTTGACAGACACACAAACACATACAAACTCCCTAACAGACACACATACAATTTTTTTTTTCATCCACCCAGCACCCCAAACTTTAGGAGCGCTGGCATTGAGTCCCTGGGGTCCAGTGGGGCTGCTGAGCGGCTGGCGTGAAAGCTGTGAGGGAGCAGTGATCAGCTCCCTTGCCGCCTCTTAGTTATGCCAGAGCCGGAGTGATGTCATTTTCCCGCTCCAGCATCACTAGTGAAAGCGCAAGGGAGCTGAGCAGGGAGATCACTGCTCACTGCTCCCTCGTCGCCCGCCGCCATTTTATTTTTTAAACTTTGGCAGAACCCCAATTGTGTTCTTGCGGAACCCTAAGGCTCCGCGGGACACCAATTGGGAAACACTGACTTAGATGCTTCCCCTTTTAATATTTTTAATAATTCATGATACTATGTGCTGACTGCATTTAAAATTACTGCTAATTTTTGAATTTTTGTACATGCTTTCTATATGGATCACTGAGCTTATGAATGTATATAGCAGTAACTTATACACTTAAGATATTTGTATTGTATTTGTATCATGTTTGGAGCGAAATGTTTTCACAATCTACTATAGAAGTTACAAACTGAATACAAAATATGTTTCTGTGAACAGCAAGTCTCCATGTATAGTTTTATGTTTTTTTTCTGAAGTGGCAATATGTATGTGAACAGTAGAGTTGAGCGAACCTGGACTATAAAGTTCAGATTCGTACCAAACATTATGTTTTTTGGACCCCGGACCCGAACACGGACATATCAGTGTATGTTCGGGTTGGAGTTCGGTGTTCGTGATTTAATGGCGCGTTTTGAAAGGCTGCAGGGCAGCCAATCAACAAGCGTTTGACTCGTGTGCCCTTAGAAGCCATCACAGCCATGCCTACTAATGGCATGGCTCTGATTGGCCAGTGCAGCATGTGACCCAGCCTCTATATATAAGATGGAGTTGTGTAGCACCGCATGAGCATGAGCTCTTATTAGTGTAGGGAGAAGATGCTGCAGCTGTTAGGGACAGATTAGGAAAGAATACTGGTGTTGAATCTGCAAACTACAGCGATTATTCAAACTACAGCGATTATTTTTGTGGTGCTATAATACTAAATTTTTGTACCCTGCCCTGAGCCCAGTGCCAAAGAGAGTGCAGTGCACTTGCAACTGCATGTGTGCCAGGCACATTACTTTAATCCTGTTCTTGTAGCTTAGTGGGCAACATCTAGGCATTTTTAAATACTGCAATTTTTTGGGTGCTAAATAGTACATTTGCGTACTGCAGTTCTTGCAGTCCAATAAAACCCTTAAATACTACTGTTACATTGTTGGTTTAAAAAATCTAACTTTTTGGTGCTAAATAGTACATTTGCGGCCTGTGGTGCACTTCATATCTGAGAGTCAAATAGAACCGTCAAATACTGTGCTTACATTGCAGTTTTAAACATTCAAATTCTTAAGGTGCTAAAAAGTAAATTTGGTGCCTGCACTTCATATCTGAGAGTCAAATACTGTGCTTACATTGCAGTTTTAAACATTCTAATTCTTTAGGTGCTAAAAAGTCAATTTGGTGCCTGCACTTCATATCTGAGAGTCAAATAAAATCGTCAAATACTGTGCTTACATTGCAGTTTTAAATATTCAAATTCTTTAGGTGCTAAAAAGTAAATTTGGTGCCTGCACTTAATATCTGAGAGTCAAATTGAACTGACAAATACTGCTGTGACATAGCAGTTTTAAAAATTCAAATTCTTTAGGTGCTAAAAAGTCAACTTGGGGCCTGCACTTCATATCTGAGAGTCAAATGGAACCGACAAATACTGTGCTTACATTGCAGTTTTAAACATTAAAATTCTTTAGGTGCTAAAAAGTCAGTTTGGTTCCTACACTTCATATCTGAGAGTCAAATAGAACCGTCAAATACTGTGGTTACAGCGCAGTTTTAAACATTTAAATTCTTTAGGTGCTAAATCGTACATTTGTGGCCTGCACTTCATATCTGAGAGTCAAATAGAACCGTCAAATACTGTGCTTAGAGCACCTTTTTAAACATTCAAATTCTTTAGGTGCTAAATTGTACATTTGGGGCCTGCACTTCACATCTGAGAGTCAAATAGAACCATCAAATACTGTGCTTACAGCGCAGTTTTAAAAATTCAAGTTTTTTGGCTGCATAATAGTACATTTGGTGTGTGCACTTCATATCTGTCTAAAAGTCTAAAAACTTTTTAAAAAAGTGAAACATAAGTGTTATTGTGATCGCTTCATATACAGAAGCATTAATATACATTTCTAGATTGTGTAAAGACACAACTACAAAGTTAAAAACCAAACACCAAAACAACGTGGAAGGTCATGCAAGTGACGTGTGCAGTTTGGAGGAAGAGGCGCTGGTCGCACAGAAGCACCAGCACAGCATAAGAGGGAGCAGGGTACAAAAGCGGAGCGGCCGTCACCTAGCGCTTGTCGGCATGTATTATCTCTAGAATTCCCACACTTATCCAAGTAACAGATGGAGTGATAAAAGGAACCATAACAGATTTAACAAGCCATTTGCAGTTTCACAGTCAGGGTGGCAGTCCGGTGACCGGGACCCAGACACTGTCTGGGTGGTGGTCAGATGACCGGGACCCAGTATGCTTGATGTTGAAGTTAGGAGTCAAAGTGTGGAATGGATTAGCAGGGTCTGGTGCAGGGTAACCGCACGCCCCCTAGTGTTGAGCACCAGCGTTTGTGCGGCCACATACCCGGACCCTGATGCAGCTTCAGTGAGCAGCAGCAGGCGATAGTGGGGTATCAGCTGCAGCACGCACGGGTCAGTCGCTCTGCACTAGACTTGCCCTCCAATTGATCCAAGTTAAAGGATTTAACGTGGACTCATTACAATTACAGGGCCTTGAAAGAGTAGTGTATTGTTATTTATCGTCGGGAGTGGGTAATTTGCGCACCTGCTGCCTTCCTTGCATGTAGTAGCCGTTTCTCAGGCTCCCTCTCTGGAATCGAACCCTGATTCCCCATTACCCGTGGTCACCATGGTAGGCGCAGAAAATAGCATTGATAGGGCAGACATCCGAATGCGTTTTTGCCATCACAGGGACGTGCGATCAGCATGAGGTTATCACAGACAAGCGCAGCCGCCTGTCCACGGCCAACATGGACAAGCTCACGTTTATTAAAATGAACCAGGCATGGATCCCACCAGGCTTGTCTGTACCTTGTGCAGAATAGACATTTATACCGGCCTCACCCAGCCATTGTTATACTCAAGTGCACTTATTCTTTTTTTTCTTTTTTTATATGTCCCAATATTTTGGGGGCTACCCCAATTAAAAAAACAAACAAAAAAAAACGTGTTGGCTACCTCCTCCTCCACCACCACCGCCGCTTCCACCTACACCACCACGGTGTATACCCAGATATATCAGAGCTGCTGCAGAAAGTGTGGGCCGTCTGTGCGCGCTTTTGGCGTTCTCACCCTGCTGCTGCTCGCCTGTCTGCGCTACAGCATAACTTTGGCCTTCCTGCTCACCGCCTCATATGTGTACTCATTCCAATTAAAGGGCCTCGAAAGAGTCGTGTATTATTTATCGTCACTACCTCCCCGCATCGGGAGTGGGTAATTTGCGCACCTGCTGCCTTCCTTGCATGTGATAGCCATTTTTTTCAGGCTCCATCTCTGGAATCGAACCCTGATTCCCTGTTACCCGTGGTCACCATGTTAAGCACGGAAAATAGCATCGAAAGTTGATAGGGCAGACATCCGAATGCGTTGTCGCCATCACAGGGTCGTGCGATCGGCACAAGGTTATCACAGACAAGCGCATCCGCTTGTCCACAGCCAACGGGGACAAGCTCACATTTATTAAAATGAATACTTGTCTGTACCTTGTGCACTTATTCTTTTTTTTCTTTTTTTATATGTCCCAATATTTTGGGGGCTACCCCAATTAAAAAATAAAAATAAAAAACAGTGTTGGCTACCTCCTCCTCCACCGCCGCCGCTTCCATCTATACCGCCACGGTGTATACCCAGATATACCAGACAGGGCCGTCTTTAATAACGAATGGACCCTGGGCAAGTGTTTGCTTGGGCCCCCTGTGCCCTGCCGCTCTCGCCCCTCACTCCCTGGTATGCAATCACGGCATCCATCCCAACGCAGTGGCGGTACTAAAGTAGAATGAATTTTATTGGGACCCCCAATTGCAAGGTTGGACTAAAGGTAGAACCCCATCTGTCGTGCAACTCCAACAATGCTTTGACAACTGGGATTCTACCAATTTCCCATGCTTGCGGGGTTGTATTTAGCACGGAGCCATGTTAGTATGTTTGAATGTAAGCATGTGTTTGTATGGAGTATGTTTGTGTGAATGTGTTTGTATGTGGTACTGGAGTTTGAATGCAAGTGTGCATTTATGTGTAGTGTTTGTTTTTGAATGTAGGAGTGTGCTTGTATGTAGTGTTGACGTTTCAATGCAGGAGTGTGTTTTATATGCAGTGTTGAAGTTTGAATGGAGGGGTGTATTTGTATTTAAAGTTGCGGCTCAGATGCACAGGTACACACTCTGACGCACAAGCAGATACACAGATACATACACTGACTACATACAGATAAACAGGCACATACACTGACAGACACACTGACACAGGTACATATATTGACACACACACAGACACATACACTGGTAGACGTATTGACAGACATACTGACACAGGCACATATACAGACATACTGACACACAGACACATATACCGACATACTGACACACACACACAGACACATACACTGATCAACATACTGACACACATACACTGACAGAAATACTGACACCCACACACTGACAGATATACTGACACCTACATACACTGAGAAATACTGACACACACACACAGGCACATACACTGACACACACAGACTGATATACTGACACACACACACACACAGACATACTGGCACACAGACAGATATACTGACACATGCATACACATGCACTAACAGACATACTGACACACACAGATATATACACACATATATACTGACACACACACACAGACATACTGACACACACACATACACTAACACACACACATACACTAACACACACACACATACACTAACACACAAACACACACACACACATACACTAACACACACATACACTAACACACACATACACTAACACACACACACTAACACATACTAACACACATACACTAACACACACATACATACACTAACACACACACACACTAACACACACATACACACACACACAATCACATACACTAACACAAACACAAACACACATTTTTTTTTTAAATGTAATCCCCCACAGCCTCCTTACCTTTTGGAGTGCTGGGGGGATTCCCTGGGGTCCAGTGGTGCTCCTGGGCGGGTGGCCGGTCGGGCAGGAAGGCTGGCGCGCGAGGGAGCACTCACTGCTTCCTCTTAAGCTCCCTCGCGCGCCGCATAGGGATGCCGGCGCCGGAAGATGACGTCATCTTCCGGCTCCGGCATCAGTGCGGTGCGCGAGGGAGCTGAAGAGGAAGCAGTGAGTGCTCCCTCGCGCGCCCGCCTTCCTGCCCGACCGCCGGGGTCAGCGGGGCCCACGGGGCAGGTGCCTCGGGCCCCCCAAGAGAAACTGGGCCCGGGGCAGCTGCCCCGTTTGCCCCGCGTTAAAGACGGCCCTGATACCAGAGCTGCTGCAGACAGTGCAGGCCGTCTGTGCGCACTTTTGGTGTTCTCACCCTGCTGCTGCTCGTCTGTCTGCGCTGCAGTGTAACTTCGACCTTCCCGCTCACCGCCTCATATGCGACGTGCCCACAAGGTGGAACTCCACCTTGCACATGCTGGAATAGCACCACTTCACCACCAATGAGTGGGCCTCCATGCGAGACCTGTGTGCAATGTTGCGCTGTTCTGAGGACTCCACCAGCATGAAATGTTGCCATGTTTTTATTGAACACACCATGTAAACATTCACAGTGCAGGTGGAAAAAGTATGTAAACCCTTGGATAATAATAATTTTCCACCTGCACTGTGAATGTTTACATGGTGTGTTCAATAAAAACATGGCAACATTTAATTCTTTGTGTGTTATTAGTTTAAGCAGACTGTGATTGTCTATTGTTGTGACTTAGATGATGAACAGATCACATTTTATGACCAATTTGTGCAGAAATCCATATCATTCCAAAGGGTTCACATACTTTTTCTTGCAACTGAATAAGAAAACATATACCCCTATGCTAATCTCCCCCGCTTTATCTCTCAACCAAATCCATACCACCGACATTGGCGTCCTGTGAAACAGAGTGTTGGTTGGTGGAATAAAAGGATGTAGGCCAGTGACACGAATCACGTAACCAGCATGTTCCACACACATAGGTTTCTCAATTATTGTGGCAGTTAATGGGATACATTTGGACATACATACATTTCCTTAACTACATTTTGACCATGTCTGAGGTAGTTAGTCCATCACTTGAAATCACTGGCACAAAAATATAAAAAATTATTAAAAGTAACTTTAAAAGATGTGTATGTATTTCTACCATTCTCTGTTTCTATTTGAAGCTTACCAGTAAATGCATAACTCTGTTCAACCATTACTGGTTTCATTAGGTAACCAAAATGTACAAGTTTTTAGAAAGTATACCCCTCAGTACCTGACAGTACTTAAACTTGACAAAATTCGTCCAAATTTAAATTCAGACCGAAACGAATTGCACATGCCTAGTAAAAACATCGGACCAGTCACTTTCCTCTAGTTGCACCCTTCCCATTTGAATTTGTAGTGTGTTCAGGTGTGTTAGACTTAATATGTTAGGAGCATAATATGGAAATCAGACCTGACTTCTTATGCAATAGTCTACAAGTAATCTCATAAAAAGTTGGATTTTTCTTTAGGGTATTCTCTTAAGTAAGAGCATACAAAGGGGAGAGACCCAAAGTAATCCTGACAGGTGAAATTGAAACTACCCCACCAGGTGCACCTTAATTGTAACAGAATCCCAGGCAACCAAATGTCTGACCTCCATAATTAGTGATGTACCGAACGGTTCGCCGGCGAACGGTTCCTGGCGAACATAGCATGTTCGCGTTCGCCACGGCGGGCGAACATATGCGCGGTTCGACCCGCCCCCTATTCGTCATCATTGAGTAAACTTTGACCCTGTACCTCACAGTCAGCAGACACATTCCAGCTAATTAGCAGCACACCCTCCCTAGCAGACCTCCTGACCAACTGACAGCATCCATTTTAGATTCATTCTCAAGCTGCATGCTTGGGTAAGAGGAGGGAAAGTGTAGCTGTTGTTCATAAGATAGGAAAAAGCATAGCTAGGTTAGGGATAAGGGTATGCTTTTTGATTTTTTCTATGTAATGTAAATGCATTCTAGTTTGCCCTGCCACTGCTGCCAGCTTCTGTGTCAGGCCACAGTGCCCATTTCTGTCAGTGCCACCAATTACATCTGGTGTCACAATAGCTTGATTTAAAACAAAAACTTTTTCACTGTTATAGATTGAATAGCAGTCAGTGTCCTTAAATGGTGTGTTACGCTAACAGTGGATTGACACGCTTTTGACAAGTGCCACTAATTAGATCTGTGTCACAATACTTGGATTTAAAAACAAAAACTTTTTACTGTTATAGATTGAATAGGCAGTCAGTGTGTCCTTAAAGGGTGTTACGCTAACAGTGGATACGCTTGACAAGTGCCACTTAATTAGATCTTGGTGTCACAATAGCTTGATTTAAAAAAAAAATAAAAATCTTTTCACTGTTATAGATTGAATAGCAGTCAGTGTCCTTAAAGCTGGTGTGTTAATAGCTTAACAGTGGATACGCCGACCAGTGCTACTAATTAGATCTTGTGTCACAATAGTTTGGATTTTAAAAAAAAAAATCTTTTTCACTGTTATATAGATTGAATAGCAAAGCCAAAGTGTCCTTAAAGCGCCGGTGTTACGCTTAACAGTGGATATTTCTTTGACAAGTGCCACCTAATTGTGATCTGGTGTCACAATAGCTTTCTGGATTTAAAAACAAACACTTTTTTCACTGTTATAGATTGAATAGCAGTCAAAGTCCTTAAAGCAGGTGTGTTACGCTAACAGTGGATACGCTGACCAGTGCCACTAATTAGATCTGATGTCACAATAGTTTGGATTTAAAAAAAAAATAATCTTTTTTCACTGTTATAGATTGAATAGCAGTCAGTGTCCTTAAAGCGGGTGTGTTACGCTAACAGTGGATGTGCTGACAAGTGCCACTAATTAGATCTGGTGTCACAATAGTTTGGATTTAAAAAAAAAATAATCTTTTTTCACTGTTATAGATTGAATAGCAGTCAGTGTCCTTAAAGCGGGTGTGTTACGCTAACAGTGGATACGCTGACAAGTGCCACTACTTAGATCCTGTGTCACAATAGCTTGGATTTAAAAACAAAAAACTTTTTTTACTGTTATAGATTGAATAGCAGTCAGTGTCCTTAAAGCGGGTGTGTTACGCTAACAGTGGATA
>OW240912.1:367274624-367363850 GCA_933207985.1 Pelobates cultripes | reverse complement strand
TGTGCTTTATGCTGCTCAGGGATACCTTATCCTATTATTTTACATATTATTTTTTATTTTATCAATTTATCCTTTCCTAAAATCTTGAGTAGATAAGTTTTACATATTGGCCACTCAGTATCTATTGGTCTAATATGTTATGTTTCTCACATAGCATAAGTCTGACAAGGCACCTGACAGCATTTTTCAAAAAAACAAATATGCCCAAATTTTACCAAAATGTAAATATATATATATATATATATATATATATATACACATATATATATATATATATATATATATATATATATATATATATATATATATATATATATATATATATATATATATATATATATATATATATATAATTCCCATATACAAAATGTAGTTACACCAATCATCTGTACAGAAACATAGAATGTGACGGCAGATAAGAACCATTCTGCCCATCTAGTCTGCCCAATTTTCTAAATACTTTCATTACTCCCTAGTCTTATCTGATAGTTAGGATAGCCTTATGCCTATCCCACGCATGCTTAAACTCCTTTACTGTGTTAACCTCTACCACTTCAGCTGGAAGGCTTCCATGCATCCACTACCCTCTCAGTAAAGTAATACTTCCTGATATTATTTTTAAACCTTTATCCCTCTAATTTAAGACTATGTCCTCTTGTTGTGGTAGTTTTTCTGCTTTTAAATATAGTCTCCTCCTTTACTGTGTTGATTCCCTTTATATATTTAAATGTTTCTATCATATCTCCCCTGTCTCGTCTTTCCTCCAAGCTATACATGTTAAAATCCTTTAACATTTCCTGGTAAGTTTTATCCCGCAATCCATGAACCAGTTTAGTAGCCCTTCTCTGAACCCTCTCTAAGGTATCAATATCCTTCTGAAGATACGGTCTCAGTACTGTGTACAATACTCCAAGTGAGGTCTCACCAGTGTTCTGTACAATGGCATGAGCACTTCCCTCTTTCTACTGCTAATACCTCTCCTATACAACCAAGCATTCTGCTAGTATTTCCTGCTGCTCTATTACATTGTCTGCCTACCTTTAAGTCATCAGAAATAATCACCCCTAAATCCCTTTCCTCATATGTTGAGGTTAGGACTCTATCAAATATTCTGTACTCTGCCCTTAGGTTTTTACGTCCAAGATGCATTATCTTGCACTTATCCACATTAAATGTCAGTTGCCACAATTCTGACCATTTTTCTAGTTTACCTAAATCGTTTGTCATTTGGCTTATCCCTCCTGGAACATCAACCCTGTTACATATCTTGGTATCATCAGCAAAAAGACATACCTTACCATCAAGACCTTCTGCAATATCACTAATAAAAATAATAAAGAGAATGGGTCTAAGTACAGATCCCTGAGGTACCCCACTGGTGACAAGTCCAAGCTTCGAATATATTCCATTAACTACAACCCTCTGTTGCCTGTTACTCAGCCACTGCCTTACCCATTCAGCAATATTTGAATCCAAACTTAAAGATTGCAGTTTATTGATAAGCCTTCTATGTGCAACAGTGTCAAAAGCCTTACTGAAATCTAGGTAAGCAATGTCTACTGCACCACCCTGATCTATAATTTTAGTTACCCAATCAAAAAAATCAATAAGATTAGTTTGGCATGATCTCCCTGAAGTAAACCCATGTTGTCTCTGATCTTGAAATCCATGTGTTTTTAGATGTTCATCAATCCTATCTTTTAACATGGTTTCCATCACTTTCCCCACTACTGAAGTAAGGCTTACTGGCCTATAGTTGCCGACTCCTCCCTATTACCTTTCTTGTAAATGGGCACAACATTCGCTAACTTCCAATCTTCTGGGACTACTCCTGTTAGCAATGATTGGTTAAATAAATCTGTTAATGGTTTTGCTAGTACACCACTAAGCTCTTTTAATAGCTTTGGGTGTATTCCATCAGGTCCCATTGACTTATTTGTCTTTACTTTTGACAATTGAAATAGAACCTCTTCCTCTGTAAACTCACGTGTAATAAATGACTCATTTATCCCTTTTCTCAACTGAGGTCCTTTTCCTTCATTTTCATCTGTAAATACAGAACAAAAATATTAATTGAGGCAGTCAGCTAGACCTTTATCCTCTTCTGCATACCTTCCTTCTTTTGTTTTTAATCTAACTAATCCTTGTTTTACTTTTCTTTTCTCATTTATGTATCTAAAAATGTTTTATCCCCTTTTTTTACTGACTGTGCTATTTTCTCTTGTGTGTGTGATTTGGAAGCTCTTATAACTTGCTTAGCCTCTTTCTGCCTAATCTTATAGATCATTTTGTCTTCCTCACTCTGGGTTTTTTATAATTCCTAAATGCTAACTTTTTGTTTTTAACTATTTTGGCCACATCTGCGGAGTACCACAGTGGTTTCTTGAATTTTTTGCTTTTACTGGCAAGCCTAATGCAATTTTCTGTTGCCTTCAATAGTGCAACTTTTAAATAATCCCATTTTTCTTGGACTCCATTTAAATTGCTCCAGTCTGATAATGACTCCTCTACCCATATTCTAATTTTAGAAAAGTCTGTTTTTCTAAAGTCTAAAACTTTTGTTTTTTGTGTGGTGTGACTCAGTCACTGTTCTTATATTAAACCACACTGACTGATGATCACTGGATCCTAAACTTTCACCTACAGTAATATCTGATACCAAATCTCCATTTGTTAACACTAAATCTAGTATGGCCTCTTTATGAGTTGGCTCCTCAACAACTTGTTTTAGAGACAATCCCAGTAGAGAGTTTAGAATATGTGTGCTCCTTGCACAAGTAGATAATTTTGTTTTCAATTTACATCAGGAAGATTAAAATCACCAATGATGATAACTTCCCCCTTCATTGTCATTTTAGCTATTTCCTCAACTAGTAGATTATCTAACTCTTCAATTTGTCCTGGGGGCCTATAAATCACACCTACACGAGTTACTGTGTGATTACCAAATTCTAACGTAGCCCAAACGGACTCTATGTTTGCCTCACTAACTTTTATTAGGCTAGATTTTATGCTATCCTTCACATACAAGGCCACCCCTCCCCTTTCTTGCCTTCCCTATCTTTCCTATATAAAGAGTACCCTGGTATTGCTATGTCCCAGTCATTTTTCTCATTGTACCATGTCTCAGTAACAGCGACTAAATCTACACTATCAGTTGCCATTATTGCCACAAGTTCATGGATCTTATTCCCTAAACTGCGAGCATTTGTAGACATGACTCTAAGCTTATCATTTTTTAACACACTTGCTACAGGCACCTTCTGTCTTGTTTTGGGGGACAATTGGATTGATGTTTTATCACCCTTTTGCCCCCCCCTCCTAGTTTAAATACATCCTAGCAAAACCTCTGAACTGCTCACTGAGAACATTTGTTCCCTTTTGAGAAAGATGCAAACCATCTTTTTTGTACAGCTTATCTCCATTCCAAACAGAGCTACCATGAGAAATAAAGCCAAATCCTTGCTCCCGACACCATTCACCAAGCCACAAATTAAAGTCCCTAATACGCATCCGCCTGTCGTTCTGAGTGTTATGCACAGGCAGAACTTCAGAGAATGACAGTGTGGAAGCAACCTGCCGTATATCATTGGCAAAAACACTAAAAACTTCCTTAACCTCTGAAACCTCATTGCAAGCCAAGTCATTTGTCCCTAGATGGACAAGTACATCCAATTCCCCTTCCTGCTTTGCTTGCTTAACAATATTACAGATACGTCTCCTGTCTCTGTGAGCAGTAGCTCCGGGAAGACACCTCACAAGACCACCATTGTCCATCTCCACACCTCTTATAATGGAATCCCCCAACAACAACTGCTTTCTATTAGGCCTCACCATAGTCTCCAAGCCGGTCTCCACAATACCACTAGCCTCAGTGCCTCTCTCCACAATACCACTAGCCTTAGTGCCTCTCTCCACAACACCACTAGCCTCAGTGCCTCTCTCCACAATACCACTAGTCTTAGTGCCTCTCTCCACAACACCACTAGCCTCAGTGCCTCTCTCCACAACACCATTACACTCTGAAAGTGCAGAAAATGAATTATGAAGAGCAGTAGACTGTGCAAATACCTTTTATCCACAACTCTAAGTCTACCAGATGCTACAGTAATCCATCTGCCATTCCTAGTATGTCTCTGCGGCAGTGCCTTTGCAGCAGTTCCAGTCTGAGTTTGTTCACCAGATAATTTACAAATCTCAGACTTCAAAAATACAATCTCCTGCCACAAGATAGAGAACTGTCTACAGATTAGACAACAACCAAACCTCCAAAAAGTGGAACGTGAAACAAATGCATAGCAATTGTTACACTGAACTAAGTCTGCCATTCCAATTAGAAGAATAATTTAAATCTAACAAATCTTAACTTTATATTTATCCTCCTGAATACCTCAGATTACCTCCAGTTTATCACCAGAATATCTCCAACTACACACTTAGAAACAGCACTTAGAAGTAGCACCAAGCTATATACAGCTAGGTATACTGCTCTACATTTATCCTTCCCAGGTTGCTAGAATGTGGAGATGAAGTTTGATCTACAAATGTTGCCGTGGATAGTGAAGGACTGCAAATTACCTCCTTAGCAGAGAAGCAGAGGAGTAGCATGGAGTCCTGACAAATAAATTGTTTATATGCACGGTATCAGCATCTTTTTCTAGTGTATAATGAAAGTTAGCCCATTAATTGATGCTATTGGGAGGGATGAGGTTAATGGTTAATTCAATCTCTAAGTACTAAAAAGAAGCTATAAAATCATTGAAAGGATTTCTAAAACAAATTCACTAGCAATACCACTTACGGCAGCTCTAAGCCCCAGATGGAAGATATCTATGAGAAATAAGAGAGTTTTTCCTACATGCAGGCTAAAAAGAATTACAATATCTCTTTAAATTTGTGATTATGTACCGTGGTATAAAGTAGCAAGAAGGGCACATTATGTGAAATACATAGTAACCAAGTCTAAAGCGTTTTCCATATAATATCAGTGATTCAAACCAAATAAACAGACATGAGGCTTCAAACATTAACACAACTAGCAGCTGACTTGTTCTCAGTAACGAAGCTTTGGTCTATCTTTGGATGCTCACTGCTCCGTGGTTGCTTGGCACTGCACTTTTTTTACCTTGAGTACGGTTGATGGATTCATTTAGAATTACTGGCAGCAATGAGGGAGCTCAGGTGCTGCAAAAAAAATGGCAGGTGGCTAAAGCTGACTTAACAGCAATTAAATGTACAAATCTTTGATTAGGCTCCTGAGAATGGAGTCATTAGCAGAACTGAATGGACCAGCTTGCTTTCTATCGCCTCATTAGCCGCAGTACTCATGTTACTTTAAAGAGCTTGAGCAAAAATAATAATAGAGAAAAAGGCTCCCACTTTCAGTAAATAACCTACAGTAACAAAGAGACAGCTTGGATAAGCATTTTACAGTTTAACAAGAAGGTCAAGAATTCAGCGTGGGGTCATTAGCCCCCACGAGTGCCAGAGGGACCAGGGAGATATTACTGTCACAGCTGCACACTGCGAATGTTGGTATGTGAGAACTGATTCGAGACCTTGGCAGCAGTGAACAATTGACTTGAAATATGTCCACCAGGACAGAAATGTTGCCTTTTTTTTTTTTTTTTTTTGCATTAAGGGGTCACCTTAGCAATGCTATGGGGTGTTTTTTTTCTACGTTTCTATTAATTAAATGGGAATTGGAAGGACAGCTGTTCTGCTCATCTGTGGCCTATCAACAAGTGACACCATTATTCACTGAAGGCTGAATTGTCAGGATTCCAAAGTGAATTTGTGATGAAGTTTAAATCTTATTTAGATTTAAAAAAAAAAAAAAGAGAAAGACAAAATGTTAAAACTCTCCAATTAAACTCATGCTTTTAGTTTGGCTATTAGAGCCTGAACTTTGAAATTCATGTTGACTTCACAGAATTCACACTGAATTCCTGACAGTGCACAAGTCAGTGAACGACACGGATAGAGTGTCAGGCTGTCGCTCAATGTCCCAAGCCAACGCTGAAAGGGTTAAGCACATATTTTAGACTTTTTTTAAGGACATAAAAGCAGAAAAAAAGCTTTAGGGATGCACATCAAAATCATTATTTCTTGTATTATCTACTTGATGTCAAACATATTACCATAAAAAAAAAAAAAAAGGATGATAAATGAATAGCCAATCAGAAAGAAGAGGTCTCTGTGCATGCTGGGAAATACGTTCTTAGCACGAAAGGCAATAAATGTAGGGCAACATTTTTTTAAAATATTTAAAAATAAAGCTTTCTTTGTTTTATAAGCTTTTTCTTCTTTTTCCTTTTTTTGTTGTTTTGTTTTCTTTTGCTAATGGATGGGACACAAGAGAGTGGGTAATTAATTAGAATGTTATCATTTAATTACAACTGTCGATTAGGGTAATTAAGGAGTAGATGTAATTTCAATTTATTCATTTTTGTGATTGTTGATAGAAATTCGATGAGCGCTAATTATCACATTATGGCATTTTCATGTAGCTGTATTCTGCCTCAATTGTATATTTATTCTACAATAGTTACCTGAAATGTTAGCCAAATAGTCTATAAAATGGAGATGAAATGTGGTGTTAAAAAAACCCAGGGAAACCATAAGGACCTCACAAAATAAAACAAAAAGGGCAGGATGTCAATGCTGCCATGAACACACAACCAAAAACACTGCATTGACAATAAGAAATACCCAAGCAACAATAAGGGAAGGAAAGTCCTCATAAAGAAAAAACAGAAACCAAATTAATAATAAAAAAATATAGACTTCATTTATTTAGAAAACAAGACAGACTGAAGGACACTCTTCTAGAACGATAGAAGATGCAGCAAAATCTAACCTTGAGATTTCAGAGCTTTTAAAATATAGTTTCCACAACCCACTAGCATATCGTAGAAGTTCAGGCTAGATAACTCTATCCCTAAACCTACACCAAGACTAACCCTAACCCTAACGCAGAGGAGGCAGGGAGGCACTATGGGTCTCCCTCTCTAAGAGGGAATTCTGGAATCCTCCCAGATTCCGAGAGAACTACCGTGGCTGAATATGGTGATTTCCCCCTCCATGTTTCAAAGGATTGATTGAAGAACTCACTTTCAGAACTTTACACAGCACACTACACGATGTCATTGAATGTCACGGGACCCTTAAGTGGATGTATACCTATATAAAAGTTAGATTCTACAGTTTATGAAGCATTATGCACCTTTTTGGGTTCAATGTAAGATCAAAGACCTATACAAAAGTTGGTGTAACAATCAAACATGGAGTGTGCAACACCTGTTGAGACAATCACCGCCGCGTCATTAAAAATAGAAAATAAATTGAGAAGAAGAAGAAAAAAAATGTTATTGATAAATATAAATAAAATCAACTTAATACAAGTTTGTGCAAAAAGCAATTCCGGCAATAATATGACTAATACAACAGATATGAGCCAGATAAAAGATATAACACAAATAAATATGCACACATGTCCCAAGTAAATATAACATATGGACATTGAGTCCTTGTACAAAAATTATTTTGGGTTTAAAATCACCTAAATAAGATAATGTCCTATAAATGTCCAAAAAGTCCTCAAGAAAATCCTACAGCAATCTTAAAACTCTGATGCTGCTTCTTGATTTGTCCTTCACCAATCTTTTGTCAACAGTTTAGTAGATATGTCTAAAAGTGCAAACCAGACAGGCTTCTACGGTGTAATAGATTTTATTAAAAAAACATTCATATACAAAAACACCAAATATTCCCCTTTTCCCCCTGATTAAAATGTACTCACAAAACATTCTATATCAGGAGAAGAATGGTGGATGCCTCATACATAGTGCAAAATACAGTAGGAGTAGTGTGGGGTATGTGTAGCATTGAGGTAATACCTCTGGAAGTCCCGCCTTTTGCCCACCTTGCCAGGCCGGGAAGTCGTGGTAAGGAGACTCACAGGGGTGAAGACAAGAACACTTCGCTGATAGTTGGCTCCTATGTGTTTTGTGAGTATGCACTCACTTCTTCAAGGAAACTGCTGTACCTGCCTGCTAGGTGCTGTGTATTCTTATGTTGGTTTTATGTTGTATGTTGGTTTGTGTCAATAACACTCTAGCATACTGTAAGCTCTCTCATCATTTACTATCTAGATTTTACATAAAGTAACCAAACTAGGAAATCTAATGTGCCTGTATTTATCTCAACTGAGCCTTTTTATAATATACGAAAAACCCCAATGGTTACATCATCGCTGGTGGTCCGGTGGCAGGGTGGGGTTTAGGGGGGGTTTGCCAGGGAAAGGTGAGATTTAGTTACCTGAACCTGTCTCTCACAGGCCCATCCTCTTCTGCTCCTGGCATTTCAGCACCAGGAGCTGACATCACTGCTGTACGCTCATGCATGTGCAAGAGTATAGCATTGAGATCTATGGAGGATCCTGCGAGACAGCACGATCCTCTCCTCCATACACACAGTTAATATCTCTGCAGCCATCATTGGTGCCTGGCTGGGAGATTGACACTTCTATACGGTGGTAGCTCCAACCAGTGTCTAGAACTGTCAGGCATAGGAAATATACTTAGACAAAGTAGTCCATACTTTGCATTAGTATATCTTTTGATTAGGTTGGAATTTCCAAGCAGAGGCTCGGAACTACCACTAGGGGTGTTATTAGGCAGCAATGTAAAGACTGCCTTTTCTCTGAAACAGCAGCAATTACATTGAAAAGCCTGCAGGGACATGCTATAAACACAAGTACAACTGCATTACGCTGTAGTGGCTCTGATGACATTTTAAGTGTCCTTTTAAGCTAATGGCTACATTTTTACAATAAACTTCAATAAGTATATATTTGGGCTATTGTTATAGCCATACAGATAAATCATGACTGTTTAGTAGGTTTGCTTCCATATGTACTTTTAGTGGTTGGTGTTCTTTTGCCTCCTATTGTTATCGCCAGCCAAAAATATGCCAAAGTAATATATGTATTTATGAATAGGGATATGAGTAATAATATAACCAGAAATTAAGCTAGTGTTATGATGATTAAAAAAAACAGTGAAGTAAATCATTTACATTTTACCAATAAATTGAAAGCATGAGATCGTTGATAATGGCACTGTTTTGCAATAGGTAATAATATTGCATGATATCTTATGTTATCAGCTGCCATTAACTTAATATTTTTTTCACATGTGTTATGTACTAATTGAGACTTTATCGACAGTCATATGCGATACTATCATGTTATATAATAAGCTGCTATCAACTGAACATTTCCCTATTGGTTTTATGTACCAAGTAAGGCTATCCTGTCAGTCATATGTCACACTTTGTCATACTTCTTTAAGCCCATGTGATCAACTCACTTCCTTAAACACAGTGGTTTTTTTATTTTTGAGTTTCTCACTTTTTAACCTGCTGACATGCATTTGATAGATAAAGCAACAATGCTTCCCAATGAGGTATCAACGGTTACTTATTTTATATGTTTGGATTTTACATTAGCCAAGCATCTTGAAAAGTGAGAATAATCAGTAACAAGTATCGCATCCGAGATAGCCAGATAATAATATATATGTGTGTATATATATATATATATATATATATATATATAAAGAATCAAAGACATTACATAAGAAAGGCACCCAGTCCTAAGCCAGGTTTTGCTCACTTCTATATCCACTAGACAATTAAAAGTCACCTCCAGGCAAGTGGGATGGGGACTCAGATAATATTTAAAAATAAAGTTAAAGTGTCCAGTTAGGACTGAATTGCCTACCAGTGTTGATTAGTAGTTGTAAAACTGCTTCTATTAAAATAAATCATTAGTAATAAGTCTGTTCTCTCCTCTTGTTTTATATATAGACAGTGGCAGAACTACCGTCATCGCAAGGGTCGCAGGTGCGACCGGGCTCGTCACTCCAGGGGGCCCAACCACCCTGTGGACCCCTGCGACCAAATGCTTGGGCCGTGAGTTAAGGGGCCCATTGGGTGGCCCATGCTGTCGGTGTCAATGTATTTGCAGGGGGTCGGTCAGCGCTGCGGGCCTTTAACAGCGCGACAGGGCACAATGTGACTATGTCAAATACTGGGAGGAAGTGACAACCCCAGTCACTTCCTCCCAGCAATCACAGAGAGCTGCGCGGGAGGGGAAGGAGAGGAGGGAGTCAGAGTGGGAACTCGGACTCCAATCAGCCTGAGCCAGCCACTGGACCACAGGGAAGTACCCTCCTCCACCTGAAAGGTAGGAAACAAGAGGGTGACTAAAATATTTTGCATGTGTGTATTTTTATGTGTGTATGTATGTGTCTATATGAATGAAACACATGGAAGGGCTGGGGGGGTTGGTAGAGATGTATGGTGGGGGGGGGGTATATTTTACATTTTATATCTGAAGTCCATATCCAAGGATGTTGTGGTTAGTTAATATTAAGGTATATATTCAATCATATGAACAATTTGCATCATGCCTGGTTATATCAAATCTATATCACCCTCAAAATACACGTTTTAATTTGAGACAGCCAAAAATCAAGCTGGAAGACCAAGAAAAACTGCTGGCTTTTAATAAGTCAGCAAATCAAAAGGTGTCAGTTTTATAATACTAGGCCAAGAGATCACAAAACTGAAACCTTTAACTTCTAGTCCAATAATAAACCTTCAACTTCTCAAATTAGGTAAGAAAAAAAAATGAAATTAAATGATATTTCATAAGGAAATATATAATTTACGCAGCAGAATTTTTTTTTTCATAAAATAAAAAAGCAAATATAGTTTACTAGAAAGCACCTACCAATGATTTCCTTTATTCTTTATGGTTTTTTTCTTTCTTTAAAGGTATAACAATCTCAGCTTAATAGCATGTAAAGTTTAATATATAAAAAAAAAAATATTAAGGTTAAAAATTACAAAATTAAAAAAGAAAGTTAAGATTACGAATTGTTTACCTATTCTGGAGAGATGCATACCTGAGATACACAAAATTATAACTTTGACAGCTGTCATTCCTTGGCACAGTCTTCTGCCAAAAAGTATAACACAGCACATTTTCTTTTCACAAAAAGATCTGATGATCTTAATAATAATATTAATAATAATAGAAAAAGAGATCATGCAATTATGCAAAGAAAAAAAGAGAGGGAATGGTTTTATGAACTTTGAATTATAGCATGTTTTCCTATTATAAAATAAGGGCGTTCTCCTGATGTTATATTATCTTTGAATATTTATGAATGATAATAAAGTAATATTGCACAATGTAATTATTATTATTATTTTACCGGATAATCGTTAAAACCCATAGACAATCAATTATTTGTATAATCAATTCACCTTAAAATAAGAGTGTTCTTCTGACAGTCATGTCATCTTTAAACTTTTATCAAGTGCATTAAAGTAATATTGCACAATATGTTAATTATTTTGCTGTATAATATTTAAGCCTTTAGACAAACAATTACCCTATCTGCAATTCTCATAGTCATTCAAAATAAGTCAAATAGTTATTTCCTTTGTAAACAATGGTAAATTTTAAGGAAATGCAGTCATTCAGAATTAGAATTTTAAGTGACAAGTTAAGCATGTTCAGTAAACACAATAAAACTGAGGAAGTCAGGGGTAGCGCCACAATAAAGAAAAATATAGAATAAGCAAATAAATAGAAACAATTAGGAAGCTATAATATAGCACATATATATATATCGTCCCAAGAGGAGCAAAAAAAGTCCAATATATGAAGGTCCAAGGTTGTACTGTAGAAATACACTTTCAAAAAGTCCTTGTCCACAGAGTGTCGGCGTGATTCCTCAATGAGAGTACAAGGATAAGTTCAGCAGTGGAATCCGTATGAAACAACAGAAAAACAAAAGGAATAATAAGGTAGTATGCTCTATCTGAGCACACCAAAAAGAATAAGATATAGTCCTACTCACGTTTTATGGAGCTGTAACTAGCTCCAGTATGAATGGCATACAGTGGTACAATCCCCACTTGTAAGGATACATGAGAGTAGTGTCTTTGTAGTATGAGGACCATAAAATATAAAAAAGATAAAAAAGAAACACGATAGTGCCTTCTATATACATAGTTACATGGTTACATAGTGGAAAAGAGACTTGCGTCCATCAAGTTCAGCCTTCCTCACATATGCTTTTGCTGTTGTTCCAAAAGAAGGCAAAATACCTAGTCTGAGCCGCTTCCAATTTTGCAAAAAACTAGGAAAAAAGTCCTTCTTGAAACTAGGAAAAAATTCCTTCTTGAAATAAAAAAATCGGAAGGTTAAAAATAAATGAAGAACATACTCACAGACAAACTGCTCGATGGATAGGGCACAGGCGAACTGCTCAATGGATAGGGCATGGATGGTGTAATCCCCACCAAGGATATCTTGAGAGTAGTACTCACTGGAACTAAAAATCAGATGCCAGGCAGTTTGAGGTAAAAATAATCAAAATAGCAGTAATAATAAAATGTAGAACAAAAGAGTAAAATGGCACACTCTGTAAAGTGTAGTATAAGCCAAAATACCTTTATTCTTACAAATATAAAACAGGATAAAACAGCATATGAAGTAACCACAATGCGTTTCACCGCAGGTGCTTTTTTGAGTGGAGATAGAAATAGTGACCTGGCATGCAAGGGTTTTTAAAGGGAAATTAAGGTTTGACAATTTTAAAATTGGTGCCAAAATGACATCATCATCATAATATTAATACATTTTATTTAATTTAAAAATTTACTTTATTAGGTTTAAGGTGGTAGATACAAGGGTTAAATACATATATAAAAACGAGGCTTATTTAATGTTTAAAAACCGATAGTAATAGTCATGTGATCGGCTGCCATATTTACCTTTTTATAATAACGGCAATCACTATACAAATCACACATAATACTCAGGAGGTCACTCAAATATATGTTATAAACTTTTCCGAAAACTTTCCGGCCTCTATCTTCTATACTACATTCCCCATAAGGCATCGCGACCGTCACTAAATATGGCGGCTGATCACATGATTATATATATAAAATATGGCGGCCGATCACATGATTTTATATATATAATTTTTTTTTTACTTGTTACTATGTGTCAAAAATGTGTATTTAATTTTTTAAATACACAAACAACCTCAGCGCATAATATGAAAGCATAAAGTATTGAGTTTACATCATCTGTAGTTTTTCTCTGCAATTTCAATTCCATCAAGTTATGTGTAATAATCTTTCTACAAACATGCCATGATCAAATAAAACCAGCATAACAGATTATGGTAGCACTCTAGAGACAGAAATGATTAGACCCTTGATGTCTAAGTGCCAAGGTCAAAATTGTCAAATATGACTGATTACATTTTCTAATGGTTTCTCACTGCCTATTAAAGAGCACTCAAGGATTCCGAATCTCCTGTGATCATAGCATTCAGAACTTGTGCTGATAGCTGTGATGTATTCTCTAATCTTAGACACCATAAACAATAGCTAACCACTTGTAATTGAGTTTAAATTGATTTCAGGTGGCTTCAGAGAAAAGCAATTTCTATAGCAGATTAACCTTTTAATTAAAGTAAATTAAGTATATAAACAGGTATATGCATTCTCATAGAGCAGAAAATCATATTTTATTTACACTAGTGTGAAGAGATTGCTATCGTAACCTCAGGTAGAAAATGTTTGAACAACAATGAAAGATACATTCTTGTAGGATACAATATTTATATAATGTAAATATAATGTTTATTTTGTAATGTATTCATTTCAATGCATGACTACGACGTGACATCTTATATATTCGTTCACTTCCAACAAGTTGAAAAAATGATTCCAGCAGTGGTGGTTTCTAATGTCAATTGATTGTATTTTTTTATGATTTATTAATCTTTATTTACAAAAGATGCACTTTGTCTGGTATTTTTTGCAATTATAGATTCATCAGAATGTAAACCTATGGATTGCATTCTTTTGCAAAGTTAGGGATTACATTATTATATAGCTACATAGTAATCTAAGTTGAAAAGGATTTATATTCCTATAGTTCAACCTTTAAAAGACATTTTTAATGCTGTTGATAAAAAAAAGGTAAAAAATTTACTAAATTTAAAGTGATAGTTTTGTTACAAAAAGTTTTTAAAAATCCTTCTTGACTCCATAATGGCAATCCGAACTCTCCTTGGATCAACAACCTTGGATAAACAAACTATATACATGTTAATAAATCCATGAATTTTTACAAAATATCTTCAGAATTTGATAAGACAAACATTTTGGGCAGATATTCCACATCTTTATGGCTCTTTCAGTAAAGAACCAGTTCCTCTGTTTATTCCTGCTAACGAACAGGTTAGCACCTGGTGGTTTATACTCACACTGTATAATGCTATTAAATGCCCCGTCAGGCGTCCTTTTGTTCACAGGAAAACAAATGCAGATTTTCATGCGTTTTTTCATAACTAATGCATATATCCCCCTTATTGATTTTATAGCACACCTTTACACTACTTCTTTAAAACCCATGCACAAAATTGCACTGTATATTGATTTTTAAATTATATTTAGAAGATATTAATCAATACCCCTTTGCCATGGCAGACTGGCCTGTTATACTGTTGCTTAGTTTGTTATATAGAATTGTTCCCACGTCATTTTCATTTATCCTAATAACCCTGTTTAATACAAACGTCACTTGTGGATTGCTTATTCCAAAATACATGGCTTTGCATTTATCTACATTGCATCTCATCTGCAATTTGCCTGCCCTGTCCCCAATGTATCCATATCCTACTGTAGAAGTTACATCATGTTCAGACTGTATTGTCTTACCTAGTTTTGTGTCATCGGCAAACACTGGCACATGACTTTTAATGCTTACTTCAAGATCATTTATAAACAGATTAAAAAGAAGAAGACCCAGGACAGAACCCTGAGGCACTCCACTTGCCATTTTTGTCCAATTTGAACATTTTCAATTTACAACCACCCTCTGCACTCTACTTTTAAACCAATAGCAAGATTTGTCATCTCATCCAATTGATTTCAGGTTTTATAATAACCTTTTCTATGGAACTGTACCAAATGCATTCGCAAAATCAACGACAATCACATCCATCTGTATTTCTACTAACCTCTTCATTGAACGCAATTAAATTATTTTGGCATGATCTGCCATTCATTTAACCATGTTGAGTCCTACTAATGATATTGTTGAAAATGAATTAATATTTCTAATTGATTTATTTTTTATTAAATTTAATCTGTTAACAGCCCTTCAAGTAATTTCTCAGCCACAAATGTTATGCACATGGGTGTGAAGTTCCCTAGTTGAGCTTTTGAACCTTTGTTAAATGTAAGAAACATAGATTTTACTCCAATCCTTTGGTTCGATTCCTGAATGAAAAGAATCCTGAAAAGTTAAGAAGAGTAATGAGTGGTATGGATGTTTCTACACTAAACTCCCTAATTACTTTTTTAAGAAAATTCAGCCCTATGACTGTTTTGTGGTATAATCTCAAGCATGCTAAATATGGTTTACAAATTAAAAGCAGATATCTGTATTTCCTATGTGTGCCCAAAGCCCTATATATATCCTTTATATATCCTTTCTCTGGTTGCCATACAGCAGCACTGTACATATTGAGCTGTTCGGACTCTTTTACAGTGTAGGGAGATTATGGCATGGTTGACATTCTTTCCGTAATGCTGATGGACTCTCCAGAGCCTCAGAGGAAAAATATGTTTCTGCACTGGACCTGTGGATCAGTGAAAGATAAAGTAATTGGGCTTAATTTATTTCCAATTGTAATGCGAAAAGCAAATATATTTTCATTTACATGTTGATGATATTAAAAGTATTAAAGGAACATATCAAATGCCATAAGCATTATGGCTTTCTGAAGTACTTTACAGATTAATGCCATATCCCCATTTTCACACTTTATAATAAATACAGATTTGAAGGGACACTTTAATAAAGGTGTTAGAACTCCCACCTGTAAATCCAACTGCTCTCCTTAGGCTATGCTTCTAAAAGAGAAGCACCATATTTAATGCTTCTCTATGAGAATAATTGGAGGCACGGTGAGATGATTGCCACTTATAGATGCTGCCTCGTGATGCTTCAATATGAAAAGTGGACTGCACAGGAGGTCATCAGTACGTCATTTAGGGGAGAGAGGGCGAGTAATAATCTTAAAACACATAAAAATGCTCCAGCATTACAAGTAATTTTGTAATGCTGAGGTGTTTCTTTAATAACTTGGAACTGTAGTTTGGAGCCATCTTACTAAATAAACGAATAGTCCACATTAAGTTTGCTATTTTTTTCCATTTAAACCAATGTTTACTGTATCACTTTGCTAAGCAAGAAACCACCAACTTTTCTTGAGCTGTCAAGCTGTAAATAATCGCCATTAGCAAGTGTAATGTATGCACCCATTAGTGAATATACTGCAAGCCTAGTGCCTGAGTTTCATATTATTTGTGAGTCATTTTGGTTGTATGTCAGAAGGAAGACATGTTCTATTGTCTTAAATGATCCTGAAATGTTTACACAGATTTGGGTTCATTTTTTTTTTTTTTTTTTACTGGCATTATAAAAGGGAAATTCTCAAAATGTTTGAAAATGCCCTAAATAATTTAGCAAATATCATTTATTCAATTTCAATCCATTCCCTTTAACAGTGGAGAAATGCTAACTACATCTATCAAGAGATTTGGTACATTTTATTCACGCTATAATTTAGAGTAAAAATAAAACATTCCTTTTATTTTTATTTATTTATTAATGAAAATTGTGTACATTGTGATCTATAGATCCCCAATAATTTATTCCAAAATTTCCATAGATTGCAGTCTATAATTTCTATAACTGATAATATGAATTTCTACATTCTTTAGTATTAAAAAACATCTGAAATATTTCATAATTATTTCTTCATTTTGTATTTAACACATTGAGTACATTTAGCTTAAAGTCATAAACTGTACAGACATATGATATTTCATTACATTGTTTGAAAATATCAAAATGGATTTATTTGTTCAATGTTTTTCAGTATAAAGTTTAGGGATTTGGTGCTGAGAAATTGCTTAAACATGTTTCAATACCTGACAATTGTGCTATAATAAAGATTATCTGTTTAAATATATCGAGAAATGTTGAACAGATTTACATGTCCATGATTTTTTAACAATTGTGCAGTGATACCTTCTAAACAGGTACCAAGAGAACATGTGTGTGTGTGGGTTAATGCTTCATACCTGAATATCTGAGTATTAATTCCAGCACTGTGAGATTGATCATTTGGATGGTATAATGTATCATCCACTTGTAAATATCTTCTGATCACTTTAGATAGCATCCTGATAAGAAATACCATGCTCAAACCAACAAAAGAATTACGTACCAGCAAATAATTTGGGATTATTTTGATAAAAGGGAAAAAAATAATAATAATACGGTAAAGCAATTTGGTGTTGCATTTGGCCAGCATGCACCAAATCAACATAATCCAAATTATTATGCATGGAGACTGCAGTGAAGCATACACTATCACAGGGATAGGCAACCTTCGACACTACAGATGTTGTTGACTACATCCCCCATGATGCTTTTACACCCATAACGCTGGCAACGCATCATGGGAGGTGTAGTCCAAAACATCTTGAGTGCCGAAGGTTGCCTATGCATGCACTATCAGATCTGAAGCAAAATAGCACCAATCGTGCTAATGCAAAACTAACTAATACTTTCACATTTTGCTTATAACAATTTGATGTTTAGTGAATATGATCTAAATGTATAAATATTAAGTAAGGACACACCACATGAAATATAAAAAATATATCTTAAATAAATGTAGAGAAGATATAAATTGCTACGGGTCTACCATAAATATTCAGTAAGTTACCCTTGTTCCATAAGAACAGCAAGCTGATTGAGGTTTCCGTATAGTTTTTAGGACATCATTCTGTAAAAAAAAAAAAAAAGAATACGCATTTTATTATGCTTCTAGGATTTGTTATTATGATAAAAATGCATTTCTTTATTAAAGATATACAGTGGATTACCGTTACCATAAATAAATAAAAATAGCAACAAAATGCAAAGATATGAATATTTTACATCTAATTTGTTAAATTGCCTTTTGTGCACTATAAGCAGCGCCAATGAGTAATCTGCCGAGGAGGTAACAGATGTCATTCTGCATTTCACCAACACTATAATAATAAGGGAACATTTTCAGATTTCTGCCAATTCCGAGCAACCACAGCCACTCACTGCAGGATTTTAAAACTTTCTTTAGCAAAATAATTACAAAGAACTGCAGAATTAGATTTTCTACCCATCCATTCCACTCGGAAAAAAAAAGAAAACTAAGCGTGTTTTTGGATCCCAGTTTGGATAATAATATATGACATGTGAAATTATAATTATTATGGGATGCAGGCTAAATGGCAAAACACTAGACTTTTTATTTATCTATTTATTTACAATATTTCTGTGCATACAGTTTCAAATTAATATTTTCAGAATATAGAAAATGCTGTCCATTAAAAAAAATAAAAATAAATCAGAAATCATTTTCATGAAAAAAAGCAATAACGATACCAAAACATGTTTTTTTTTATATTTCATATTATTTAGTATTTTTGCAATGCAGTCTATAACTCTAAGGTCAAGTTACAAAGATTTTGAAGGTCACTTGAATGATGGCAGGTGAAATAGCCATCTTTAGCGAAAGATCTCTAAATCAGCTAGCATCTAGCATACAAGGCAAGGCAGTTGAAATGTAACCTGTTGCACAAATTCATCCCTTTGGTTAGGTTAAACTCCGAAAGGGCTAGAAAACATAGTCGACTTGCTTTCAAGTATAGCAAGTTATATCAATCGGTGCTCCCAACTTTTAGCTGTATCCCATGACTTTCTAGTTTAGTTGTTCATGATGGGTCTCAGGTAGGATGATTCCAATGTCCTAATGCTACATAAATATTTCATTTCTAGATGTAGCTATGTTTCTCTTTGGCATCACTGGCGTACAGTCTGGGGACTATTAATGATTTCGCACATACAATGAAATGCCATGGGCATGTATTGTTCTTCAAGGAAAAAGATGCTTATTCCCATCAGATGTCTCTTTAGCTAATGGAAGATGGCAAGATGTGGCAGGAGAAACTGCTTGATGTGCCGCCTATTGGCAAATATTGCAGAAAATAAGCTTTTTTTGTCTTGTGTATTTTTTTATTGCATTGGAATTTCAGCACAATTTGAAAAAAGTTTTCATAGAGATTTTAATTCTATGAATACCTCAAAAGTGACAATGTATCTATAAATGAAATATCAAACAACTTATGGTAAGCTTAAACTGGCTATTTCCAAAGTAATAAAATTAGTTACTAAAAGGGAAAGAGATCACATTATTGGCATATGGTAAAACGCACGGCATAGCAGGTACAACAGAGGAGGATTTGTTAGTTTGAAACATTATTGGGATAGTAAAGGGACACTGTAGGCACCCAGATCACTTCAGTTTATTGAAGTGGTCTGGGTGCAATGTCCCATGTCCCTTAGCCCTACAGTGGAAATTATTGCAGTTTCTGAAAAACTGCAATTATTATCTCTGAGGGTTAACTCCTCCTCTAGTGGCTGTTGTAGCGGAGCACTAGTCCTGACCAGGACTCTCCTCCACTGGATTATCAATAACTGGAACTCAGGAAAAAGATACTGCAACGTGCGTAGCCCTCCTCCTCCCCAGTAACTGGATGACACACAGTTCTGGGAGTACAACTGATTTATTCCACACAAACTCAGCCTTTTATGCACAGACCCACAGCATGACACCAAGTGCCACCACATCCCCCCACCCATGAGCGGCAGGTGGGGACCCTAATTAATTAAAGGGGGAACTAATGTCCCCTGTGGTCCCCACCCATGAGTGGCGGGGGGGGACCCTAATTTAAAAAATAATTATGGGGGGACCTAATGTCCTCCCCAGGTCCCCACCCAAGAGCAGACATTGGGTCTTCCCCATTATTTATTTATTTAGGGTCTCCACCCGCCTCTCATGGGTGGGGACCAGAGGAGACATTAGGGACACCCTTTAATTAATTAGGGTCCCTACCCACCACTCATGCGTGGGGACCTGGGGGGGGGACATTAGGTCCCCCCATTATTTATTTAATTAGGGTCCCCACCCGCCGCTCATGAGTGGGATCCAGGGGGACATTAGGTCCCCCCTGTTAAATTAGTTAGGGTCCCCACCCACTGCTCATGGGTAGGTACCTGGGGGGGGACATTGGATTCCCCCCCTTATTTATTTAATTAAGGTCCCCACCCGCCAGTCATGGTCCCTCATCACTAGGTCCCCCCATTTTAGTTATTTGTGTTACCCACCAAGGGGGAACGGGTGGACCTGTGCCAGTTCCCCCTTTATGGCACTAGCAACTGAGCAGCAATAGCTGCCCAGTCACTAGTAGTTTTAAATGACAGAAGTGATAGAGTGATAGAAGTGATAGAGCTATGGTTAGAGTACGTGTAAAAAGTAGCTATTTATTTTACACAATAAGGCTGTGCTACTGATCTAAATAACTACTTTTTTTATATTGCAACATTGTTATAGTTTTTGCTATAACTGCGGGAGGATTTAACCTCCCTTGGGTGGCATTTTGCAAAAAAAGCCACCCCCAAATGCCCAGGGCAAATGTCTTGTTAGCCTGGCGGCTAACTAAAAATCCGGACGGTCGGGTGGGTGGCGCTGACGAGGGAGCACTTTCCCCTGAGCTCTCTGCTCAATCCATCGCTGCATTCATTTCACCAATACCTGAATGCGTCCTGTGTTTTTAAACATCACAAACTCTTCTAAAAAGCAATTTACCAACTATGCAGCTCTCTAAAAAGTTTTTGAAAACTACATTTTGTTTAGAAGAGCTAGATCTGAAGTATCTTATATAATAAGGGCTTTGCTTGAAAATAAATTAATACATTAAATTCTAGTTTGCACAAAATTACAAAGATAAAAAAATAAATAAACAAAACGAAAAATGTCTGTAAAAGATTGCATGCATACAAGTAATTACGATCTATTCAATACAAAGTCTAAATTCAAAGTATATGCTCTATTAACTAATGCTTGAGATTATATAAATAAAAGCAGTGAATACATGTATCATCTTATTATTTGTAAGCCTTTCTATTTTCTGGAATTAAAATTAGAAAATGAGATCTTTAACATAATCTGAACAACTCCATCTAGAATTTACAGCAATTCAATTAATAATGTAATCTATGGTTGATTTCAGTATAATTAGTAATCCACATGCAGCACCTGATATGAGTATAAACTGTATAATAAATACAAAATATTGCTAAATCAATGTTATTAGATCATTGTTAGTCTTTGTTGCTACCAAATGTATGCTTCCTGGTAAAATATTTTATAAGTAAATAAATAAATAAATTAGGCTATCTTTCCACAACACATCACAAGAACGACGTGTGTTTTTAAACATTGCTTTTTCAGCTTTACTAGGATTGTTCTTCAGCCTTTCTCACATTTGTTTTTGCTGTTGATCAAAAAGAAGGCAAAAAAAAGTCTGAAGTGCCTCCAATTTTGCAACAAACTAGGAAAAAAATTGTTCTTGACCCTAGAATGGCAGTCAGATATCTTCTACATTGGATCAAGAAGCTATTACCCCAACAAGGTATATCTCTGTATATTTCTTTGCAAGTATTTATCCAAATGCTGCTTAAACATCTGTATAGACTCTGAAAAAACACCTCCTCAGGCAGATAACCCCACATCCTATTGTTCTTACTGTTAAAAAAGCTTTTGCCTTAGACTAAATCTTCTTTCTTCCAGTCTAAACGTGTGACCTTTGGTCCTATGTATAGATTTTCAGACAATGGTTTGCAATGACCCCCAAATATACTTGTATAATGCTATCATATCCCCTCTAAGGTGGATATTCTTCAAAGAGAATTGAATGTGTTTCTTTCCTTCTTCATTGGTAGCCAGCATGTTCATTTTTTTCTAGTGTCATCATATCCTTCTTTAGAACAGGTGCCAAAAAGTGCACAGCATATTCAGGGTCCAGTGATTTATAAAAAGGCAAAATTATATTCTTATCCCAACACTTAATGTACCTTTTTATACATGACAATACCTTATTGGCCTTAGATATTGCATATTGTTGCCTAGTTTGTTGTCTATAACAATTCCAAAATCCATCTCATGTGTTATACCTAATTTGCTACCATTTAAGGGGTATGTTGTTTGTTCCTATTTTACCCCAAAGTACATAACTTTGCATTTTTCTTCATTAAATTTTGTCTGCCATTTCAGTGCCCAGTCCCCCAATCCATCTAAATCCGTCTGCAGCAAAGTAATATCTTGCTCACATTTTATTACTTTACAGAGTTTTGTGTAATCTGCAAACATTAAAACATGGCTTTCAATGGCTATTTCAAGATCATTTGTAAATATGTTAAATAGAAGCGGTCATAAGACGCCTCATAAGGAAGACTCTCATAGACGACACAGCTCGGGTCGGGCCATGACGTGGTCTAATGGGCATTTTACGAACAGGCCACCAAAATGGACACTTTACTCGCTAGAACTTTATGTCCAAGACCCCGACATACGCACATCACTACAATCAAAGACCCCAGGGGCCACACCAAGACAACACCAACAGCAACAGTTTTCACCAACTTCTACAAATTCCTATATAATCATACCCCTCGGGACAACGACAACACACCAGACTCAACAAAGGCCATACACACGTACCTGACAAATTAGACCTGACAAAACTGAACCCAACCGCAAGAGGGGAATCACAGCTGACGAGATAGATTGAGCCATTTCTAACCTAAAAAGACACAAAGCCCTGGACCAGACGAATTTGAGGAGAGTTATTACAAAACTTACAGAGCGGAACTGGTCCCACACATGATGACCTGGTTTAACTACTTGGGGGGAAGGCGCCCTGACCCCGAAATGTCCACAACTAACACAGTCTTACTCCCAAAATCAGGGAAGGACACTGCATACCCTGAACACTATCGGCCCAAATCATTGACCAACCATGACGTCAAGATACTAACAAAGATACTAGCAGAGAGACTATCCCCACTACTGACAAGAGTGGTACACACAGACCAGGTGGGCTTCATACCCGGCCATCAACTGGAAAACCTGGAAACAGGCCAAAACTAATCCTAACCTTAGACGCAGAAAAGGCATTCGACAGGGTGAAATGGACCTACCTGCTATCGCCACTGCTATTTGTACTTTCCCTATAAGCCATACGCACAGATCAACACATACGAGGCATTACGGTGGGCGGACAAGAATTAAAAATATCTGGATATGCAGACGACATCCTGTTCACCCTTACACACCCCAAGGACTCAATGACTGATTTGACTAGAGAACTGACAGAACACGGTACCTTACAAAATCCAATAACCATGACGGCAGCGGACACATGTGTACATACGGGACGAACACCACATACCCATAGCACAAAGGTCTATAAAATATCTGTGAGTACAGCTAACTGCGAACCAAACACAATTCTACCCGTCCTTTTATGTACCCCTTTTCAAGACCCTTATAGATGACCTTGATAGGTGGGTGGGCAAGCCAGTGTCTAGGATCTGTAGAGTCCATACAATAAAAATGAACATTATGCCCAGACTGCTGTTCTATTTCCAGGCTTTACCCATACCAATCACTAAAACCGACTTAGCCCCCCCTGCAAAAAACGATAGTAGACTTTATTTGGCAAAACAAAAGTCACAGAGTATCCCGTAATTTACTGTACAGACCGAAAGCTGAAGGCGGCCTAGGCCTGCCAAAACTATACTACTATTATTTGGTGGCGCATCTACAGATCGCAATGTGGCACTCGACACCTGATGAACGCAGGTGGACAGATCTCAAATCCAGTATGATGGGGGCAAATCTCCCTCAATTCTATATCTGGCTGCCAAGAGAACACAAGGCGATTCTCTGCACACAGTACACGGCGATCTTTAACTCCCTCCGAGTCTGGGACTCCATTGCTCTGAAATACAAACTAATAACATCACCCTCACCAATGATGCCCCACTAAGAAACACAGCATTTTTCCCGGGGATGCAAGCACACGACTACAAGGGCATTGAATATACAGGCTTACAGAGGGCAGTACACTTATACGAGGGAGACCAAATCGTAACATTCAAGGCACTGAAAGAAAGGTCCACATTAAAATCCGCAGATTTTTTCAGGTACCTACAAATCAGAGACTTCGCACAACACAACTTAGTAAAAGAAGCAGCACACAACACACTAACAGGCCTTGAAAAGATGTGCCTCAGGGAGAACCCCCCGAAGGGACTCATTACTTCATTGTATTCTCACCTGAGCTCTAACAACACTGAATGGGGAGAACTACATTACACAACACAGTGGGAATGTGATCTCGTAGAGGTCCTAGAGGGTTCAGAATGAAGGAAAATATGGGATGCAAATAGGGCTACCTCAGTGTCACACAGCAGGAACAAGCATATAAAACCATGCTCAGGCTGAAGTTACACCATAGGCGCAAGACCCCAGATGACCTTTGTTGGATGGGTTGTGGACGCAGGGGGACATATAAACACATGTGGTGGGACTGCCCTAAAGCGCAGTTCTTCTGGGAAGAGGTGGGAGGCCTTTTGGAGAAGGTATTCCAGAGACGGGTAAAAAGAGACCCATGGGTATTCCTACAGTCCAGGCCAGTAGATGACTGCCCAAGAAGGGAAAAAACACAATTGCACAAACTCACTCTAGCGGCCAGGCGAGCCATGGCCCAAGTATGGCTCAAACCTGACCCCCCGCCTCCCCCTGTTGGACACTGTAATTCATAAAATTAAAGACACCCATATCATGGACCATCTCACTGTACAGGTTAGAGGTACAATGAAATCATATGAAAAGATATGGGAGATGTGGATGGCTGTAGACTGGGGGGATTAGGAGAAGCATGAGCTGGGAGGGGTAGACCTAAATCCCTACATCCAGTAAAAAGAATCCCGCCCCTGGCCTTCCGACTCAGCGGGCCACGAACCCAATATAGTAATCGAACTCCTGCCTGGCCAACCGATCTAGAAAAGGCTTGAACCTTACCACAGAAACTTAACCACAGTAAGCATAAAAAAAAACCTACACCCCGAACATGTGAGGGACACTATCTTTTCCTTGCTTCTCCCCTCTTCTTTTCTTTCTCTACCTCTTGTGAGAGTGTAATTACACTATGTACGAGCAACTATACAGCTACATAAGAGACTGACTTATGAACAATCTTGAAATGACACTCTGTTTATGTTAATGTTATTGTTTTGCAATATGTTATTGATTATTTAAAAACGGTGTTGTCGGAACGCTAGACACCCATGAAAAACAGCAAGGAGGCCTACCAGCACCAGTTACCAAAGCAATGAAAGTCATATGACAAATGCCAACCTGTTTCTATATTGTTGTCCAACAAATGCATGTAATGTTTTTATGGTTATCACATGTGCTGCAATGAAAAAACTAAACAAAAGATACAGACAAATAAGTCAATGGGACCTGATAAAATACACCCAAAGTTATCAAAAGAAATAAGTGGTGTACTAGCAAAACCATTAACAGATTTATTAAACAAATCAATGTTAACAGGAGCAGTCCCAGAAGATTGGAAGTTAGCAAATGTTGCGTCCATTCACAAGAAAGGTAATAGGGAGGAGTCAGGCAACTATAGCCAGTAAGCCTTACTTCAGTAGCGGGGAAAGTAATGTTAACCATGGAAACCATGTTAAAGGATAGGATTGTTGAACATCTAAAATCACATGGATTTCAAGATCAGAGACAGCATGGGATTACTTCAAGGAGATCATGCCAAACTAAGCTTATTGATTTTTTATAATAATAATAGATCAGGGTGGTACAGTAGACATTGCTTACCTAGATTTCAGTAAGGCTTTTGACACTGTTGCACATGGAAGGCGTATCAATAAACTGCAATATAACAAGAAAAACAAGAATTGTACCTACATATGATGAATATTAAATAAAGAACACAATCAGTTTGATAGTGAGTATACCAGTCTCAGACAGATATGCTCAAAGGATATACTATTAAACAAAGTATACCACTGATATAAAATCCAAGAAAAAATAATAAACTAATTTTATTGGATAATATTAAAACCAAAACGTGCTAGTGTACATAGGTGAAAGCCACAAATGAGTGCTACAATAAATACCCAAAAATAAGTGTGCAAATCTAAAAAGATAAAAAGGTATCTGCCAGTGGTTTAGTCTCTATATAGCAGGACTGGTAAACGATCACCAGGCCACTTGGTAGGTATAACAAGAATCTAAAAAGAAAATATATATACTCTGATAAATATCAGCAGTTAATACAGCTATACCAAGTGCTAAGGGATTGTAACCAGTATTATAAGAGATTAGTGAGAACTTGATAATCAAAAAGATTTTTGATAGCAATGTATGGATACAGAACAGAGAGAGCACAGCTCCGCATACAGGCGAAGGATAGTAAAGGTCACAGCGAGTGTATTAGCAACATTGTGGCTGAAGCTTGAAATGAATGAAAAATCCAATGTTACATAATAGATCTTAGTAAGCAGCTACACCTAATGCAACTGTGTTTGAAAAAATCAGAATATAAAGATACACTGTGAAAAGCAAATATACCACTAGATATATGTTGCTGCTGTAGCAAAAGTTACCTCTGTGCCTTCGAGGGCACCTAACAATCATCCAGCTTGCACGGAGTGAATCAAACATGGAATGAACCGTTTAAGTGACAGTTAAACTCTATATAGAGCAGCTTGTCATTGATTCAACTGATGCATAGAGTGTCATAATGAACTATGAATCGGACAATAGATTGTTCAGTATAATACTTGTGCCTTCGAGGGCACCTACCAATAGTCCTACTGGAAACAAAGATGAAATTAAGTAGGTAAAAAAAAGGAGAAGAGAGAAACCGTTTCGATGACGGTAAAGCTCTGAAAAAAGTAGTAAGGAGTGGTAGTGAAAGTACCTATAAAGAGGCTAGAGTAATCCTGTACTATACCCCCCGTGACTAAGGCTGGAGCTGTGCTGTGAACTGTGCCTTCGAGGGCACCTATCACTAATCCCACTGGTCTAGATATAGAATAAATAATACGAGAAAGTATATCTACATCACTAATTATATTTCTAGTCGGGTGTGCTGAGAAATCGATACGCACACTCAAAAAACCTCTTGATGTAAAAAGGTAAATTTAGAGATGATGAGAACTCAATAGCATGATCGCAAGTCAAAGTACTTCACCCTCGGTCATAGGGGAATAACGCCCTGACGCGCGCGTTTCGCCCGACCTGGCTCGTCAGAGGGGAATCGGTCGGTACACTGCGTCTGGTTTAAATCTGTAAGGAAGTGTTCCTATTGGTTAGCAGAGATGGTTGCTGATTGGTGAATGCTCGTGAATTGTGTTGTGACAGAATCAAACTTGTTTCAAGAGGAGAGGGGTCAATCTAATGAGTTGATTAACCCTTTCTCTACTAAATTCTTGATTGAATTTGGCCAGTAATCATAATTGAAGAGGAAAGACCATTCTTCAAAAGAATATTATAAATAGAGTAAGGTTGCTCTAAATATTACAAATTGTAATCAGAAAATATAATGTTAAGGTAAAAGAGTAGGAAAAGCAAACTAGGTAACTAATACAGATAATAAATAATAAATAATAAATTAAGACCTTATCCCAGAAAGAAATATATATGTAATAAATAACCTAGAACTATGTTTGATTAGATATATAAATGAAAATAAAAATAAAGATAATAATAAAAAAAAAATAATAATAATAATAATAAAAAGAAAGCCAGAGAAACGGGTAACTAATCGGTATATTATTGTATAGTTATAATGAATATCGGACTAACCATCATTATGAGTTACTAAGTAGTGACCTAATACTAGGGATTAATGAACCAGTAATTTTGCCTAGAAAAAGATATTGAGTTCTTATAATATATATATATATGTTTGTGTAAATAAAGGCAACCAGATTGGGGGACATTAGGATTATATATATACTAATGGTAAATAGTGAATCCATCAAGAACTGGCCATTAAATAAGAGAGAACAGAAGAGTCTGGGTTCGGAGTTATCCGAATTATTTATTGGTGTATGAAAGGAGTAAAGTTGAACTCTTCATTTAAACCATCGGGTGCTAGTGTTTTTAAAAAATAAATCCATCTAGACTCTTTCATTAGGAGAATTTTATTGAAATTCCCTTTCCTGGTGTTTAAGGTTAGTTTCTTCAATGCTTGAAATGTAAGGTGTGTTGGATCAGCCTGATGATAATTCCGGACATGATTTGATACTGGAGTCGAGATATTTAGGTTGGTGATAGAACAGATGTGCTGTAGTATCCTTCGTTTTAGTTGCTGATAGGTTTTACCTACATATTGGATACCACAGCTACATGTGATTAGGTAGATAACCCGAGTTGAACTACAGTTAATAAATTCCTTAATTTTGTATTCTTTTTTGGTTATGGAACTTGTTACCGTTTTAGTGGGTTTAATGAATTGACATGCCTTACAATGTCCACAGCGGTAAATTCCAGTAGTCTGAGTTAACCAGGTGAATTGTGATGGTTTAGTGGGCTCAGTGTGGCTATGAACCAAGATGTCTCTCAAGTTTTTTGCCCTGCGTGCTGTAATTTGAGGAAAGTTACCGATACTTTCAACAAGATCTGTGTCATGTTGGAGTATTGGCCAGTTATGTGTCATTATCGTTTGTACTTTATCCCAATATAAATCATACGTGCCTATACAACGAGTTATTTTTGTTTCCAACATAGGTTTACAGAGTCTTAGACTTTCACTTCTGTCTGTTAGTAATTTTCGTTGGTAGGCTCGTTTCAGGATTCCATTTGGGTAGCCTTTCTGTTTAAACATAGTTCTTAGTTTATTGGCTTCCCTTTGGAAGGCTATTTCAGTGGAGCAATTGCGCCTTGCGCGCAGATACTTGCCAAAAGGTATTCCTGACTTCAGCTTCGCAGGATGATAGCTAGTCCAGTTAAGCAGACTATTGGTTGCTGTGTCTTTTCTGAAGAGTTCAGTTTCTACCTTCCCATCTTCTAAAATTTTTATATTGAGGTCTAAAAATACCAGATGTTCAGAGTCTATCACGTGTGTGAGTTGTAGACCAATGTATTGGTATTAAGATCTCTAACCAGATTTTGAAATTTATCAACAGATCCTAACCAAAAGACCAGTATGTCATCAATGTATCTATGCCAACTGTAGATACATGTGTCATACTGGTCTCTGGTGATGGCTGGCACAATAGTCTCTTCCCACCAACCCAAATATAGGTTGGCGTAGCTGGGAGCACACGCCGTGCCCATGGCTGTCCCCTTAAGTTGCAGATAATATTGTCCATTGAAGACAAAAAAATTGTGAGTAAGTACATATTCCAATAGTTTGACAATAAAATCAATTTGTGCTGCTGTAAAGCCTGGTGTTTTGTTAAGGAAATAGGATGTGGCTAGAAGGCCTATATTGTGTGGAATATTGTTGTAGAGAGCTACAACGTCTAAGCTACCCAACATACAGTAAGGAGGAACCACTAGATCTTCAAGTAGTATCAATCTTTGTTTGGTATCTTGAAGATAAGATTTTAATTTAATGACCAAGGGGTGTAATAGTTTCTCTAAGAATTGACTGCTTCTCTCAGTGATAGAACCATTGCCTGAGATGATTGGTCTGCCAGGGGGTTTGACTGGATTCTTGTGGATTTTGGGGAGGCAGTAGAAGGTGGCAATTGTTGGAGTCATATTAGGGATGATAAATTTATATTCGTCCTTGGTAATGATGCCATCCAGTTCTGCTGCTTCCAAGATGCTTTTCAGTTCAATCAGATATTCTGTGGTAGGGTCCTTAAGAAGATGACTGTAATGCTGTTTGTCTTGAAGATGTTCCATGCACATCTCAATGTAATTAGTTTTATCCAAGAGGACAACATTGCCACCTTTATCAGACGCCTTAATCACCAGGTTTGGTTCATGACTTAGTTCTATCAAAGCTCTTCTTTCCGCTGCAGTTAGATTGTCCTCACATCTGATAGGAGTCTCTAAGGACTCAATTTCATTAGTGGTAATTTTTATAAAAAGGTCTACACTGGAAACTTCCTTGAGGTTGGGGGTTATTCAGCTTTCTGGCTTCAGACTAGTGAGTGGTTGAACTAAGTCTTGCTCATTTAGTAAGGATAATAGTGTTTGGTAGTGCTGATAGTCAATGTTTGAGAAACCAGCTTCTTTGGCCAGTTTTTGATTTTTTCTCTTATGTACCACGTTAAGGGCCAGTTTTCTGCCGAATAGATTTGTGTTTTTTATCCAGTCAAATTTGTTAGAATTAGGGGTAGGTACGAAGGACAGACCTTTATTGAGAAGTGAAAGGTGATGAGTTTTAAGTGTAAATGTTGACAAATTTATTATTTGGTTTACATCACTGGTTGTTAGGTCAGATTCATTCTTTTGTCTGGTTTGTATCCCCATTTTTTCCGGTCCCTTAGCCTGCCACCTGGTGGAAGTGGCCAATCCTCCTCTAAAAAAGGAGATGAGAAAGGTTTTTCTATCCTCTCTGTTTGGTTAGTGGTATCGTGCTTCACTGATTCTGAATTGACTGGAAAAGTTACAACTCTATTGGACTTTTTGAGAATACTTCTGCCCCTAGTCTGATTTGGATAGTCTCTATTCCTCTGATTACTGATGGATCTGGATGAGCCCGAATCTGAATCCATCCAGTCTGTATTGCCTGATGTAGAGCTATTTCTGCTGAAAGTATGGATTCTTGGCTTTCTTTTTATACGAAAAATATTCCTCTCTTTGAAGTCTTTATGGTCTCTGAGAAACTTCAAGTGTTTTTTCTCTTTAATATGTTTTTTGAAAGAGTCTAGATTCTTTTGAAGTTTATTTTCCATGAGAGGAAACTCTGGTTGATCTTTGAATGTTTTCACATTCGATAGTTCTTTTTCTAGATTTTGATTAGTAATCTCTAAATTTTGTGACTCAAGTTTGATTAGGAATTGCATTAATTTTGCTGAGCATTCTAATAAAATACTATTCCATTCCTGAGTCTGCTCTTCAGTGGTCTTTAATTTTGGATTCCAAGATTGTTGAATGGGTAAGGCAGTGGCTGAGTGACAGGCAACAGAGGGTTGTAGTCAATGAAGTATTTTCGAAGCATGGTCTTGTTACCAGTGGGGTACCTCAGGGATCTGTACATGCGCATTCGGCACTGACATCGGCAGGAGGAGGAGGAGAGGTCAACAGCGCAGAGGGAGCCCGGCGCTGAAGAAAGGTAAGTGGCTGAAGGGGTTTAATCCCTTCAGCCCAGTGGGAGGGGGGCCGTGTGGGGGGGGGGGGACTAAAGGACTACATAGTGCCAGGAAAACGAGTTTGTTTTCCTGGCACTATAGTGGTCTTTTAAAGGTAGGCAGGCAATGTAATAGAGCAGCAGGAAATGCTAGCAGAATGCTTGGATGTATTGGGAGAGGTATTAGCAGTAGAAAGAGGGAAGTGCTCATGCCATTGTACAGAACACTGGTGAGATCTCATTTGGAGCATTGTACGCAGTACTGGAGACCATATCTCCAGAAAGATATTAATACTTTAGACCAGGGGTAGGCAACCTACGGCACTAGTGCCATGCACGGCACACAAGGTGTCTTTGCACGGCACTCAGGGCTGCTAGATCCAAACAGGCTCTGGCCTATCAGGAGTCGCAGGTAAACTTCAGATATCTGCTAATACGAAGAGGTGGTGAAGGGAAATCCTCAATTTATGCATTGCCGCACTTAGAGGAAATGATCTTAGATCACTTCATTCCAGCACTTGTGAATGGGAATCCACACTGGAGTAGAGCAGCCCACAACTGCTGTTGCGGGTCCTGTCCTTGACGTGTACCTGGCTGTCCTGGTCCCCATTGGAACCCAGGGAAGCCACCCACACTGCTAGATATACACAGAAATGCAGAATAACCCTCCCCTCGTACAAATAATACGAACAGCCCACATACAAACACAACACACAATCCGCACAAACTTAACACCACTGACAATCCACATACATGCACACAACCCCACATGCAGCCTCTCACATGCAATACCCCAAACAGCCCCACAATACCACAAACTACTCATAAACATATACAATATAATAGCTCATATACGCACAAATACAACGATACAAAGCAAAGTATACGTAACAAGCAGAATACAGCAACATACACACCTCTATTTAAAAAAATAGGACCGGCACGCTACAGGAAATCGCAATCCTATTTCGGCACAGTGCTGCTAAAAGGTTGTCTACCCCTGCTTTAGACGGAGTTCAGAGAAGGGCTACTAAACTGGTTCATGGGTTGCAGAATAAAACTTACAAGGAAAGGTGAAAGGAACTTAACATGTATAGCTTGGAGGAAAGACGAGACGTGGGGGATATGATAGAAGCATTTAAATACATAGAGGGAATCAACACAGTAAAGGAGGAGACTATATTTAAAAGAAAGGGTACCACAATCAGAGGACATAGTCTTGAATTAGAGGGGCAATGGTTTAAAAATAATATCAGGAAGTACTTTAATGAGAGGGTAGTGGATGCATGGAATGTTCTATGGTAAAAACAGAATAGATCAACACTAATAGAAAGTGGTATAAAGATAAAATTCACTTATCGTTAATAAATATAGGACAGCTTCCTCTCAGGATTTTCCAGACTGTATCCTGCACATAAAATTTGTCCAAACAGGAATATAGCTATAGCTGACTACCTACAGATGAAAAACAAAGTAATACAATTGTGTAATTCAGTTATAGCACATATTAATGCGCACCAGATAAGAATGCACTCACGAGATTTAGGAGTATAATGTTGCCTCAGGGTGCTTCCCCTTGGATGTGTGGGGGGTATATCCAGGGATCTTTCTCCTCTGGTATTATCACCACCATGGAATGGAAGATAGTGCCCAGGTTATAGGTAAAAAATGCTAAGCTTTGAAGCTATGAAAATAAAATTAAAATTTATGCGAGGACCTACGTGTTTCAGCTATACAAAAGCCTTCCTTAGGGACCAATAAAACAAAAGCAAGTATACACATTCATAAAAAACAATCCTACAATCAGGATAAAAAGCAGCATATAACCCTCTCCATGAGTCTTATTTTATATATGGTCTTCCTCTCATCCCACTGGTGGTTCCATGGGTGTTTCCACGGTGTCCAGCTGTCTTGAAGAATCTAAGATTAGATTTCCCGGGTTAATGATAGTTCTGTAACGTCACTTCCGGTTCACCACTTCCATAAGTGAAATCGAGGTCAAGTGTGTGTTCCGTTAGACTTTTATAATGCGTTTTATATGTATTTGGCAGTAGGTGTTCTGTCTTGAACTAAAATAGTAAGGGAGCCTACAAGGCTCAAAAAAAGCAGTATCAAAAAACGGCAAAAAACGGCAATAACAGCTAAAAATACAGAACCTAATATAGGAACTATTGAATAATGTTCATTATTATTAACCAAGGCATGTGTCTGGCAGCATATCTCTTGTAATTTACTAACTTGTAAAAAAATATAATTAGAAAAGGGAAAAAAATATAATTAGATAAGGGAAAAAAATAAAATAAAAAATACAACTATAAACATTATATTGAACTCCCAGAATCTTTTTTTTTTTTTAAATATACTAATAGTTAAAAAATATGTGATTGAGATTTGGAAGACGATGACGTAGTAACGGACGTGCACACGCGCACGTGCGACTGGGCGGAGCTACGCTGGTAGAAGGAGGATGAGCGTGACGGGAAGCGTGGAGGGATTCAAGCCGGAGTTGTGAGCCAAGAGCTCTGTGCGGAGGATATTGCTCTGCTGGTAACTGGTCGGAAATCGGTTTATACCGACCATCTGGGGGGACGGAGCACGGAGCACGGAGAATATATGCAGCAGCCGAAAGGCTACAGATAAGCACATTTAATCTTATGCTATGCAACCTATGGTGTAAAGCAGGAGCTATAGTGTTGAGTTATATCTTTTTCTAATGATATAAGGTTTTAAGGCTGAATATACTAGACAACTAGTGCTATATCCCCAAGGGGTGGATTGATGTTAAGCCCTTTATATCTCTCTTTTCTCACTCCAAACTGTTTGCTCTTTCTCTCTGTCAAATAGCTAAATAGATAAATAGATAAATATTAGAGCCAGATATTGGAGGACTTAGGATTGTGGAAGCCTCACGAAGACATGGCATCTAAAATACAGGAGAGAGCACCCCTAAAAAGAGACAAGAAAAATCCCAAAACAGGAAGAGAAGCAATAAACTTTTTCTCACCAGATAATAAAAAAAAGACAGAGGAAGATGTCTTATTAAATTCAAAATTAGACCAGACATTAAACAGTTCCGAAAACTCTGTGAGTAATTATATCACTACAGAGTTTTTGGAGAGATGTCTAAACTCCCAGTCAGATATACTAATGAAGCAAATAAATCAGAACTCAGAGGTGATCTTAAATCAAATGAAACTCCTAACTGAGAAAATAACTGTGGCTGAAGAAAAAATTAATTGCCTGGAATTTCAGGAAAAATCATTGAAAGATCAGCATATTCAAATGGCGAAAAAAATCAAAGATTTGGAAATAAAAATAAGTGATTTGGAGGATCGCTCAAGACGCAATAATTTGCGACTAAGAAATATCTCAGAAAAGATCACCCAGGACAAGATCCTAGAATTTCTAGCTAATCTATGGAAGGCCTGGGGAATAGAGACAGAGAAATACAATTGTACCTTGGAAAGGTTTCATAGATTGTACAGAGTTAAAAATATCCCAGAAACCAAGGCAAGAGATATAATCTGTTGCTTCCAATCATTCCAATTTAAAGAGGAGGTTCTGAAAGCAAGTAGAGTTAGGAAACCTCAAGGAGAAGAATATAAGGATATAGTTGTGTTTCCAGACCTATCCTATTCAACCAGAATGCAAAGAAAAACATTCGCCCCTGTCACAGAAATATTGAGAACCCAGAAGATTAAATATACATGGGGATTTCCAACGGCAATAAGAATATTTACAAATGAGCGTCTTGAAGTCTTAGACTCAGTAGATACAGCTATAACTTGGCTAAAAGATAAGAAGATGATGCAATAGGATTAAACCTGTTAAGAAGGGAAAGAGGGGGCTGAATTTGTTTTAAGACAGAGGAATTTTTTTTTTTTTTCTTCTCTTTTCTGGGTGAGATAATAATAATGCAGGCCACATTAAGAAGTTAAATAAGAAATTCACTTGAGTAAAGATGAGTACAGAATAAAACACTACGATAGCACGAGATTAGATATAATGTACAGAAATAACGGGAATTGAAATTTATTATGCAGATACACTTATTAAATAATTCACAAATCCCAAATAAGGATTAGAAATACAGAATAGGTGGCTTGCACGATATTCGCTAAAAAGTTAAATATATCACTGCAATTTATGCATATATATTTTTTTTTTTCCTGGGTGAGATAATAAAAAATGCAGGGTACAATAAGAAGTTAAATAAGAAATTCACTTGAGTAAAGATGAGTATAGAATAAAATATTATGAAAGCACGAGTTTAGATATAATATACAGAAATAATGGGAATTGAAATTTATTATGTAGTTACACTTGTTAAATAATTCACAAATCCTAAATAAGGATTAGAAATACAGAATATGTGGCTTGCACGATATTAATATACACTTACAAAAATGTTCAATATATCACTGCAATTTAGGCATTGTTTTTTTTTTTTTTCCTCTTCTCTTCCCTTTTTTTGCCACCTCTATAGACCAGCTTAGTCCGCCTATAAGTTCTAAGTAGAACTTAGTGATTGCCTTATTAAGGTAATCAATTATGTTTAGAAGAAGGTCTCTTAAGATTGGAGACCAAGGTATAAAAGAATGTATGATTGTGTGTAAATGGTTAGTGTGTACAGAAGGTACAGCGTCGTGGGTATACAGATTAGTTTTGAGGAAATGTCAGGTGTCAGAGATTTAGGATAGGGTATGGTCAAATTTGCCACAATAAATATTCAGGGTTTAAATCTTCCACATAAGAGATTGGCTTTTAGAGATTATTTAACGACAGAGAAAATCCAAATTATTTTGATACAAGAGACCCATTGGATTGCAGGAGATAGCACTAGATGGTTTGGTAATAATTTCCCTTCAGTAATAACTTCCTCTAAAAAAGATGAAAAGAAAGCTGGGGTGGCTATAGGCTTCTCTAAATCATTACAAGTAGAAATTAAGCATGAGGATATTGATACGGAGGGGAGATTTCTAATACTGATCTGTGAAATCAATGGGGAACTGTATACATTAGTGAACGTATACTTACCAAATAACAATCCGATGAGACTGTTCTCCCATATTCTAGAAAGAGTTGAAAGAGTATCTATGGGATATGTGGTAATAGGTGGAGACTTTAATTGTGTTTTGGATGTGGAACTGGATAAATTTAATGTTAATAAGATTTCTGTGGACAAAAACGGGTTGAGAAATGCGAATACTTTTCAGAATATAATTCATAAAAACAATTTATATGATATCTGGAGGGTTCGGAATCCGCTTGTAAAAGATTATACATTTTATTCTTGGCCGCATAATACACACTCAAGAATTGATTTTTTCCTAGGAGATCCTAAAATTATAGAAAAGTATCCAATATAAGTATAAATATAATGATTTGGTCAGATCACAATATCATTATTATGGATACAAAGGATGGGAAATATTATCATCCCAGAACCACTTGGAAACTAGACGATTCAATATTATATAGTATCGAAAATTTGAAGTTATTAAAGGAATGGTCACAACATTTTTTTGAGGAAAATAGCCCAGAGGATACTTCAGAATTAAATACTTGGTGCTCATATAAAGCTACCATCAGAGGATATTGTATAAATATGAAGAGTAGAGCCAGGAAAATAGAAGGATTAGGTTTATCAGAGTTATATATTCAATTGTTTAAAGCCTCTAAAGAGTATAAAGTAAAACCAGACAAAGAAGGTCAAATAAAAATAGCCAGTATTAAACAAAGTATTAAGAAAAAAATATTAGAAAACATAGAAAAGAAGATGATTAAATTAAAAATCAGATATTATTATCGACAAAATAAAGCAGATAAGATTTTATCAAATCAACTGAAAAAGAAATTTGCAGACAATCGCATAGATAAAATTGTCCATGAGGGAAATACATATAGAGCCCCAAACGAGATAGGAGAGATCTTTAATCAATTTTATAAGTCACTTTATAACCTGTCAGACAGTTCTACAGAAGAATCCATAGATAAGTATATAAAAGACCTGGAGTTACCAAAGACATCACCAGATCAATTAGATTTATTAAATAAAACCATCTCCAAAGAAGAAGTAATAGATGCAATAAATAACTTAGCTAACTATAAAACCCCTGGACCTGACGGTTTTAGCAATAGGTTCTTCAAGGTAATGAAATATATAATTGCTGAACCATTAACAAGAGCATTCAATGAAGCTGTAAATAGGGGAGCATTTCCACAAGAAATGCTAAGAGCTAATATTCTTCCAATTCTGAAAGTAGGCAAAATAGCAACAGACGTAAAAAGCTACAGACCGATCTCTTTGATAAATGTGGATGTCAAGCTTTTTGCGTCAATTATTGCAAAAAGATTAAAAATAGTCTTGCCTGGAATTATTAATTCAGATCAGGTCGGATTTGTCCCTGGAAGAAATTCAGGAAATAATATTAGAAGGTTATTGGATTCAATGGACCTGTCAGACAAGACAAGTAGTCCCCTGCTGATCCTGTCATTAGATGCAGAGAAGGCGTTTGACAGGGTCAGCTGGGGATTCATGATCAAAGCTTTAGAGGCCTTTAATATTAAGGGATGGGTGTTGGATGCGATAGGTTCGCTTTATAAGAAACCAGTGGCAAGGTCTATTGGCCAAAATATATGTTCAAATTGGTTTAGTCTAGAAAATGGCACTAGACAAGGATGTCCCCTGTCGCCAATCCTGTATATAATTACGGTTGAAATCTTTGCTTCAAAAATTAGACAAAATACATTAATTAAGGGTCTACCAATTTCTAAGGGAGATTTAAAGATCTCTTTGTATGCAGATGATACTCTTTTATATGTTGTGGATCCTGAAAAATCTCTCCCTTTTGTGTTAACAGAAATAGAACAGTATAGTAAGGTATCTAATTACAAACTGAACCCTTCTAAATCTACTGCAATGTATAGGAACATATCTTCGGATAAAATAATTGAATTACAAAATAAATTTAACTTTTTACAACCAGAAGAATTTGTTTATTTAGGCATAAGAATAAATAAAAAGTTAGAAAGAATTATGGAATCCAATTTTATACACCTTTTGAAAAAAACAAACAAAGATCTAAAGGAATGGCGACAGTTAGAAATATCGTGGTGGGGTAGAGTTAATACCTTAAGACATTATGTGCTCCCTAAGTGGATTTATTTAATTAGGATGTTACCACTGATTATCCCCATACCCTGGCTGAAAATGATTCAATCTTCCTTTGCCAATTTCGTGTGGAGAGGGAAAAAGCCCAGAATTAAGATCAACACCATGTGCACTAATACAGATAGAGGGGGACTAGGCTTTCCAGAAATTTTATGAAGCCGGAATAATCTACCATATTGCAATGTTACAAAGGGAGATATATCAAAAAGAGGCATGGGGGAGGATAGAAACAGCTTTATGCCAATCAAAAAAATTATCTAATATTATATGGAACAACAAAAGTTATGATTACTCATTATCATTTATATTGGATCAAATTATCCCTATATGGGAAAGAATAAAGATGAAAGCAGATATTAAGAATAAGCTCTTGGGTTTTCAAAATATAGAAAGTCTGGAAATAGATATAACAAATATTTCCTTAAAAGTATGGAGAGAGGTAAATATCAGAAAGATTGAAGATCTAATGTTAAATGGTGAGCTAAAGACTTTCGATATATTGATAAGGACATTTTCTCTCCCAAATAGAGAGGCATTTTCTTATCTAAGAGTTAGGAATTATCTGAAGTCCAAAATCTTTGTAAATAGTGGGGAAATATATAATGCGTTAAAAATAATCTTCTCTAAAAAAGAGTCAAAAAACCTTTTTGCTATATGTACAAAATTTTTTGATATAATAAAAACAGAGAATCGCCCAACGGCAATAAAAAGTTGGGAAAAAGTTTTGAAGTTCCCCATAGATTTAGAAGAATGGTATGCTGCTATAATGAAAACAAATAAATATGTGCATAGTCTCTCCCTGATTGAAACGCACTTTAAAGTGATAAATAATTGGTATTTAGTCCCCTCAAAAATATCAAGAATGTTTAATGATAACAATGATCTGTGCTGGAGATGTGGAGAAGAGAAAGGAGACTACCTCCAAATATGGTGGAGCTGTAAGAGAGTAATCCCCTTATGGTCTATGGCCAATTTATTATTACATAGGTTAAACGGAATAGGAATAAAAATGACACCAGAGGTGATGTTATTACATATAAGGTGGCCCGCCCTAAGCAGAACGAATCAAATCTTGATAACACATTGTTTAATAGCATAAAAAATTATTATTGCTAGAAATTGGAAAAAGACGCAACCATTCCTGAAGAAGCAACTTATTCAACAAGTAAAATATCAGATTCATATGGAATTAGGGATGAATAAAATTAAAAATCAATATAAAGAGTATAGTATGTGGGAAAATTGGCTAATTAAATTGGAGAAACAAGAGAGCGAACTGATTCCTTAGAAGGACAAATTTAAATAGAATGATATAGTAGATATTTCCTATTGATATTAAATAACTTGACTCACAAAGCTGTAAGGTAAGGTGTGAATGTTTGTATGAATGTGGTTAGGTCGTTTTCTTCTTTTTTTTTTTTTTTTCTTTTCTCTCCATCGTATCCTCTTTCATCCTCCCTCTATTGTTCTAAAAATGGGGTACCACCACTTTGGTCATCTTAACATACTTCAGTAGAATACAATATATAAAGAGTAATGATAGCTGACAGTTGATGGTTCTAGTGGGGGAGGGATGGAGGGATCGGGGAGGGGTTAATATGTATTTATGATGACTAATATACCCAGCCATATATGATGATATATCTGAAATATATAAAGAGGCGGGTATTGTCTGAAATTTAACAGAAAAAATAAAAATAAAAAAAATAAATAAAAAAATATGTGATTATTAGTGATGTCCCGAACGGCTCGCCGAACAGTTCGCCGTGGACGGCGAACATATGCGGTAAACTTTGACCCTGTACCTCACAGTCAGCAGACACATTCCAGCCAATCAGCAACAGACCCTCCCACCTCCTGGACAGCATCCATTTTACATTCATTGTGAAGCTGCATTCTTCGTGAGCTGTCCAGGAGGTGGGAGAGTTTGTGAGGGAGGGTTTGCTGCTGATTGGCTGGAATGTGTCTGCTGACTGTGAGGTACAGGGTCAAAGTTTACCGCATATGTTCGCCGTCCGCGGCAAACCGTTCGGTACATCACTAGTGATTATATATAATCTCCCTTAATTTAAATCTACAGAATCCAAGAGTATGCTGACAAAAACACAGTCCCGATGGCAACAGAAAAAACTTGAATTACTATAATCTTCATTACATGTTCTGGTAAGATATTTATATGCAATATTGGTTAAAAAGGTGTACGTACGGACATTTTTCTGGTGTTGATAATATTAGCATAGTTATTTACCATTAATTAGAAAAAGCAAAAAACAAAAACCATTTTAAAAATAAACTATATATCAATGTATACAGAGTTGCACTTACATCAAAACTCCCTTAAGGAAACATACAATATCAATGTCAGCATTAAGACCTATTGGTTGTAAAGTACCCAATTGATGAATCCAGAATGTCTCACATTACGCTAATCTCTTCTCTCTATTCCCTCCCCTCCAATGGGGTTTAATGTGTTCAACTCCGAAAAAAATAAATTTGTTTAAATCAAAATAGGGACAGGAGTTGCAATGGACAGGAACTGTATGGTTTTTAACATCTTTTTTAATATTATTTAGATGTTCTAAAATTCTGACCTTTAACTTTCTCTTTGTTCTACCAATATATTGTTTGCCACACAGGCACTGCAATAGATATACTACATGGTCCGTGTGTCAATCGAACTTTTTATATCATATTTCTTGCCTGTCACTGTGCAAATTAAATTTTAAACTGTGGATCTTTGTATACCGCTGCATGCTTTGCAATGTCTGCAATACCTAAAACCATCATCAGAATGACCACTACATGCCGTATGTTTAATACTATAACTTGGAGCTAACCTATTCTTTAGATTTTGATTCCTCTTAAAAATGACAGGGGGTCGTTCGGGCAACAAAGGTCCTCATATTTTCTCTGAAGATTTGCCAGTGTTTGGACATAGCTCTCTTGATTTAGTTTTTTTTAAATTCTTTATTTTTCGTTGTGCAAGAAATAACAAGGCATCTTACACTGCCACAACAACGTATATAAGCACAGTGGTAATACAAGTGAACATATATGTGGCATTATAGTCTCGGCACAATTTTTTAAATGCAGTGATAGTCAAGCTGTTTTTACTCATCTGGTTGCAGGTCGTGACAGTATTAGCAATATAAGTAACACAAGTTATAGAAGTAAGAGGTGTGACTTGCATAAAGAAGTGATTAGCTCGCTATGTGTAGTGTCTGAGCGTTATGGGATTAATTCCAGGCTATGGGTCTCGATGCATTCTGCAAGTACAGTAATACGTTAGGGGGAGCATAATAGGCATGGGTGTAATATGTGTGGTGGTAGTGCTGCTGCTCACTATATTTATCTGCAACACTATTAGTGGTGCAGTACCGTATTCCCCAGATTGCACATTCAGATGATATATAGTACGAGGATGGGAGATAAAGAGCATGCAACTGGAAGTACATTGGGTATCGTGAGAAAGGTATACTTGCGTCCACTAAATAAACTGAACTTTTGCAACACATGGAGAAGTAACAGATGTTTAGAGGCAGGGTAGCGTTCGTTTTTGTGGAGGTTGCATGCCATATCCCATGGTTGTCAGTGGGTAAAGTGGGTGGCCATTGAGTCCTTGCGGTGGAAACATTTTAACCAATGCCTACCCAATGGTGTACAGAGTCTGGTAGCCAGGTTATGGGCCGCAGGCTGTCCCAGCTTAGAATACATACAGTTGCAAGAAAAAGTATGTGAACCCTTTGGAATGATATGGATTTCTGCACAAATTGGTTATAAAATGTGATCTGATCATCATCTAAGTCACAACAATACACAATCACAGTCTGCTTAAACTAATAACACACAAAGAATGAAATGTTGCCATGTTTTTATTGAACACACCATGTAAACATTCACAGTGCAGGTGGAAAAAGTATTTGAACCCCTAGACTAATGACATCTCCAAGAGCTAATTGGAGTGAGATGTCAGCCAACTGGAATCCAATCAATGAGATGAGATTGGAGGTGTTGGTTACAGCTGCCCTGCCCTATAAAAAACACACACCAGTTCTGGGATTGCTTTTCACAAGAAGCATTGCCTGATGTGAATGATGCCTCACACAAAAGAGCTCTCAGAAGGCCTACGATTAAGAATTGTTGACTTGCATAAAGCTGGAAAGAGTTATAAAAGTATCTCCAAAAGCCTTGCTGTTCATCAGTCCACGGTAAGACAAATTGTCTATAAATGGAGAAAGTTCAGCACTGCTGCTACTCTCCCTAGGAGTGGCCGTCCTGTAAAGATGACTGCAAGAGCACAGCGCAGACTGCTCAGTGAGGTGAAGAAGAATCCTAGAGTGTCAGCTAAAGACTTACAAAAAGTCACTGGCAAATGCTAACATCCCTGTTAGCAAATCTACAATACGTAAAACACTAAACAAGAATGGATTTCATGGGAGAATACCACAGAGGAAGCCACTGCTGTCCAAACAAAACATTGCTGCACGTTTACAGTTTGCACAAGAGCACCTGGATGTTCCACAGCAGTACTGGCAAAATATTCTGTGGACAGATGAAACCAAAGGTGAGTTGTTTGGAAGAAACACCCAACACTATATGTGGCAAAAAAAAGGCACAGCACATCAACATCAAAACCTCATCCCAACTGTGAAGTATGGTGGTGAGGGCATCATGGTTTGGGGCTGCTTTGCTTCATCAGGGCCTGGACGGATTGCTATCATCGAAGGAAAAATGAATTCCCAAGTTTATCAAGACATTTTGCAGGAGTACTTAAGGCCATCTGTCTACCAGCTGAAGCTCAACAGAAGATGGGTGTTGCAACAGGACAATGACCCAAAGCATAGAAGTAAATTAACAACAGAATGGCTTAAACAGAAGAAAATACGCCTTCTGAAGTGGCCCAGTCAGAGTCCTGACCTCAACCCGATTGAGATGCTGTGGCATGACCTCAAGAAAGCGATTCACACCAGACATCCCAAGAATATTGCTGAACTGAAACAGTTCTGTAAAGAGGAATGGTCAAGAATTAGTCTTGACCATTGTGCACGTCTGGTCTGCAACTACAGGAAACGTTTGGTTGAAGTTATTGCTGCCAAAGGAGGTTCAACCAGTTATTAAATCCAAGGGTTCACATACTTTTTCCACCTGCACTGTGATTGTTTACATGGTGTGTTCAATAAAAACATGGCAACATTTCATTCTTTGTGTGTTATTAGTTTAAGCAGACTGTGATTGTCTATTGTTGTGACTTAGATGATGATCAGATCACATTTTATGTCCAATGTGGGCAGAAATCCATATCATTACACAGGGTTCACATAATTTTTCTTGCAACTGTATAACACATGAAAAACCCTTGTAGAAACTTTAGCCTTAGCTGGTTAGCTATATTTGAGCATGCTATTAGGGGGTATGTCAGGCTGAATGTACGCAAGAGTATACACCTAACTGGCACTACAACAAGCTAACTCTGCAGGCTAACACCATAGCTGACTCTCCCCCCCCCCCTTGCAGAACAGCCCTAAGTAACAGCAGAACAGGATAAACTAAGGTTGACCTAAATACACTAAAATAAACTAAAGTGGGGGACAGGAGCATAGCTCACGCATTGCATGAGGCTGCACAGTTTTATTTAAAACAATCTGGGGAACTTACAGAAGCACAAATTGAATTTTTAATTAAAGGAATTTTAATGATCTTTACAAATAATTATTTCTGGTTTGATAATGATTTTTATCTCCAGATTTGTGGAACAGCTATGGGGACCAAGTTTGCCCCAAGTTATGCTAATCTATTCATGTCATATTGGGAAAGGACTTTTATATATCAAGGACATGAATATGGGCAAAACTTAGTCCTCTATAAAAGATACATTGATGGTATTTTTATAATATGGAAAGGAACAGAAAATGATTTTAATTTATTTTTTAATTATCTTAATCAAAATGAATGGGGCATTAAATTAACTAAGAATGTTAGCCACAATTCTATAGATTTTTTAGATTTAAATATTTTTACTCATGACAATCGAATCAAAACTAGGACTTTTTTTAAACAAGTAGATATTAACAGTTTTATAGAAACAAAAAGTTGTCATTATGATCCGTGGTTACGAAATATACCTAAGGGACAGTTTTTACGTTTAAAACGAAATTGCTCAGAACAAATTGATTTCCATAACTAATCGTCCCTCCTGAAAAAACAATTTATACAAAAGGGTTATAAAGAAGAAATGCTTAAAAACATTGATCCTATTAACAGATCAGAATTACTTAGATATAAAGCAAAAAAGGAGACAGACAAAACCAATCAAATTCCCTTTATTTTTAATTATTGTACTAATATAGGCAAAAAAAAGTTATAAATAAAAACTGGCATATTCTTCAACAAGAACACGATATTAAAGATTTTATAGGCCATAAACCTAAATTTATTTTTAGAGATACTAGAAACTTGAAACAAATTTTTAACATCAAGTTTTGTAGATGGTGAAAAGGAACAGACATTTCTAGACGATTGGTCTAAAAAAACAAAAAGGATTTTTTCATTGTGGGAATTGCAATGCTTGCAAAAACACTACTACTATTAATCAGAGAAAAAAAGAGAATTTTATGTCTGTAGTCACAAATACGTTTTTAACGGTGCCCGGTTTTATTTCTTGTGATTCGCATAATGTTGTCTATCTTTTAAATTGTAACTGTGGGTTACACTATGTGGGCAAAACCTCCAGACCCCTTAAAATCCGTATTGGAGAGCACATCAGGAACATAAAAAAAAAATTTTTTTTAAACCATAGTATCTCCAAACATTTTTTAGAAAAACATCACTCTAACCCTAAAGATTTCGAATTTATGGCAATAGAGAGAATTTCCACCCATTGGAAGGGTGGAAATAAGGCATTAAATCTTAGAAAGAAAAAAAAGAGTTCCTGGATTTTTGATTTACAAACGTTATTTCCAAAAGGATTAAATATTGATTTTGATATTGGACCAATTTTATAAATATTTTTAATATTTTATAACACATTTTGTATATAGTATCTTTATAGTTCCTCATTATATATTTTTTAATATTGATTATATTTAATACGTTCAAAATATTTTTAGGTTTTATATGTGCTTCCCTATCTTGGATTTTTTATATTAGTATTTATATATGCTGTATTCTTTTATTCTTTTATTTTTTTATGATTAGATTGCAATTTGCTCAATTTTTGTCTTTTATAACATCGCATTAATTCTATTTATCTCCTTGCGCTCTCTTGACTTGTCTTTTCCCATTACAAATATGGCGGATTATGAGCTTTTCGGACCAATTAGGACATATTAACTACGCTCTCCTGATTGAAACTAACTATGGTGAGGGTGTACCGCCCTTTCCCGAACGAACGCTAACCGGAAGTGAGGTTATGACACAAACTGGAAGTGACGTTCCGTTGTAATGACGGAAATCACGTGATTGCTACCGGTGTCCTGTCCATGCGGCCATTATGAAGAGGTCGGTTCCCTATGGATATCAGTGAGGACATATCACATATCCACCATACTGGAGGAGGAATGGTACAAACGGAACTACCATATAGGGACATGTTGGGAGGGGTTTCTGTAATTATTTGCATGTGTTTTGTATTTTCACTCTGTTTGCAAGGTAATTAAACCTGTTATTTTCATTTGATTTTATTGCACCTGAGAAAGACCAGTGTGTTGGTCGAAACGTGTTGTGCTAGTACTTTTTATGTTTACCTTCATTTAATAAAGAGCTATTTTAGCTATCCTTGGTTCCTGAACTTCTATCCAGGTGAAGTTGAAGCTTTATTTTTCCTGGGGGACCACCATCATTGCGGCTATTTGTCGTATAGGAATTACTTACATGCTACTACAGAAAAGAGCCGACTTATACGGCTCTCAAAATTGTGAGTGTTTCCAGTTACACTTATATTTGATTATTTTCTTATATATATTGCCCTATGAAGGTTCTGTTATATTTATTACAGATTGTTGCAAAGTTATCCATTGTGTGTGGCAACCTCTCTCTTTTGTATAAAATAATTGTGCTCTAATATAAAAGTGATGGAATTTAAAATAAAATTACCTAATGCGTTAGAAATATTTTGATCATTTTGTAAATAAGATACTGCCTGAATCCTTAAGTCATGTTTAATGATGGTATATAATGAGGAAATATCCAAAGTCGCCCATCTGTAATCGTGTTGCCACTCAATATTAGGCAATTCCCGTAGGATGGCTTTGGTATCCTTCATGCAAGATGTCGCGCTTTGGGCCTTCTCTTGCAGGTATAGATCTATAGACGCTGAGAGTCCAGCTGTGATGGAATCAATGCCACTTATTATAGGACGTCCTGGTGGTAAAAATAAAGACATGGATTTTCTGGAGAAAATAAAAAATGGGTATGGATGGACTTGAATTAAACAAAAATGTATAATTCGTTTGTTAGATTAAACCTTGGGCAATTACTTCTTTCAATATTTTATCAAGTTGGGTTACTTGGCAGTCCCATATAAGTGTTATGGTCTCCCAAAATATTCAAAGCCTCTTGCATATAATAGCTTTTGGACATAATAACAATGCCTCTGCCCTTATCGGCTTCTTTAATAATGATGTCCTCTCTTTTTGAAAGGTTTTTTAGACATAGAGACTCCTCTTTAGACGTATTGAATTTTTTTTGACCATTTTGGCTGATATGACATAATTCATTATTTACCAAATTAAAAAATGTATCTAGGTGTGACCCTTTACTTTGGCTGGGGTAGAAAGTGGATTATTTCTTAAATGTGCATGTCTTTTCATGTCATCTGTTGGTTTCCTTTCATGTCATCTATTGGCTGTTAAAAAAAAATTTTTTGTATAGTGAGTTTTCTAATGAATTTCTGTAGGTCTTTAAATAACTCGAAATCATTAGATCTTTGGTTGGGTGCAAACTCTTTCCGCTATCTTAATTTCTAGATCAGTTAAAGGCATATCAGTAAAATTGAATATGCCCTTTTGAACCTCCTCCACCTTTAGAGTACCTCTCTCTTCCTCCCCATCAATTGATCTGTTTCCAATCTCTTTCTTTTTGGGGAAGTTTCTGTTTGAGTGCAGAGAACCAATTGGGATGTTCCCAATGGTCTCTTTTTGCAGGGAAATAACTTGTTATGCATTTTTCTTTTGGTCTGCAATCTCTCTCCAAAAAAGAGTGTCATTAGGAGACTCGCTTTTCCTGTCAATTTGGTTGTTTAAACACCTATCTTTAGGTCTGCAATCTTGTTCTTTATTTTGGGGACGAGTGGGAGAGGGGATTTTTGTTTATTGGGAGATATTATGTTCATATCTGGGTGGGACTGTGAAATGATTAGTATATCTAACATGGGTTTATACTCCAAAATCTCATGGTGCATGGAATAGCCTACCAGCTGAAGTGATAGAAGTTAACACAGTGAAGGAGTTTAAGCATGGGTGGGATAGGCATAAGGCTATCCTAGATAAGATAAGGCCTGAGACTAATGAAAGTATTTAGAAAATTGGGCACACTAGATGGTCCGAATAGTTCTTCTCTGCCATCAAATTCTATGTTTCTATGTTTCTTTGTAACACCCTGATCTATACTTCTACTTGCATCTTGTAGAATGTAATTAGGTTATTGCTAATAACAATGTCATTTCCAATGAGTTCCTCAATATTATCCCTTAAAACCCGTTCAAATACTTTCCCAGCCATAGAAGTTAAGCTCACAGGTCTGTAATTTCCTGGCAAAGATTTTGAATGCTTTTTGAATATCGGAACTATATTTGCCTTCCTCCTATCCTCCAGAACAATTCCAGAAAGAAAAGAATCTTGAAAGATTAAATACAGAGATTCACTTATTTCCACACTTAGCTCCTTAAGTACTCATGGGTGAACACCCTCAGGCCCTGGACCTTGTTTACATTAACTTACTTTAGCTGCTGCAGCACCTTGTTTTGAGTCGTCCAATCACAATTTTTCTGCAAGTTTTCTGCAAGTAATGCCTGTTTGCTATTTGCTCTAAAACTATTAACTCAAACGTATACTATCTTAGCTAAAGTGGATTAAGTTATAAATTAAATTAGACCATTATCTAATAAGGCATTTAGGTGTCAGGAACAACTTACTTTTGGTCAATGTAAAAAAAAATATCATATACGGTTTTGTTTCAAACAGCTACAAAATGGCTGTGATACTGTTATTTTAATAGTGACCTGCATTGTCGGTATTAGAATAATATTCATATTTTCTGGCATAATAATAATGTATGACACTTTACACCACCAAATTGACCAATGAAGAAAGAGTGTGTGTAGCCCTAAGCAGTTTGAATTGATTCTATGTTTTAAAGGCAATCATTATGGGTGTAATTATTTTGATAACTCTTATGAACTAATAAGTCATGTGAATAGTTGTAAACCCCATTTCCCATAATGCTCAGCCCAATTAATGGCTGGAGGAACATCATGGATGACAATCATTGAAAAGGTTATCCAACATTAGTATGCATCACATTACAATAATGTAATTTACTAGAGAGTGTGATAAGAAGGTTTTGAAGCCAGAGGCTGGATCTTAAACTGAGACAAAAAGTAGTTTGGTACAGAGAAATAATAGAAAAAAAGAGATGATGAAATGAAGGTGTGTGGCAGCAAATTGGTGGAAACAAACATGGGCATTAGAAAGACCTTTACATTTATGTATGTGACATTAGTTTTCAGATAATAAAAAATATCAGTGTATTGTAAAATATTGACTTAAATGGACACTATATAAAACAGGAAAGTATCAGCGCTATTTGAGTATGGTATCTTAAGATTTCTATATAATCCAAGCAGCTGCTAACCACCGTGAGGATCTTTTAAACAAAAGTGATAGAAAGTAGTAGGTAATAACAGTGTAGCGCTTATGTGCAGAATTGAATAAAGAAGTTTACCCAATTTTTCTTCTATGTTAATCAGTTATTCTTTGTTAACCTTAAGGTAAAAATGGAAAAAATACATAACATAGTGCAGATTGTATGTAAATTGGTGGAAATAATTTTAAAGTAAGGGCCAAGTGGCAACTCACAATTTTCTGAGCTATAAATCTAGCTCAGATTTAGGTGCTTTAGGATCTCTGAAGTGAGCCTATAGACTGGCTCTGGGTTTGACTGGATCAAAGAAAGGAGAAGAAGGGAGAGGGTCGCCTATACGGATCCTAAAGCACCTAAATCTGAGCTAGATTTATAGCTCAGAAAATTGTGAGTTGCCACTTGGCCCTTACTTTAAAATTATTTCCACCAATTTACATACAATCTGCACTATGTTATGTATTTTTTCCATTTTTACCTTAAGGTTAACAAAGAATAACTGATTAACATAGAAGAAAAATTGGGTAAACTTCTTTATTCAATTCTGCACATAAGCGCTACACCGTTATTAAATGGACACTATAGTCACCAGAAAAACTACAGCTAATTTTATTTGTTCTGGTGACTTTAATCATTCCCTTCAAGCTTTTTGCAGTAAACACTGTCTTTTCAGATACAATGCAGAATTTACACTGCAGTCTAGGGATACCTCCACTGACAACTCCTCGAAAGGCTGCTAGAGGTGCTTCCTGTGGCAGTGTTGCACAGTGTGCATGACTGCCATTCAGTGTCTCCACGCTCTGCATGGAGACACTGAACTTTCCTCATAGAGATGCATTGATTTAATATACCTCCATGAGGAGATGCTGATTGGCCAGGGCTGTGTTTGACTTGTGCTGGCTCTGCCCCTGATCTGCCTCCTTGACTAGTCTCAGTCAATCCTATGGGGAAGCATTGTGATTGGCTTTGAATAAAACTTCTGATGATGTCAGCCAAGCAGGCAGATCAGGGACAGAGTCAGCAGCAATAGACTGCAATAAAAGTAAGATTTTTACTATATTTAAAGAGGCAAGGGTGGACCAGGCGGGCTAGATGAGGGTTTTAACACTATAGGGTCAGGAATACATGTTTGTGTTACTGCCCCTATAGAGTTTATTTAAACCTTTAATAAAGGAATCTTTTAGTAAATAAATTTCTGCAACAAAGCTAGAGCATTTGAAAATGTTGCCTTAAAGATATGAGCTCCATTGTTTGTGGCATTACCTGACTGTGACAGTAGATGCTTACTAAATACAATAAGTTCAGTAACCATGTCTATGATAAAATTTGGCAACCAAGCTCGATGGATAATTAATAGGTAGCATTAAAATGGATTCTTTACTCAAAAAACTCAGCGTTCAAAGGGAAATCTTGCTTCTCTGGAATTTACCCTATTGACTAAACCATTAAAAATCACCTGTAAATTGTGTAATTTTTTTTTCACGAGATGCTCCATTTTCTATTAAATTTCTATTAAAGATTTAGCAAAATAGTTAATCATTCAGTTCAGACAAGGCAACTCCTGGTTAAACATTGTAAATAAAAAAGGAAAAATAGAAATATTGAAATTTCATCTCTTTTCTGTATTCTTTCTCTATGCTAACTGCCAGGTGCAAAGGGCAGAGCTTATAACAATATTTGACAGGGAGGTAAGATGGAGGCACCCAGTTGCAGAATAAAAAGTGTGGATTTCTATATTTAATTAAGGTTTTGACATCTCAAAAGAATCTATTTGTTAAATTTCGAAATATGTAAACATAGTATAAAAAAACCTGGACATGTCAATTCCCCTTTATAAGACCTGCAATTAGCTTTTTGGTGCAAATTATCTAAATACTGCAGCTAGTTTATAATGAATAATCTGACAATGCATTGCAAATGCAAATACGTTGTCATTATAATATTTATATTATCACAGGCTCTATCTAGCTCGTGTGATAGACAAAACAAAATAGATATATTTTTTTCTTTTGATTGATATTTATTTATATATTCTTACCACTCTGTGTTTAACTTTACACTTAAATTATATGTCTGGTACGATAGTTGGATGGGTTAATGTGCCTGCTCTAGTGATCTCTGCATGACCTGAGGAATAAGAATTTTAATTCTAGTGTTTGCTCATTCAGCCGGTGCAGAATATATTTAAACAGATTTAATTTAAGATCTTAAAAGTCTTTGGGTAGCCAAGATTATTTTAATATAATGAGATCCTGACCGCTGATACTTCCTTGCAACTGACTAAGGCATCAGAACTTCAGGAGGAGTGGTAGAATCTCCAATCAAAGAGGCCACAGGCATGTGGTAATGATTAAAGCGGTTGCTGTAACAATTTAAAATTGTTACAGAGCTGATTCATAAATTGTAATCCTAGAATTGCAAAACACAATTCATATTTAGTAACCATGGGTTTAGTGTTTTTTTCAGCTAGGCAAAAGTTAACGTTGTCCTACACAGAATTCAAAGATTGGAAAACCTGGGTGGCATCTTCAGTATTTATTATGTCTTCTATCCCTACCAAATTTGCTCAAGGTACTTCGTATAGCCTTACAGGTTTCCCTTACACCACGTGAATTGTATGCAGTCCCAGATTAACATAGGGGATATTGAAGTTTAAGCTCCAGATTGACACATTGCAATAGCCCCAAGCTGCCTGAGTGTTTTATTATTCATTTATTTGACCTGATGCTACTCTGACATGCTCACTGCCAAATTCATAGCATGTAGCCAGAGAATCATGGATATCTGTGATTGTCTGTCTGAGCAACATATATCCATCATATTCACAACAAGAGTACATAGTTTTATATTAGAAGGGCAAAGGTTTAAAAATAATATCAGGAAGCATTACTTTACTGAGAGGGTAGTGGATGCATGGAATAGCCTTCCAGCAGAAGTGGTACAGGTTAACACAGTGAGTGTTACGGGCCCTGCGGCCCTGGGGGGCCCAGCCGCCCGGGCCCCACGTATATCGGCGGAACCGCCGCTGGTGCAGTTGCACCGGGGCCCACACGCTGATGGGGCCTATCGGGTGGCCCACGCACTTAGGGCCACCCAATGGGCCCTGTATCTTCAGGGGCCCAGTCAGTGCTGCGGCCGTGCAATAGCGTGACCAGGCCCCTTTAAAAAACATCACAGCCGCAAAGTACTGCTGGGAGGAAGTGGCAGTCACTTCCTCCCAGCTCCCTCCACTCTGCGCCGCACGGGAGGGAAGAAAGACAGGCCACTGGAGCCGCGCCGACTCCCATCACCCACAGCCTTCCACATGCAAAAAAAAGGTTAGAAAAATTAGCTGTATTTGTGTATGTTAGTATGTATCTATGTATGTATGTCAGTATGTATGTGTGCATGTCAGTATGTCTGTGTGTATGTCAGAATGTCTGTGTGTACGTCTGTGTGTATGTCAGAACGTCTGTATGTATGTCAGAACGTCTGTGTGTATGTCAGAACGTCTGTGTGTATGTCAGAACGTCTGTGTGTATGTCAGAACGTCTGTGTGTATGTCAGAATGTCTGTGTGTATGTCAGAACGTCTGTGTGTATGTCAGAACGTCTGTGTGTATGTCAGAACGTCTGTGTGTATGTCAGAACGTCTGTGTGTATGTCTGTGTGTATGTCAGAACGTCTGTGTGTATGTCAGTATGTCTGTATGTATGTCAGAGTGTCTGTATGTATGTCAGTAATACAGACATACTGACATACATACAGACAGACATTCTGACATACATACAGACATTCTGACATACATACAGACACACTGATGTATGTCAGAATGTCTGTATGTATGTCAGTATGTCTGTCTGTATGTATGTATGTATGTATGTGTGTCTTTGTGTGTGTGTGTCTGTAAGTATGTATGTGTGTATGTCAGTATGTATGTGTGTCTGTATGTCAGTATTTATGTGTGTATATATGTGTGTATGTCAGTATGTATGTCTGTGTGTGTAAGTCATGTGTATGTATGCATGTCTGTCTGTGTGTATGTATCTGTATGTATTTCAATATGTATTGTGATAAAGTGAAGGCAGATAGGCCTTTTAACCCCAGGGGGAGTATGTGTAGATGTGTTGTAGGCAACACAAAACACTGTTTAGTTATGGGCCCCTGGGGTGGAGCATTTGGAGAGAAGGGTGGGCCAATGCTCCACTCCACAGTTTAGTGGTTTTCTGGGGAGACATAGATCCAGGCCAGGGTTTTTTGGACCGTCTCCAACCCACTGCTCAGCTGCAGTTAATGAGCTGTTGCAGTGGGAATAAACCCCTCCCGGCTAGGCAGGAAAAGGAGAGGGATTGCTGGCTTCCTCCCAGGAAGCAGGTAGGAGAGAGAGGCTGTTCTCTCCAGATAGAGTCAAGAGACTAGGCACTTGGAGTGCAGAAAGGAAGCAGTCAGGGCAAGGCTGGCTTGGAGCACTGGGAGTGCAGAAAGGAAAGCAGTCAGGGCAAGGCTGGCTTGGAGCTGGCTTGGAGCACTGGGAGTGCAGAAAGGAAAGCAGCCAGGGCAAGGCTGGCTTGGAGCACTGGGAGTGCAGAAAGGAAAGCAACAGGCTAGCTAGCAGAGTGTTGCTAACTAATAAGGTTGGTGCAGTATGTTTTGTTAGTTTAACCCTGATAGAGAGGGTTATTCAAAGTGAGTTAGTGCTCAGACGAGCTAGGTTTTTGTTTATAAGGTTTTGTGTTACATTTATGTTTTTCCATTTACTGCTGTATCCTGTGTGGATTTAAAAATAAAGTGCCTGGAGTATATGCATTTACAAGGACTGTGCATGTTTTTGCCCTAGAGGACCGTGCTACCTGCAAACAAGGATCACAGTATGCATATGTCTGTGTCTGTCTGTTTATATATATATGTGTGTATGTCAGTATGTGTGTGTGTGTGTGTATTTATGTCCTTATGCGTGTGTGTGCAGTGTGCAAAGGAATTTGTTCATATTGTTTATTGTCCGGCCCCCAACAGTGTCTGAGGGACCGTAAACTGGCCCCTTGTTTAAAAAGTTTGAGGACCCCTGTGATTATGTATGTATGTCATTATGAATGTATGTCTGTATCTATGCATGTATGTCAGTATGAATGTATGTCTGCATGTCATCATGAACATATGTCTGTGTGTATGGATGTCAGTATATATGTATGTATGTATGTATGTATGTATGTCTGTATGTATGTATGCCAGTATGAATGAATGTATGTCTGTGTGTATGTATGTCTGTGTGTATGTATGTGTATGTCCTCATGCATGTATGTCTGTATGTATGTTAGTATGTGTCTATCTGTCACTATGTATGCCTGTGTCTCTGTATATGTGTGTATGTCTCAGTATGTGTGTGTCAGTATGTATGCCTATATGCGTGTATGTTTGTTTCAGTATGTGTGTCTGTTAGTATGTATCTTTGTGTGTGTGTATCTGTGTCCTTTTGTAGCAGTGTGTGTTTTTGTATCTGTGTGTGTATTCCTGTTGGCGGGATTTGGTGGCGGACACTGTGGGCGGGATTGGAGGCGGGGCCCAAGGGGCCCAGACCCTGAGCTGAGTTAGGGGCCCCAAAATTTCTGGTGGCGGCCCTGGGGATAGGCATACGGCTATCCTAGACTTAAGATAAGGCCAGGGACCAGTTAAAAGTGTTTAAAAATATTGGGCAGACTAAATGGGCCGAATGGTTATTATCTGACGTCAAATTCTATGTTTCTATGTTTCTATCATGCAGAGGTAGCTTTGGCATTGCATTTACACATCTGTATCTGGCATACTGGGGCCAAACTCATTCACACACATTCCACATGCTGTATGACCCACCGGCAGTGTCTCCTTGTCCCCTTTGCTCTCCAAGTAGATTCCTCTATGTCTCAGCTATGTGTATTTATAGAGTTTATCTGCTTGACATTTACAGTTGTATATATTTGTATAAATGCGTATGAGACTGGATTGCTCTATGGCTGCAAAGCCTAGTTGCAGATAGAGATCAAACATATTGTAAGCACATGTAGCAATCAAAAGCTTACATTTTGTATTAAGCCCACAATAATTTCAGATCTAGGCCTGTGAAGCTCTTAATCAGCTCTCCTTGAATAGCTGACACTGTGTGTTTTGCTGAATATATTTCGACCACCATGTTTGTGGAATAACTGCACATGAGCGTCACCATCAACATATTTGTAAACAGGATAACAGTAATTACCCTGATTCTAAATAAGAAGTAGAAATAAATCTCCATTGCTGCATTGTAAAGCAAACTTGATTTTAGGTTAAGTAATTATTAGTACCATATATAAAATGGCAACTGTGTTCTTATCAGGTGAAGAGTGTTTCTACTTTTAGGAAAGACTCGAGAACCTCAAGGAACGTAAAAAAAAAAAAAATAGTTAATAAGATCTAGAGGTTTAGCATTTTAATGTAATTTTCTCCTACTCTTCAGTCACCCAAAGAGACCATATTTTACTGTGTTATGTAGATTAGTTTAGAGTTCAACTATGACAATTTAAAGTTTATACACAGGGTTACTCACTAAAGTGAGAACTCTCAGGAATTCAAATCGAATACAACACTTAAGGGGGGGAAACTGTTCTGGGGTCCCCGTCTAAGCCCAGAGCTCTAGGTAGACACCTAGGCTCATCTAATTCTGCTCTGTCCACAATAGCAGTTGTGTGCAACCTGGTGCAATCAGGGCTCGAGTCCTGCAGGACCGCATGGGAACGGCGTTCCTGCATTTTTTCCAAAGCAGGAACGCCGTTCCCGCTAGTATTCCTACAGGACCTGCCCTCCACACATTGGCCCAGCACATGCTGTCTTCCATCCCCAGCTCTAACTCTCGAGTTAGAGCTGGGGTCTGGGGAGGGAACACAGCGTGTGCTGGGCCTCTGTGCAGCGGCTGGCTCGCTCCACCGGACCACCAGGCAACTCTCCCCTCCGTGACAAGATAAGAAGCAGGGAGGGGGAATAAAATAAAAATATAAAAACACATAAAGTAAAAAAAAAAAATGCTTCCCCCCTAATCATTCAGCGCACACACACAATCCAACACACACACACATCATCCAGCACACACTGCATTAATTTTACACAATCTGCACTTACTACAAACACACTACATTCACTACACACACTGCATTCATTATACACACATTGAACTCACTACAAATACACTACATTCGCTATAAACACTACATTCACTACAGACACACTACATTCATTATACACACTCTGCACTCACTACAAACACACTATATTCATTATACACACTGCATTCACTACAAACACACTACATTTATTATACACACTCTGCACTCACTTCAAACACACTACATTCATTATACACACTCTGCACTCGCTACAAGCACACTACATTCATTATACACACTCTGCACTTGCTACAAACACACTACATTCATTATACACACTGCACTCACTACAAACACACTACATTCATTAAACGCACTCTGCACTTACTACAAACACACACTGCACCCACAACAAACACACTACATTCATTATACACACTCTGCACTCACTACAAACACACTACATTTATTATACACACTGCACTCACTACAAACACACTACATTCATTATACACACTCTGCACTCACTACAAACACACTACATTCATTATACACACTCTGCACCCACTACAAACACACTGCATTCACTACACTCACTACAAACACACTACGTTCATTATACACCCTCTGCACTCACTACAAACACACTACATTTATTATACACGCACTGCACTATATGCATAGGAGTGTAATTCTTTTAAGGGGGGGAGGGTGGGAATCTTGGGTGAGTTCCCACCCTTTTTCCCCCAGGACTTGACCCCTGGGTGCAATGCCAAAGATCAGTGACTTCTCCAATTAAATGATACCTTAAGAAGCAGCTGATATATTGTGACTGGATATTTTACAATATAGATTGGTAATTATATGGAATGTTTGCATGACCCATGTATTATTGAGGATGTTAGTATTGTCACTGTACCTAGAACTGCAATAAATGCAATTTGTCTTGCTTCCTCCCAGTACAGTGAGGTGAAGTTGTTGTTTTTTTTTGCTTTTTTTTAATACAGACTGTTCTTTAAGTTCATATTTTCCTGTAAACACAAACTGGAGCAATTTATATGGATTAAGAGGAAGGATATGAGGAAAATTATCAAATTTACTATCCTATGAATTTAAAAAAAAAAACCTTCCAAACTAATCCTGTCAAACTTCTAATTAAAGCTCACCCAATTTCATTCAAATATGTGTCAGTTTATTTAAAATAGCCACAAGATGGGGTCAACTAGCTTAGAAAATGACAGAAAATAAGACTAGCTTAAAAACTGACAGAGAATAAAATTCCATAGCAACTTCTACTCTCGAATTAACTCATCACAATGGTCGCACAAGTAACTAGTAGGACCCCTTATTGCTATAGACGATACCAGCTGTGAGCCCCCAACACACAATTTCACTGACAAGCACATCGCTTCACTGATACACATACACTCCCATACACTCACCAAAAGACACAGAGTCATTGGCATATACACTGTTTAACCAACACACCCTTTCACTGACACACCCACTTACTGACAGACACGCTCAGATACACTGACTTATATTGCCTGACAGATACACACTCTCACTGATTTGACACACTTTGAAAGACACAAACTGACACTTCACTGTTTTGGCACAGTATGATTGATAAACGCATTCACTAAATATAGATTAAGGAACAGCGTACACACAAAAATTTAGTTACATTTTACAAAGCTATTTAAAATCACCTTGCGGGTTAAACAAATATGGAGATTCAGTTCTACCATATGGCCATATCGTGTTAAGTCCACCCCAATATATATTATAAGTTGGAGAATATTTTCAGTTTCACTGTTACAGCATTAAAAAAAAACACTATAGGCACCCAGACCACTTCAGCTTAATGAAGTGGTCTGGGTGCCAGGTCCCTCTACGGTTAACCCTGCCTGCTGTAAACATAGCAGTTTCAGAGAAACTGCTATGTTTATAAATGGGTTAATTGAGCCTCTAGTGGCTGTCTCATTGACAGCTGCTAGAGGCGCTTCGGCGCTTCTCACTGTGATTTTCACAGTGAGAAGACGCTAGCGTCCATAGGAAAGCATTGAGAATGCTTTCCTATGGACTGGCTGAATGAGCGCGCGGCTCTTGAAGCGCATGCGCATTCAGCCAATGACGTCGGAAGGAGGAGGAGAGTCCCCAGCGCCGAGGGAGCCCGAAAGGTAAGTGATTTAACCCCTTCAGCCCGGCAGGAGTGGGACCCTGAGGGTGGGGGGACCTATTAATACTATAGTGCCAGAAAAAACGAGTTTGTTTTCCTGGCACTATAGTGGTCCTTTAAAATAAATTGTGTCTGCTTCTACATAGCTCCCTGTGTGTCGAACGCTTTTTTTTTTTTCTCGAGCACTCTAGTTTTTATAAAAAATATCAAGAAAAGTACGGACTCTTTCTCCTTTTGTATAGAAGTCAAGTTGACAAACTTTACAATGGGTGGCTTTTATAGCAATGTTCCGTTTCAGTAGCCAATCAATGCATTGTATCATTAAATTAATCACACAAAATGGCATCAGAAGAAGTGTTCAGGAGGGTGGCTTACTTTAGTCCTTGTGGCTGGCTGCCATTAATGGGAGTTGTGGATCTGGAGCAGTTCTATGGTTGTTCCTCTCGCCAAGCAGCCTGTGTCTTCTCCACTGAATCCTCCCTGTCTCCCTCTCTCCCTCCAATGCCGTCTCTCAGTGAGAAGCTGGGAGGAAGTGACATGCTATTTATTACTTCCTCCCAGCCGACAGATACTGCAGGGGCCCGATCATTCTCTTAAAAGGCCGCTGCACCTGAAAGGGCACCTGTTAAACAATAAAAAAATAATACCCACCGGGTGGCCTGTTGGGCCCTGGGGTATAATCATTAATATGCAGGGGACATTAGAAAAGGACAGGGCTGATTTAAACGTGCACCCTTCTTCAATTCTACAATGTCCATTGAAGTGAGTGTTATGTTAGTAAGTATGGGGCTATGTACTTTAACCCCTTAAGGACCAACCTTCTGGAATAAAAGGGAATCATGACATGTCATGTGTCCTTAAGGGGTTAAACAGAGAATTTTGTCATCTCTGAATTTATGTATATCATTTATAAGCAGGTTTGCTGTGTACATGTTCAATAAAATGTCAGAGTACACGATCTCCTCTACACTAATTGTTGGGTTATGTTTTATAAATAGCAAGGAGAGTAGGAGGAACAGTTACAGTTTCCGTAATGCATCTCAAAAATATACTGATACACTAATGTATTTGATGTATCAAATGGTTAATGCAACATTTACCTTTTTTGTGAGCACTTTCCGTACTCAATAAATGCATAATTGATGCATCACACATTCATTAGCAATAATTGCTGTCATTATACCAGGCTTTTATTCAATCAGTTTTGTATCTCTAAACATGTTACTTCAGATATACGCCACACAAGCAAGTACTATGTGCAAAGACATGTTTATAAATGTTCAATATATCTAAATAAAGCTATGTTCTGATTATTAAACTCTTAAAAAAGTTATTTACTAAACTCCAAATTAACTGCTAATGTAAAGGTTAACCAATCACTTCTGATTCTGTTTTATACACAGGCTAAATATTGTTCAGTTAAAGGGAAACTGTTTCTCAGAATTGTTTAATATCATTTTTACATATTACTAAAATTAACATATACGTATTTGCAAGGTTTGAAAAAAAAAAATTAAATGTAGAATTCCACACCATTTTATCCTGCAAATGGGTGCCTCCATCTGAGCTACCTGTCAATGTCTGTCTATGCAGTCAGCATTGAGGAAGCATATAGAGAAGAGGACAAGTGAAACAATGTTTCAATCTATCCAACCTTTGAAATTGTAGATTATGATAACGTAGTGTACCTATAATCTTAATTATAGTAATGACAGGAGGCAAAAATTTTGCAGAACTTTCTTTACTGTAAACTTCAGCAGCAAAGATCAATCATAAAGTTTAAACCAATCAGAACAAAAGAAACAAGTATGTAACAGGCAGTGTGATCCAGACTCCTCCTCTTTCTTTGGTGTAAGAAGAACAGTTCAGTAGTCAACAGAACCACTTAAAGTCAAAACTTAAATAAAGGGGGGTGGGGCCTGACAGCCGACCGAGGCAGACATGTGTAGCTCGAGCTCCTTAATGACAAACTTGACACTGACCACAATTATGGGGTATTAAACCCAATTTTCAACAGCACTCCTGCTATATCTGCTTACCCACGCGAGGTAAGCAGGGTTAATGTGTCTGAGAAAACGGACTGTGAAATATCAGTACTGCCAGTGTTAGAGGCCTGCAGCATTGGGGTGGTGGAGAAGGACGCTCCTCCACCTCACACAGTTCCAGCTTGTTTCAGTGTCCTGTTCCTTCCCCCCCCCCCCTTTTGGACCAGTGGGGGATATCCCGGTCCCCACTGGTGGAACGACCTACGGCAGTGGAAAACAGCTGCAATGAGCAAATAATCTGTGAGGGCTAATAGCCGTGAAAAGCCTTTCAAGATGGCCACCGCAACAACCTCGGCCTTCCACTAGGTGTGGATAGAGCAAGCCTTCAAGCAACTTTGGACACAATTCTGGGCTACAATAAGCCAAAGAGCAGAGAGGGAAGTTATGACAAGCTCCACACTGACAATCCCTGGAAGGGTCCTCAACTCACAGCCTGCTTTACATGGCCATACGTTGGCACCGAAACCAAGAAGGAGAAGAAAGAATAAGCGGCGGGCATCTCAAGCTCCGTACTGATGGCAGCCGTAACTTTCCTAGGCCTCAGTCCGACCAGGGTCAACTTCACACGCAGGTCACCCCCTCGGCAGGAGGATTTTCGGCACAGAATGAAGCCAGCTAGTGGAAGATCCCGAGAACGCGACCAGCATGCAGGATGCGATTGGACCGGTTGGAAGGCTGCGCTGGGCTGTACAAGAGCCGGGGGCTGGTGGAGCATGGCTATCTGGGACTTAAACAATAATACTCTGCCGGGTATACTGTTTTGCTTGGTGAGCATAGGCTAAGCCTCTTCTCTAATAATAAGCATGTGGTTCCTCATCTTACATTTATAACTATGCTTTTTCCTACCTCCGTTTTTTTACTTTTCATTTAAATTTCAGTTGGTACAGGTGACATTATTTTCACTCATTTAACAGCAATGGGAGAGGAGCTCCATGAGCCCTCCTATGTGTGGCTGGATGTGGGGGGGGGGATTACAATCCGTATTCTTAACTATGAATATCACACGCATGTGGGCCCCCTTAAACACATAGTCTAACCGTATTGTTCCCATGTTGCCATTAAACATAGATTTTTACTTTACCTAGAAGGGAGATTAGTAGATACCTCATTGTTAAGTGCCCCTGAGTGAAGTCTTATGTTCACAACTCTCTGAGCATATGCTCATGTGTGCTACTCTAGCCGGGAACGGTCACCAAAAGGTTTAAGCACCAATCACACGTTGGGTACACATGGCCACGGCCTTCCTGTATTGCATATCTTTCATGATTCCAATACCCAGTGGTACTATACTATGAAGTAATTAGCAATTACTATCAAAGCTTGTTACATACCTAACTCCTGTAGAATATGCTCTCAATGCAAATGTTCTGCTCTTCTTATTTTACATGTTGCTACAATCTTATTGTGTTGAGTTACTCATGTTTTCTTATATTTTAAATTTGTGCAGATTACTGTATTGTTTCACGGATATTATGGACTCTCTACTACATAGCTTGTAAATGTGCAATATCCGAAATGTATCAAGGCACAACAAAAATAAAGAATTATAAAAAATAAAAAAAATGAAATAAAGAGCATGATACTTCCCAATGATTGAAGAGTATGCTTGAACCACGCCAAACAGCCAGCAGACAGATGGTCCACACTGAAAAGAACAGAAACAAGTGAAAGACAAGCGTAATGGTGACTTGCCAACATAAACACATACATTCAATTGAATATGAATATATCCATAACGACTAACAATAAAACAAATTCACACAATATACAATATATAACTAACCCACTCATAGAATATAACCCAGAATGTCAGAGGAAAAGACACAACCACATAAAAGCGACAGAGGCAAGAAGGGTGGGAATGGGGTGGGAAAATATTCACCTTCTGTCATTACTAAAATTATAGGTACACTACTTTAGCATAATCTACAATTTTACCACATGACAGGAGGCTTTATAATTTGCATTTTTAACGCTAAGGGAGCAAAGCAAATGAAGCATGAGCAGTAGGTCTTAAGTAAAAGACACAAAAAGTTTCCTCTCGCGACCAATCAGCACAATACATAATATCAGCCAACGAGGCATCCAACAAGAAGGCTCGCGCCGCCACCGCGCCCTTGATCTAATGTGCCCTGAATCACAAATCTATGCCAGCTAATGACAAAAGCCATCTCACCCATCTCGCAAGGCTCATAGAAGAGACCTGCTTATGTGGGTGCACATACGAAATGAGGAGTTGACCCGGCACAGAGAAGAGGTAACCTCCACGTATTGGAGCAACATCCTAACCACGCAAATCCGTGGATCAGCCAGAAAAATGGATAATAAAACAAAGTGGCGTTAGTCCAATCTGAAAAAGAAAAAGAAACCCCTTCTGGCGGAAAGGAGTTGCCGTCGTCATCAAATCCTGAACGTCCGAAACCCGATGAAAGGAGACCATAAAAAGTAATAGGGTCAATTCTGCAGAGAGTTGGCGAAGAGACAACAGGTTATCTGGCCAATCCCTCATGAAACGAAGAGCCATGTCCATGTCCCAGAGCCAAGAATATTTCGGAGCAGGTGGACGTGATAACCAGATACCACAAAGCAGTCGACAGATGAGCGGGTTCTGCCCTACCGGCAAACTGAGAACTGGAACATGTGCAGCAGAAATGGCCGAACAGTAAAAGTTAATGGTTAAACGATGTGAACTACCTTAGGCGAATAGTTGCGTCAGGAATTTCAATATGACTGGTAGAGATGCCGTAAAGGGATCGGAATCTCTCTCCACACATTAGCTATTCCACTTGTTCCAGGCAGCAAGGTAACTGTGTCTAGTGCCGGGAGTCCATGAGTCCCACAATAGGTCCTTAGTGGCTTGCGATAGGCCGTTGACATTCAAAGATCCCCTGAAACCATGCAAGCCACTAGCTCTAGACGATCCTGTAGGATGAATGGATGTGGTTCCCCCATGGGGTTGGAGAGTAGAAACGGAAACTTTGGAAGAAGAAGTGGATGGTCGTAGGACAGTTCCAACAGGTCCAGGAACCGTGCTTGGCTCGGCCACAACAGGGAAATTAGTAGCTGTGAGATCCTCCGTACACAGTTGGTGTAGAACTCTCACCAACATGGAGAAAGGTGGGAACGCGTATGCCCCTATAGAAGGCCATTCCTATAGGAACACATCCACCGCTTCGCAGTCTGGATCTGGGAGCCAACTGAAGAACTGTGAAAGTTGGCGATTGGTCCTTGATACAAAAAGGTCTATCAGTAGAAGCCCCCTGCATTCTTGCAGGCTCAGAAATATTTTGAGATGCAGCATCCAGTCACTGCTATCTCTCCAGTGGCTAGCATACAAGTCTCTGTTAGATTGTAATTATACCGCCCTGTCCTTCGTTGCCTCTGCAAGTGCTCGGGAGCGTGCTCTGCCCAGCTTGTTGATGTACTGAACAGTCGAGATATTGTCCATGTAGAGTATACAGCCATCTGACATGATTTTCTCAAAGCTGCGTATTGCCCACTACATGTGCTAGTAGTCGGTAACTTCTGAATCTCTTTCTGTAAAGATGCAATCTTTGAGAGGGGAAGGCGTAGAATGCAAGATGTTGAGTCTCTCGAATCCCATAAATTGGACGATAAATTGTGGTGCTTCTAGTGCTGATTTTTCCTGGTTTACCACGAAACCCAAGGACTCCAGGAAGTCGACAACAAAGTTTGTCTGAGAAGATAGGCGTGAGGCTGAATCGCAGAAGATGGGCAAATTGTCTAGATATATCAGCAGTCTTATGCCATGAAAGCGAAGGTGGGCCACGAATGGCTTCAGAAGCTTTGTGAAGCACCACAGGGCTATGAAAGGGAGTATCACGGCACAGATTGCAAGGTGTGGCTGCCCCTTTAAGAGACCTGGCTGGGTTTGAACTCACAGCTCCATCATTCCAGTCAGGTTCTCTACCATGATATCCACCAAGGGGCTTCAGTTTTTGTTTGCATTTTTCTGCTTTCTGACCCCCTTGACTGTCTTTCGTGAGTCTCTGAACTTTTGGTGGTACGTCTCTGGGGTTACCGCGTATCGGGCCAGGAATTCCTCCTTGACCCGGTCATAACTGTGGATCTCCTGCTCTGGTACCGCCCGGAAAGCATCGGCCTCTTTGCCTGATAATTTTCCAGATAATATGGAAACCCACTTGTCTGCAGGCACCCTGTGTAGGCTACACTAGCGCTCCAAATCTGCCAGATAGCCATCAATTTCACAGTCCTTCTTATTAAAGGTTTTAAAGGCACTGAAGGGAACCTTTCGGGCATCTCCGGTGTTGTTCCCTCCGGTCGGGGAACTTGTTGCTGCTCGCTGGGCTTCAGCCAGCCTTATCTGCATCTCTAGCTGTGCTCTCTGTTTCATCTCCTCTGCTACAATGTTCATCACCAGCAGGATGACTTCTGTGGTTGGGTTCGGGCTGAACCATGCCAGTCTATCTGAATCTCCTTGTTGGTTGATGACTCATTTTCACAAACCGTCGGTGTCTCAACCTCCCGAATGGTCTGTGATGCCGCAGCCAAGTTCTCCCGGTCTAGCTCCATTAACTCAGCTATGATGACTCACTTGACTTTGTTGCTGGCACTCTTTCCATGGACCTCCAACAGTTCTTTTAACGTGCTGCGTTTCAGCTGTGTGTACCAGCCTTCCATTCACTGTACCAGTGTCTGCTCGAATTCTCGTTATAGTAAAAGGGAAGATCCCACCGCTGCCAACCAGTTGTGATGGTAGTAATCAGTAGTCCCGTCAAATATTCCCTTTTTCCCAATAACAGAATAATACCAATAATCCACAGGGTAAAATAACGCTGGTATCGCCAAATAATCCACACATGAGCCAAAGCTTAATGCTGGAACAAAAATGATTTATTCGAAGCAACAGGCATTCAATTTATACAGTACAAGCTCCTCCTCTGGGCCAGGCTAGATAATTGAGTTTCAGCAACATACTAAACTCAATTATCTGCTGGCCAGAAAACTTACTATTTTTCACAATGTTTAAAACTATACTTTATTCACATCATAATAATATACCCTGGGTAGCTGAGGATACTGTGAGCAACATATTCAATTTGCACGAAAATCCGTTCGGTACTTTTTGTGTTGCATCATGTGGAAGTTTGACCTGCTCGCCATGCGGTTGTATCCGATACAGAGTTCCACGGAATTGGTAGTAAGAGACGGTCTCCATTCGGATAAAATTACATAAAAACCACTATAGTTAGAATGCAGATGGTTCGTGGAGAATGCTCTCTTCGTTCGATTGTTTGAAAGTCCCAAACGCCATTCGTATACTGTAAGTGGAAATAGGTCAGACGGGATTTCCATGGGGACCGGGTGTTCATGCAAGTGCTATGCCGAAAACAGTTCCAGGCACTCGATGACCAAGTCCCGCTGGCCGCGTTCGGGAGTTTAAGATGGCCGCCATCCATTGTTCTCACCACGTGCTTTCATATGCACGAAATGGCGGCCACCTAGGAGCATTCAATTACTTTGTGGTTTCGTGTGGTTACATAGTGTTCCATGTTCTAATTGCTACCCAGGGTGGTCTCTGTTCGGTAAAACAAATGATTTACCGAATAAACAAATAAAACGAATGCTTTCAAGGCGCTTAAATAGCAGGGAGGGAAAACAGCCAAATGAATATAGGAGAATTCTTCACAACGGTCCTGAACTGTCATCGATCCTCAAGGAGTTAATTATTTTATTCTATATAACATATAGTATACAGAAAAATATGCTTAAAGGGACATTCCAAGCACCAATAATCATTCAATGCATTTGAAAGGTTTTGGCCTCATTAATATGCTAACATTTTTTTGCATGCTCAAATCCTTATAGTTTTTTGCATAAAATAAATAAATGTTTTGCAGAATGCTGCACTATAGGCCTGCCTCTTTAGCCACACTTTCTGACTCTAGAAAAATACCTCCTTATCAAAAAGGTAGGAACAAGCAGACACCCAGGGAGACATATAGTAAGGATATCATTATCTCTTTGTAGGTTCTCTATCTGCAGCCAGGATGCGACTTAAAAGCAGCTCCCTGTGTGCTGTTGGGGCTGTGTGCATACATTTGAAGTCTTTCTGGAGTGAGATGGCATGGCTAAGAGGCTTATGGTGCAGCATTCTGCAAAACATTTATTTATTTTTTTGTTGCAAAAACTATAAAGATTTGAACATACGGAAAAATACACCATATTTATGAGGTCACATCGATATATAAAAGTTGTATTGGTGCCCAGAGTGTCCCTTTAAGTGTCTATGTGCCACAAATATATAAAAACCTCAAAAGTGGATGTGTGCCCTTTTTGAGTACAGAATAACCTTATTAAATGAGAAATGCTGCTTGGTTTTTCAAAATGCAATGGAAAAATAGTGTTTCTAAATTATGAACTATTTTCTGGTTGCAGTGGGGATACCTCTTCCTTTGCCACTGAAGGTCAAAGGTGTGAGTATACTCAGTTACTTCCTGTACCGATTTAACTTGTCTAGCCATGCAGGTTTTCTATTTTTTATGTTACATTTATTTACCAGATACAGTCATCCTATGTGACTCTGGCTTAACATTAAATAAAAGAGTGGTTTTAAAACATTATTGTGTCTCATTGCTAACATTTTTTTTTTTATTATTCTATATAAAGGTTAACATTTATAGGTTGAACATTAAAGCCACTTACAGGTGCATTGAATAACATTGATTATATCCTTACAATGACTCCTTTCAAGAGGTGGGTTATATTAGGTAGCAAGTGAGCAGTCTGTTTTTGAATTTAACGTGTTGGAAGCAGGAAAAATGACAAGTGAAAAGATCTGAGTGACTTTGACAAGTGCCAAATAGTGATGGCTAGACGACTTGGTAAGAGCGTCTCCAAACGGCAAGTCTTGTGGGGTGTTCTTGGTATGCAGTGCAGTGGTTAGTCACTACTGAAAGAGATGGAGGAAGGACAACTGGTAAACTGGAGTCAAGGCTCATTGATGCATGGGGAGCAAAACTACCCCGTGTGGTCTAATCACACAGATCTACTGTAGCTCAATTTTTTTTTTTTTTTAAACGTTGGCTATGATAGAAGGGTGTTAGAACTCACAGTGCATGGCAGTTTGCTGCTGTAGTCCAGTTAGACCCCATGATAACCCCTGTCTACTGCTGAAAAGCACCTTCAATTGGAATGTGAGCATCAAAACTGGATTATGGAGCAATGGAAAAAGCTGTGTCTGTTACCTGGTCTAATCTTTCACATTTTCTTTTAAATCAGGTGGATGGCTGGGCAGGTGTGCATCATCTTCCTGGAGAAGAGAAGGCAGCAGAATGTACTATGGGATCTGGGAATGTTCTGTCATTGATGTAGATATAACTTTGACATGTACCACCCACATAGAGATTGTCGCAGACCACGTATACTCCTTCATGGCAGTGGTGTTCCCTGATGGCAGTGGCCTCTTTCAGTAGGATAATGCACCCTGCCAAACTGCAAGAATTGTTCAGGAATGTTGAGGAATGAGGAACATGACAAACAGTTCACAGGGCTTGTGGAGTCCATGCCTCAATGCATCAGAGTTATTTTGGCAGCACAAAGGGGATCTACACAATATTCGGCAGGTGATTTTAATGTTGTGGCTGATCACTGTATCAATGCAATTTCTACTTTTATTCTATGTGTGCTTTTTTCCGCTCTTTTGAGATTTATGCTGATACATATTAAGCTTAGTGACCATTTGTTTGGCTCTTTACTTGACATTCTGTGTTGCGTTATCAGCTACTGCATACATATTCAGTACTATACAAATAAAATATATACATTTATTATTGTTTTTTTTTTGTTGTGTATATAATGTGATATTTCTTTAATCATAAAACTATATAATTAAATGTACTTATATCTTAAGTGGTTGTTTACATGTATTGCAATTTGAGCAACAGAGGGGTACTCTTAAAGCTAGGACCCACTGCATTTGTTTTTGGCTTTGATGCTCTTTGGTTACACAACTATATTAATCACCTATCAATACATCATAGTGATAGATGGGCTGACATGTATACTAGCAGGTAGGGTAATTTGTCACTAAAAGAAGAATTGTCAACTTCAAGAAAAGCCTCAAGTGCAAATAGTTTTCCCTCTCTGCTATTTTACTTTCAAATGTTTTGATGAAGTCTATACAGAAAAAAATAATTAGAAGAATTTTATGGTGGGCACAAAAATCCAATATAAATAAAGTTATCATGAGTAATGATGTTGGGAAAATCAGCAGCTAATATTAACAAAGCAAAATAATGGTATGAATAATTGACAAATAAAAGACATATTCATACCTCCCGACATCAGCAGTCTCATCACTGTGTCAGTGCTTCCTGTAGGGAATCGTGACTGTGCTGCCGAAATTGGGACGGTTGGGAGGGATGCATATTAAATGATCAACTAAGAATAAACTGAAAAAAAACAAATGTATTATTATTAAAACTATTATATATATTTCCTGTGTAACCCCTTCCACTGTCCATCAAACCAATTCTCTTCTATTTTAGCCTTTTTCTGTAAATGGTAAGATAGAAATTATTTGAAAGCCTTTTTTTTTTTTTGCAGAGGTGACCTGATAAGTTCTTGGCAGAAGCAATTTTTGAAGAAAATAACATTTGAGCATTATAACACAATGTGACCATTTTTATTGCTTTAAACAATTTTTTCAATCATTTAAAGGGTAATTTACTAAACTCTGATTTGTAGTGAATTGCAATCTGAATTACAAAATTCAGGCTAAAATGCAAAAAACTGTGATTATACATGAGTTCATTTTTTTTTTTCCAGTTCAGCTATTTTAGAACTATTTCATTTTGAATTAAATTCACTACTATCTGGATTTTAGTGAAAAAGCTTTTTAAACTAAAACGTTACAAACCAATGGAAAAAAAAATCACAATGTTCTGACAGTTGTTGTTCTTTACTCAGATTAATGGCTGTTTTCCCTATTTTCCTACCTTGACCCTTTTTTCTTCCACTTACCTATAACATTTACAAAAACTGACCTAATGTTCTTTTGTACAAAAAATAGTTAGGGCACTAAATGTCAGACTTAGGAAACCTGACCAGGGGAGTTTAACCCCTTAAGGACACATGACATGTGTGACATGTCATGATTCCCTTTTATTCCAGAAGTTTGGTCCTTAACCCCTTAAGGACCGAGGACGGTTCAGGACCGTCATCGGCATTTTTGCCTTGAGGACCGATGACGGTCCTGAACCGTCCAAACGGTCTGGGGCTACTTACCTGATCGCCGTCGTTCCCCCGGCGGCGATCAGCGTGGCTCCGGTTGTGGGGAGACTGCCTGCAGCCCAGACAGTCTCCCCACGGCAGATTAGGACCCCTGTGGCCATGTGATCGCTTAACACAGCGATCACATGGTCACAATAGGTGTCCATAGTGCTGCCTGCAGGGGGACTGCCTGTGCTGACAGGCAGTCTCCCTGCAACTGTAAAATCAGAAAAAAAATTAAAGTTAATGGTAATAAAAAAAATAATAATAATTATATATGTATAAATATGATATATAGACATATATTATATCTATATAATATATGTCTATATATCATATATATATAATGTCATACTAAGTGTATTTTTATATTAATATGTACTTATATTAATATAAAAATACACTTATAATTAAATTACACACGTATATATATAATATATATAATAACTATATATATTGTATATATATATTATTATAAAATATAAATAATAAGTAATTTAAATTAAATAAAAAATTTTTAAATAATAATAAAAAATTTAAAAAAAATTATATAGCTATATGAAATTTTATTCTAACTGTATTTTAAAATTAATATATATATATTTATATCAAAATACACTTAGAATGAATTTGTATATATATCTATGTATATAAAAATAAATAAAAATAATAAGAAATATACATACGTCCATATACAAAATTACATAAATAATTATATAAATATACACGTAGACTTCAAATATATAAATATGCATATATATTTAAATTCTACGTGCGTATTTATGTAATATTTTTACATAATTCAGTAATTTTATTGATTGCAATTTGAGGGACCTGCCTGCCAACCCAGGCCGAAATTCCAGAGAATTTAATTTGCTAGCACTGTATTTTACCCTGTAACGTTCTACGACACCCTAAAACCTGTACATGGGGGGTACTGTTTTACTCGGGAGACTTCGCTGAACACAAATATTAGTGATTCAAACAGTAAAACATATCACAGCGATGATATTGTCAGTGAAAGTTACTTTTTTTGCATTTTTCACACACAAACAGCACTTTTACTGATGATATAATTGTTGTGATACGTTTTCCAGTTTTTAAACACTAATATTTGTGTTCAGCGATGTCTCCCGAGTAAAACAGTACCCCCCATGTACAGGTTTTATAGCATTTTTGAAAGTTACAAGGTCAAATATATGGGTCAAATATTTTTACATTGAAAATGGCCAGGTTGGTTACGTTGCCTTTGAGAGCGTATGGTAGCCCAGGAATGAGAATTACCCCCATGATGGCATACCATTTGCAAAAGAAGACAACCCAAGGTATTGCAAATGGGGTATGTCCAGTCTTTTTTAGTAACCACTTGGTCACAAACACTGGCCAAAATTAGCGTTCAATTTAGTTTTTTTACTTTTTTCACACACAAACAAATATGAATGCTTACTTTGGCCAGTGTTTTCGACTAAGTGGCTACTAAAAAAGACTGGACATACCCCATATTGAATACCCTGGGTTGTCTACTTTAAAAAAAATATGTACATGTGGGGTGTTATTCAGAGATTTATGACAGATAATAGTGTTACAATGTCACTATTGATAAATTTTAAAAATGTATGTTTTGAAACCGCAATATCCTACTTGTACCTATAGCCCTATAACATGCAAAAAAAAGCAAAAAAGCACGTAAACACTAGGTATTTTTAAACTCAGGACAAAATTTTGAATCTATTTAGCAGTTTTTTTCATTCGCTTTTGTAGATGAGTAAAAGATTTTTCAAGTAAAAGTCAAAAAACATGTATTTTTTTCAATTTTTCATCAGATTTTTGTATTTTTTTTAAATTAAAATACATGAGATTATATAAATAATGGTATGTAAAGAAAGCCCATTTTGTCCTGAAAAAAACAATATATAATTTGTATGGGAACAGTAAATGAGAAAGCGGAAAATTACAGCCAAACACAAACACCACAAAAGTGTAAAAATATTCCTGGTCGCAAATGTACAACATCGCAAAAACAGTCCAGTCCTTAAGGGGTTAAGGGGTTAAGAACATATATATTTAGGTGAGTGTCCTTATACAGCTGAATTATAGCACGATTTCCAATCTTATTTTTAAATAATCTGAACTATTTGGCTGAAGCACTGAAAAATAAGATCTTTTGCTCTTTGTATTATTGTTCACTGGTCTTACACTGTACACTTTATTCTTTGTAATGTTGACCGAACAGCTGCCTTCTCAGTCCTTTCAAGTAACCGTCTGGCTGCAGGCTGTAACAGGCACCAGTTTCCTAAGACTGCAATAGTAAGTCACATTGCTCTTTCAACTATTTAAGTCACAAACATTTTTGGGAGGAATATCAGAATATTAAAAAAAAAAATGATGAGTACGTGTTCTTTGTTTTCAAAAAGTTAATGAATTATGTTCAAAGAAATTTAAAATACATAACTTGATAAACCTGAAAGAAAATGTTTAACTTCTTGAAATGCAGTAATGATGGCAATATTTTTTTATTTGTTGTAGCATAAGTTGATATATGTTACTTTACAAAGTTGTAAAAAAAAATATCCCTCCAGTGTGAGCCATTGCGTGGATCAGCTCTAAGCAAAATCTTTTATATTCTTTTTCAAACTTTGACCTTTTTTAAATTAGAGCCAATCTCTATTGGAAGGTTTGTTGTTCCTGATAAGACCTTTATTATAAAGCACTGAACAACTCTAGCCCCTCTTATATCTCCTCACAGATCCATAGGTATGTCCCTTCTCGGTCTCTCTGCTCTGCCCGTGACCACCTCCTGTCCGTTGTCCGCACCCGTACGGGCAACTCGCGCTTGCAGGACTTCTCGCGGGCGGCTCCCTTCCTATGGAATAGCCTGCCTCCCGCCATCAGACTCTCCCCTAGTCTTGCATCTTTTAAGAAGTGCCTTAAAACCCATCTCTTTAGGAAAGCTTATGGCCTCCAAGACTAACCCCTACCTCACATACCTGTCTCTTGCCCTCTCCTAAAGGGCAGCCCACCTTATTTGATTGCAAATTCCTGTCCTACTGTGTTTTACACCCCACCTCCTATAGAATGTAAGCTCGATTGAGCAGGGTCCTCTTCAACCTATTGTTCCTGTAAGTTTATTTGTAATTGTCCTATTTATAGTTAAATCCCCTCTCATAATATTGTAAAGCGCTATGGAATCTGTTGGCGCTATATAAATGGCAATAATAATAATAATAATAATTAGTCCAAAGCAATTAAATCGACACTGTTAAAGGCTTATGTGAAGCCATAAAATGGGGAGTGGACATGCCTTTATCCATCCTCCTAACTCCTATTCATGGATTTCAGGTGCGAGGGTATTAATGAAAATCAGAAGCGTTGGACATGCTATTGTCCACCTCCTCACATGATCTTTGGGAAGGGGTTATTAATGACAAACAATGAATATACCATTGTCCTCCTCCCAAAAAGTGTAGGCAATTTCCCAACCCCTCAGGGTGGCTAGGGATCCCCAAGCCCCTAGCCAGCCCCACAGAAAAGAAATACTAACTACCCTCTCATCCTAAAAATACTAAGGTGGGCCTACATCTAAAACCTGTAAAGAAATTATGCTTAACTTTAGACTTATTTTCATGTCTTTATATATTTTTCTTAAATCACAAAAGGCCAAACAAAAATTCATAATAATCTATCCTAATTTTTTTTTTTTTTAAATGTCCTGAAACCTGTGAGACATTGCTTTGTCAACCATGGACAGTAGATCAGCAAAACGGAGGGAATATAAGGCACATAAGTGGGAAATCACCCTTCTTCAACCAATTATGTCAATGGTGTAATCGTTGGCAAAGTCATGGTGATGTACCACAAAGCATAAAAAAAATATCTGAGAAAGTGTAAATTGTGTAATATTGCACATTTAACTATTTTTTTTGTAAAATACTTAAATGCACTCACACTTTGAAAAAACACAAAGCAATGAAAATGCAAACACAGCATCATAAGAAACAACACAAGAGTTTCACCAATCATTCAGTTATTGTATATGGTGCCTCTCGTCTTCATTCCAACGCATTTCGTCATGAATTACTTGACTTCATCAGGGAATATATGTCAAGTATGACCATGGGCTCATCATACTGTGAGTAATAGTGGAAATGATATCACTTTGTAGCTGGTAAAAACATGGTCATAGTGACCCAAGCTCAAGAAACCTATGGAATGACAAGGTTTTCATTAAATCATTTAAACAAAAGACAAAATGTAGGGTGGAATAAGAAAAAATAACAATATAGGCCAGTGCCAAAAGTAAGAAAGTACTACTTTATTGTTGAAGTTGTGTGGTGTGGATACATCTCCTGAGATGACCACACAAGCCAATTATCCACGTACAAGGACAGTTGTGGGATAATTTGAATTTTTTTCTTTGAGTTACCCAGAGGTTAATTCACTAAAAACAACTACAGTGAATTGAAAGTAGCATGGCAAAATTCAGAGTAAAATGGCCAAGCTGTGACTATAGTTGAGTGGAAAAATGTTTATAAATTATTACTTTTTGCCTAAGGTTTAGTGAATAAACCTCGCACTGACCTCCAACCAATAGATATCAAGATTTTCAGTTTTTTTTGTTTTTTTCTGGTATGAATAATAATTTCTGACGTAATTTCATTGTATTGTTTTGTTAAGCAAATTCCAATTATTAAAATGTGAAGTTTTATTTTTACCTAAAATTACTGTATTTTCTGGTATTCTCATCCTAAACTTTAATTTCGAGGCAAATTACATGAAGAATATCGGCCCAGTATTCTTAGTTAATGGTACATAATTATGGAGGCCCAAGAAAATTATCGAGATGTGCAAACAAGAAAGGTGGCATTTTTCAGATTATTTTTTAAGAATTTGCTAAAGTGCTTTAGGAGTTAACAGGAGGTACCCATGTCCCAATTCCTAAAAGTACTATGTCAAGAAAAACATTGTCACTTTTATGAATTAATTTAGGCACACCCCATGCCCTCCTAGGTGACAGCTAGGAGGGTTTTCTGATTCACCCTGGAAGTCAGATTTGGAACACGATATAACACAGTATTCTAATGCTTTCAGATTAGAAGCATACTATCATGCAATTTTTTTGTGATTGCGGTATCTGATTGCTGCATTTATGGCAATCACCTTTTATGCGTATATGGGAGGGTACCTAGCATCTAGTCTAGTCAAGGAGCAACCCAAATGTAATATCCAAGTATATTTTTTTTATCGTTGGAATGCTTATTTAATAAATTAGAACATATTTTGAAAACCTATAAAATACACTTTCAGACATATCTCCCCCACTCTTTTCTGTTTCTCTATCTTTTCTATGGTGAGTGGCATGCGTAAAGGGGTGCGTTTATAACAATGATTGACAGAGAGCCAGTGGTCAGACAGAAGTAAATACGATGATGTATTTCTATATTTCATTATCTATTTCCTGTTTCACAAATCAATATGTGTTATTTAAATGGAACTAGTAAACATTCTGTTAAAAATTCAAGGAAGCGGTGGTCCGTCTTTAAGCATCTTTCAGGTATGTGAGTGGTTCCAAATAGTGACCTACTCTGTATTTTGTTCAACAGCACTATCTAAGTAGATGCCGGCACTAATTAATGTTAGCCCACATAGTTAACTTGCAAATGTAACATTGTTTCATCACTATTTAAATAATTCATAAAAACGATGAAAGTCTTGAAAATGGTTTACTGATTTTTCTAATAATAAAATAATCACCATATTTAATCTTAATCATTTTAAATCATGTTTGTTAACATTTTATTAAGATACATTTATTTTCCACACAGCTAGAAAACATTTAATTAATGAAAACATTTTTTTCATTCTTCAAACTGTTTCTCAGCTAGAGGAAATCATAGATGGCAATTAAATTGCAAATATTTCTTTGAAGTGACTTTGTTATGGATGGCTGATCGGTGAAACAAAGACTAAGTGAGCAGAAAGTGGTGCATCTGTGAAGCAATTTTAGTTTTATGAAAAAAGCTGTTGCAAAAACTATCTAGATTTTGTAGAATGTCTATTTTACACCTGAGCCTTTTATCCGATAAATTGAAATGTTTGTATTCATTATATCAATTTTAATGTTGCTTCTACAGCTAGTGAACACACATACATAATACATGCAATACAGTCAACAGTCTGTAAGTCAAGCCCAAAGTCTGTAAGTTTTGCAATGCATTAAGAACCAAACAAGTTTGGGCATTTTTGCTATCATTTTGTTCAACCATGATATCTTTTTTTCATCCACACATATATACACAGAAACATAAATGCAGCCTTATCTAGTCACTAAAGATGGATTCTCATTGAATAATTTAAACTTTCAAATGTCTTTCCATTTAGTGTTATTACACACAGAATGATAACACCAAACATGTTCAGTGCTTCTCATAGCTTTAATGCTTCTCTTAGAGAAGCAGGGCTGGACTGGCCTACAGGAACAATGGGAGATTCCTCCAGCCTGGTCCCAGGTGTGTTAGTGAGTGCTTGTGTCAGTGTGTGTGTGTGTGTCAGAGAATATGTGTGACATTGAGTGCTGTTGTCACTGTGCCAGTGGCTGTGTGTTTGTCATTCTTAAATTTAAAAAAAATCACCCTGAATTCACTGTCAAGTTCTCACTTTAGTGAATAACTCTTTTGTATATCACACCTATCACTACATACATGTATATCATACCTCTTGTTTGTACTAATATGTAAACAAAAAATAGATTTACACTAAATAATTAAATCCTTGATTTTCAGTATATAATATTTGATTGGAGTATTATATAGATATAGATATAGATATAGAGAGAGAGAGAGAGATCCTGTCACTTGATCCGGAGGAAGGTCCCTGTGAGGACCGAAACGTCGATTTATCTACTTGTTTGATGAAATAAATATTATTGAATTTAAAAGTCCGTGAGTGCAGCCTGCATTTTCAACTTATCTACATCAATATCCCTAAAAGGACTGGAACCTGGCAAGCCTATAGGCAAAGCAGAAGGAACTGCAAGCATGAGTGCAAGGAAGTTTGTAATATATAAAAGACAGGCCAAACGGCCTTAATACATAATATATATATATATATATATATATATATATATATATATATATATATTATTAGGGCCTTTTGGCCTATCTTTGTGGGAGGTGCTTAAATTAAATCACTCCCCTATATAAGGGACAACCCTTACCTGACTCATATCACTTGAGGTCAGCATCAGAATGATCCAGACGCCATTTTACCTGATTACTCCATGAGGTTTTCTAAGCTGAGCTGTGTCCCAAATCCAGCCACAGGCTTTTCCAGCTTACCACCTTCTTTCTTCAATCCATCGCCGTGGATGGTGTCCAAGTGACTCACAAACCGTAAGTCAACCTACCCGTTACGCCAGGCATCAGTCCCACGGCACCATGCACGGGTCAGGTCCTCACTTTACGGATGCATTTTGTCTAAGTCTGTTCTAAAACCATTGCATGTTCATGCATATCATTCGTTTAAATTCCCTTGTTTATATCATTAGCATACTCCCAAACGGGAACACATTCTGTTTCAATTGCCTAAACATACTATGCAATTCTGTGCGTGCATTTCGAATCTCACTGCTCGTTTTGTTTTGTTTCCCTGACATACCAAGCTCACGGTTCGTGCAATTTTCTACCTAACGGTAACTAGTTAATGCTTTTACTATTGTACTACACAAACGTTTCTTGCGTTTACAACCCACGAACAGAACTTTGGTTTGTTACAATGACTGTTATTAAGCTATTATGTTCACATATTGTATATTGTCGAACGGGCACTGTTTGTTTCCCTGTCATACAACTATAATGCTGGAGCATAGCTCACGAACAATGTTTCACATAAACCACACTGACCCCTACAGGTCACTCTCAAAATCTCACGTTAACCTTGCATTTGGAGTAAAGGGTATTTTTACCATACAATCAGCATTTTTTACCCCTACTGGTCAACAGCAAAACTGTCTTCACATGTCATATACAATTTACCAGCCAAATATAAATTACACATAAGATTGTTTTAAACATAACCATAAATTAAACTCCAGCACGGGCTCAACTTCAGGTTTAATTCACAATAATTTACATTTCACATCAACAGTGGTTCTATCAACACTGCCACCTACAGGTCTGTCAAGTACATTGACAATTTTCATGAGGTTTTACAAACACCAAAACACTGACTCCTATAGGTCAACAGACAAACAACATTTCACATAGCAATCAGTATCCAACTACACTGCCACCTATAGGGCACTCGGCAGATCTCCAGTGCACTTGCATTTTGCAACACCTTGTTCACTGACCCCTACCATTCAATAAGACATACAACAATTCACATAGCAAGTATTATATCAACATCTGGTATAAATACGCATATGATTACACAGTAGCAGACGCATCTGTATATATGTAACTGGTAATATAGTTCACACACATTTTTCACAGCACGCTGCTCACACAACAGACTTTCCCCTAGCAAGTGGACATACAACATACAGGTGGGGACAGACCACTTTTTCACTTGTACATACGGCACTTAATGGGTTAAGATTGATACATATTTAACCAGTATGGCTACGATGTTTAATATTTACACATCATGGCACTGTACTTTTCACATATACTGTACGTATTAAGATAAGCTTGGTCTATGCCATATTTCCTTATGGCATACGGTTTTATCCATTCAGTTTACAGTTACTACTAAAAAACCTATACGGATTGTCAGGTTCAATACCATACTACCAGGTACATACACCTGCTCACGTAGTTATCCATTTCTTACCTTCCCTGGAAAAGTAATAGTGTACTGGCAATTAGGGTTCTAGGGCCCAATAGGTATTACCCCCTTTTTTTCTCTGCGTTATGCTTCGGTTAGTGGTCCCGCGAGGCGAACACCCCGCCTCACACCTCGGAGGCATACACCCCTCGGGCCACTCGTGAGCTAGCCGCCTCGCATTGTATCATAGAGAGGGCCTCACCTGTCACTCCCCTTACTATTTTCTGGTTACTGTCACCTAGAGGCCAACATCCTGCCACAACATTCGGTGGCCACAAAAAATCCCCTCGCGCCAAGCATAGATAGAGCCTCTAAAGCCACTTGGCAACTAGCAGGGCCTCACCAGTCACCAAAAAACACCAAGCCTAATCGTTTCACCTTACGGCTTAACTAGCAAGCCAGTACAAGACCCCCGGGTACAAATAATAATTGCAATCTTTATTGTTATTTAAGTATTTCTCAAAAAGATGGTGAAGAATCACATCTTCCTAGCACCCTGGCTAGAAGTGATACACCTTCAAGCAGAGGAGATGTTGCTAGTCCAGCAGCAATCAGATCCTGGACGATCCCACACATTACCACCGACCTAAGGAGGCGACAAATCCCCTACCCTGCCACAGCAAGGAAAGCAGAGTTATTCAAACTCCTCCATACATCAACGGACAACACGGAGGCAGGGGAAGGCCCAGCAACACCAACTCAGGTGACACTCAGGCCATGCTAGCCTCACTCATAACCTCATGAGCCAAAAAATATACGACAGACTGGCAATCTCGAGTCGGTCACCACAGACCTCACAAGGCTGGGCCTCACACTACTGTACAACCAGCACCAACCAAAACTCGGTTACTTGGTACAATCGATTCTTATGACACACAAGACGTTAACCCTGCACATATGATCCCGGCACATTGGGGAAACAAGGCATATATATGTATGATGATGTATCTGTGATGGTCAGATCCAGGGATTCCAGGTAAAATCGGGAACTGACCATCCCTTGGTTGTGTTGGCATTTGGAATATGTAGAGATGTTTATTTGTGCAGGTACCCATACAGAAGGGATTTTGTCCGAAACAAACGGACGAGCACTCTCAGGCTCCAGGTACCAGCACCTCTGAACTACAATTGGTATGAGTAGTTGCATTGCATATAGACTGTTGCATATATGTTCAAATGATTCAGGGCACATGACAAACCATGTGTCCCAATACAACTTACAAAAAAAAAAAACAAATGTACACACCAATGCATTCAACACTACTGACTCATCACCCTTCCAGACTTGTAGTAGATTTACTAAACCTCTGGAGCTTTAAGGGCTCCCATACAGGTATCATAAATACACCTTCAAGGAATATAGCATTCCCTCACTTACAGTCAGCACAACCGAACCATCGGCTGTAAACACACTCATAGCCAAGATTTGCAGAGGGGTTTTTACTTGGGTTTTCCAATCTCCACCATTTACAGCATGGCGCCAAACACAAACACATTGGTATTGTCACAAGGGAATCTTCCCTTAAACAAAGACTAACCATAGACTTATTGGCACCACACACCTCCGCTACCCTAAGTCTCAACTCCCTCATAACCTCAGAGGAGTTTCCTTACTATACAACACCATTGATCTACCTTTACAGCTATCACTCAAGCATGGGTTGAAGCTTGGTTAAGTAAGACCAATATAATCAACGCAGTAAACGGCTACCATCTACTCTACACACTGGTACTTACATGGCATAAAATGGGCAATCCTTTCCCCGCTCAACTTTCGGGCTACAGATTAGCCTAATATCGATATTCGCAGATACTCTGTGCTGGTTATGATAACATATCCAGAGGCCTTACAGTCATAAACTATCTAGAAGACTTCTTGTTGATCAAAGATAACATATTTCCACTAGAAGCCTTACGGCAGCTTAGTCTGATTAACCACTTGGGCGTCCCTTTACCCCATAAGAAACAGAAGGCCCAGACACTATCATCACATTACTGGGCATACGACTTGAGTTAGCATCCATACACGCAAGTTACCACAAGACAAATAGGGAACATTCTCAACTACATCAATCACTACCTCCTGCTTAGTACTTACAACCGCAAGGAACTACAATCCCTACCAGGTTCCTTAATTTTGCCATGCAAATCATACCACAAGACCACGCTTTCACATCCTAAGTACTTTCCCCCTTTTTTCCACACTTCCAACATAACGATCAGAGGATGTCCCTAGACACCCAAGCCACAGCAGACCTGCACATGGGGGGAATTTGTTAACCACTTGGCATGGTAAAAGCATGTTCCTTCTAGGATTGTCTGACACTTCTCCAACCAGATGGTCAGACGCGGCGTCTACCACGGGTTTGGCAACGATCTTCCTGGGAACGATTGCTTTGGAGCTGTTGGCCATGGCATCCAGGTTTGAAAATTTTTCCACCACCTCAGCCCCTTTGGGGGATCTACCCCATGGTAGCAGCTGCTGTGGCATGGGGTAAATCATGGTCCGGGTCATCAATTGTTACTCAGACAACTAAGCACATGTCATATCATCAACAAATGCCACTCATCATCCATACGATCATGGTATTGCTGGGGAACTCACTTGGTTGGCCACTTATCACATTTCATTTACTTTCATGTACCAGGCGGGGGTATACATCCCTGCCGACAATTGTCTCATTTATATTCCATGCATGTTCATCATACGCTTCCTACAGCCGCCCATACAGTCACGGCCACTCTTTCGTTCCAGAGACAAAATCATGGATTAGACATACTCATGCAGCATAGCACTTTCGTCCCATACTTGTAGAACGCATAACACAGCTTTTCACCTGGCTTTAAAGAATCTCATTGGAAAATGACATAGCTCAACCTGTGTCATAATATTTCTCCTAGGTTTTGCTTTTTTTTGCCACCTTAAACTCTCACACACACCATTAATTATATATTTTTCAGGCATTCAACAACACAGGATAACCTATGGCCAAAACTACCTTAACTATCATGCCAGACAAGAATATACTCAGAGGTTTTCAGGAATCCATTCCCCCACGTTCCTCTCAGAGATTACTAATAGCCATCCAACTTTTCCATCCTTATCGGACCTATTAGATCTACAACCATTCAATTATACTACCAAGTCGGCCATTACCAGCCATGCACACTGCCTTCTATGCCTTTCTCAGGCCACAGAATCCACTACCTTCACCACCTCTCAGACAGATCATTGTCTTAAATGATCCCACGTATGTAAACACATTTATCATTACCTATTGGCTCTACCACATTCCGAAACAGGTCAACACACACCAACAGTAGAGATAACATACTATCCTACCCACAACAAATGGTGTCCAGTTGCAGTCCTAGATTCCTACCTTCAAAATCCTTCCAGGAATTAAATACCGTAATGCATTTAAGGAAGTGTCTGGTTAATTTGTATATATTTGTTGACTGTATTATATCTTTTGATTATTCATTTTTGCCCTCTTTATTTACAGGCCTACCGTATCGTCATCTCGGCACACCACACCACAATTTGTTTTCTTTTTTTAATTCTTTATTTTTGTAGGCAGATCGCCTGAGAAGGTAACAGTGCAAGGCTTGTGCAAAAGCCGTATCATGGTACGTATTGCGACATTGTGTTACAGTAAAAAGAAAGAGTCCAGTCATTTTATTAAGACATACATTTTTCTGTGTTGAGTAAGCAACTTTGTTGCGATTCGCCACAGTTTAGTTTTTAAAGTGATAGGTAAAATGATGGTAACAACAGGTAAAAATAAACTTTGGAAAGCATGTTGTTTAGCATGCTATGCAATAGCGTAAATTTGTTTGTAGAAATGTTAGTCAGGGATCTTAATAGATTATCCTTATGGTAGGATGTGTTGTGCGTGGGGAATGTGATCAACATGCATTGGGTAAGTATTGAACAGAGTAAAACAATGAAGGTGGTAAGTGAGTAAGCCTCAGCTTGTGTATTTTGGGCTTCTTGTGCATATGTCTCCTGGTGCCTATGCATATTTTCTGGTTTTATCAAGAAGGGGGCATCTGGGTGTTCTTGACGTGTGTTATGGTCTTGGCTGTTTTGTTTTGTTTTTAAATATATTTTAAATACTCATATTGACTGTGTTGGAATTACACTGAAATTCCAATCCAGTCATAAGATATACTGAGACAAAATAGGGACTGCACTTAACACTTCCTGACCCTGGGCGGAACTACCGCCGTCAAAAAGTGTCACTCTCACATCAGCCAACAAATTATGCAAAGTCCCCAGATAGTGACAGTTCTGCCTAATATATACAGATAACACTGTATATGTACATATATGACTATACAGTATTTTTACTTATTTAAAAAATTGTTTTTTTATTTTGATACAAAACATTGAAACTTTGCTGTCATTTAATTTTCACTAAAGTTTGCTAAATAACCGTGAATGAACTTTTTGTATCCATTTTTATTGTTTTTCACATGTAAGTTTGGAATTCTTAGTTGGTATGTGATACTTCAAAATCTTACCCATTCAATATATATTTCCATGTGCAAAAGAAACACCTGCCTCCACAACAGATTATTAATTTAACATTCATCATATATTAAGTTACAATATTATAAATAAAAAATAAATATGCCATAGCAGAAATGATAAATAAATGATACACAGTAATTCTTCTTTATTATAGGAAAATAATGTGAGGGATTGTGGGAGACATGATATGTGATCAAAGTTCGATTGGTTTATGAATGTCTCCTGAAAATCAAGATGGCATTATATTCCCATAAAACGGATTGTTTGTTTTATACTACAGGATTTTTTATTATTTTATTGGGGTTTTGTTCGTCAGTATCTTATCTTGAGTGCCAGAGAAGAGACAACGTCTTGCACAGCTGTTGTGGAACAAACATAAAAGTATATAAAACAAAAAAAACTCTCTCTTTCTTTCTCTCTCTCTCTTTTTCTTTCTCTCTCTCTCATAATTAATTCACTCCCTCTCCCATTAGTGAAATGCAAGGCAAGGGATTTAGGGGAGAGACACACAGTTTTCACATTCCCCAGCCTCTCACCTCTCAACTCACCAACTCTTATATGAATAAGGGGAGAGAAACTGACTCCATGAAAGCAGCTGCTGTGAATTAGTTCATATTGCTTAGTATGATGTCACACTGTACAATAATGCATCTGAAACCACGATCTTCATGTTAAAATAACAGGTATTGAGTGATCATGCAATATTATATATTAATATAGTTTAATAGCTGATTAGGTTTTATATGGGATCATTTTCATGTAAATCTTTTCCCCATTCCATCTGATTATGGGAATTTACTTTTCTTTGATATATCCAAGATGCAAGCTTTTATATTGTAGACTATACACTACAGGGCAGGCTTAACTCCTTTATTAACCAAGCACTTTTTGTTTAAAAAAAAAAAAAAAAAGTACAACATTTATTTTTATTGCAGATAAAACACTAGAAAAGCTACAATTTCTGGGGAAATTGTATGAAGTGTTCTTGCCTCCACCAGTAGTCTACAACTGGAGTAGGCGGAGTAACTATTATTTATTTATAAAGCACATTTAATTGCAACATTGTTGCCAAAAGTGCTTCACAGTTACATTAAAACATACATTTATAAAACCATTAGCAGGTGTACAAAAGGCCCTGTCCATCACTTGCTGCTGCAGCCTGGCACAGGTCAGAGTATTTTGTCAGAGCTTTATATTGTGAGAATCAATGAAGGCACAGTCGCAGTTTAGAAATTGCCCTTCAAATTTTAGCTGGCTAGAGTGGAGTTTCAATGAATGTCAATGGACAGCATGAGTTGCAAACAAATGGTCATATCGTGAAAACTATCAGGACTATGGCTTAGCCGTGGACATTTCTAGTGGCAGCAGGGATAGCTGAACGTTTTGATTTAAGATTTGTGTAGGTGGGTCTGAAAATAAGGGAGTGGTGGCAGTTTAGAAATCATGTCCTGATTTTTCAGTATTTGCCAGCTCCCACTCTAGAACGACGATATTCCGTGAACCATTCTATGCTATGCAAGAACACTTAATAATATATATGTGAGATAACATAAGTGGTCTTGCTATGCAAGAACACTTAATAAAAATTGAAATCAATAAACCTTTATTAAAAAAAGTAGTAACATTAAAAAGGTTTTTCACACATACAGTAGGTAAACAAAAACAGTCAAATACCTTGTTTATATGTTTTTGTAAGGACCCTGATAGCATGCAGTAATGCTTACTAAAAATGTCAAAAAAATTTAAAAGAAGGTCTGCATTTGAACAGAAAGCCCACAAATTGTAAATCCAGTTAAATAATATAGTTTTAAAATAAAGGTATTGAAAATTTCTATAGGAATCATTATCAATCTCTGGAATGCTATTGCAATGCTAACAGTGAAATGGTCCATTCACTCCTCCCATCTTTCTGACTGTAGGAATAATACGACCCATTGAAACTTCCTTTATTGTTTAGAAGTAGGGCACTACTGTATGTCAGTGATTACCAGCCTGTAGAGCACAAATTTGATACTCTACAGGCTGGTAATCATTTCAAGATTCAGAACGGCTTTATGGACTAAATTGAATTCTGTAAAATACAGGAAAGTAAAAATATTTATACTTGATTCTAGTGGTTAAAATAGCAGTAATTACCTAAACAAATACCCATTATCAACCCAAAAGTGCACAAAAGGATCTGCATATAAGCACAATGTTAACCTTGAATAAACACAAAACAATGTATAACCAATCCACCATACATCCCACACATCAGCATTTGCTCCACTTATATAGTTTTCTTATAGCATTCAACTCTTTCTAAATACAGTGCTCTCTCTTTCAAACACAACATCCTTCAAGTGCTTAAGTTTATTTTCTATTCATGCGTGCAAATTCTAGATATAACCAGCTTGTGAGCATAGGTAAGTGCCCACAAATAAAAAAAAATTCTTAGCTTAAGAATATACACTCTATAGACAAAAGTTTTGGAACACCTGACCATTACACCAATAGGGACTTTTATGACATCACAGTCTAAATACATACACATTAATATGTAGTTGGTCCCTCCTTTCATCCAGTAGAGCATTTGCGAGATCGGACACGGATGTTGGATGAGAAGGCCTGGCTCACAATATCATTTCAGTTCATCCCAAGGGTTTGATGGGGTTGAGGTCATGGCTCTGTGCGGGCCATCCAGACTCTTCCACACAAAAATCATCCAAACATGCCTTTATGGACCTTGCATTGTGCACTGGTGTACAGTCATGCTGGAATAGAGGAGGGCCTTCACCAAATTGTTCCCACAATGTTGGAAGAATAGCATTGTCTATTATGTCTTGGTATGCTGAAAAAATAAGATTTCCCTTCACTGGAAGAAACAGCCTCATTATGCCGCCTTGACCAAACTTCACAGTTGGCACAACGCAGTCAGGCAGGTAACGTTCTTCTGGCGTCCACCAAACACAGGCTCACCCTTCAGACTGCCAAACAGAGAAGCATGATTTGTCACTCCCCAGAACACGTTTCACCTGCTCCAGAGTCCAGTGGCGGTGTGCTTTACACCACTAGAACCGATGCTTGTCATTGTACTTGGTTGTGAGGCTTCCATGCAGCTGCTCAGCCATGGTAACCCATTCCATGAAGCTCCCAACACAAAGTTCTCTGTTAATATTAATGCCAGTGTAAGTGTGGAAGTCTTTAGCTATGGAAACAGTAAAGCATTGGAAACTTTTACATAGCATCTCAGTACTCGGTGACCTGGCTTTGTGACTTTACGTGGTCTTCCCCTTTGAAGCTGAGGTGCTGCTGTTCCTAGATGCTTCCACTTTCAAATAATACCACTTAGAGTTGACCATGGAATATCTAGCAGGGATGAAATTTCAGGTACTGACATTTTGCAAAGGTGACATCCTATCACAGTACCACACATGAACTCACTGAGCTCTTCAGAAAGACCCATTTTTTTCCACAAATGTTTATAAATGCAGACTACATGGCTAGCTGCTTGGTTGTATACACCTGTGGCAATTAGTCTGATTGAAACATCTGAAGCCAATAATTAAGAGCTGTGTCCCAAAACATTTTTCTACATATATATTTATTTATTTTTTAATAATAAAATCTGACTTTCTCATTCTTGAATCCTCTTCAAGAGGCCTGGGAGTCTAACAAATCTACACAGTATCTTAGCTGTACCTAGAACTGCCCTATTCTGGACACAGATTTCAAATTTTCCATCTGTAATCGTCTGAAGCCATCTTGAGGGCTACAACCCTGAGTGTTCCCACCACATCTGGGACTACTATTGACTTCACTTTCCACATCTTTTCTAGCTTTTCTTTCAGTTCTTGATATTTGTCCACCTTCTCATGTTCCTTCTTCTTGAGGTTATTGTAACTGGGTATAGACCACTACTGCAGTCTTCTGTTCCATGTCTTGTCCATGATGTTGGGTCGGTTGGCCAGGATTTGCTTGTCTGTCTGCATCTGGAAATCCCACAATATCCTACAGGATCCTAACCATGTCATTCTGAACTACACTCTGTATAAAACAGGTGTAGTATAGTTAAAAAAAAACATATACAAAATAGGTCACCACTATCACATATGTGTGAATATAATTACCAGTCGGTTGGTAGAGGATAACATGAAATAAAAATGGGAAAAAGATATATAGTGATGCATTTAACGATAATATTTAAGAGTAAAACAATTAAAATACATTCACAAAAATAGTGGCACAATAAGAAATATTCCTTAGTGTGCAAAATAGCATTTCAGCCACAAAAGGGCTTAGTCCCCATAGAGTCAATTACTGCCGATGGTATCTCAGGATGCCAGAGTGACAATATTGATTTCCAGTCTAGAAAGGAACTTGTTAGAAGCTAGATACAGTCCTGATAATTCTGCAGGAAACGGCTTCAACTTCTTAGCCTTATCGGGGGCGTTTGTGTAAGCTCAACACGTTTTGTTTTTTACTTTTCCATGAGCTGTGTGTCTTCTTATATTCTGGCGTTTAAATACAGAGTTTTGCACGACTTTCTAATGCGCGCGCATGCGCAGAACGAGAGAGAGAATGTGACATCTAGCGTCGTCACGTATCAATAACTCACCGCGCATGCAGCCTGAAACACAAACAACTTTATTGATAATATACGCAAGTAGACACAAGGTCCGAGCAGATATTTAAAATCATTTGGAACATGGTGCCATAGTGATTCATATATTTAAAGAACAATAATACAATATGTGTCACAACAAACTTAGATTATGTGTTTAAAATATCAGTATAAAGAAAATTATTAAAAACTAGATGCAATGATCTATATACATGTAAAGAATCGTTTGTGGGGATCAAATTGCTTTCAAATTTCTACATAATGCTGCTCCCACCTATCTATCCTCACTAATACACAAGTATGTCCCGTCTAGGCCCTTACGCTCTGCTGAAGACTTAAGTCTATCTTCGGTCCGTACTCCCACCTCTGATGCTCACCTTCAAGATTTCTCGAGGGCTGCACCATTCCTGTGGAACTCACTTCCCTCCTCCGTTAGATGCTCACCCAGTGTCCACTCCTTCAAAAAATCATTAAAAAACCCACTTCTTCATAACAGCGTATCAATTAAACTGTTAATAGCTCCCAACTGATCCCTCTCTTGCAACTGTCATTAGTCTAATACTAACATTACCTTTTGTGTCACTTTACCCCACTCCCTCTAGCATGTAAGCTCATTGAGCAGGGCCCTCAACAACTCTGTTCCTGTGTGTGTGGTTACAACTACATGTCTGTTCGTCCACCCATTGTAAAGCGCTGCAGAATTTGTTGGCGCTATATAAATAATAACATAATAATAATAATAAAATACAAATATATAAGTACATAAAAAAATGATCAAACTGTACTAATATACATAAAGTGTGATAAATATATTGTTCTATCAAAATTGCACATATAAAAAGTATTGTAAACAAATTAAAAAGCATGGAAACAACCATATGCAACCTCACATTCTGGTAAAAAGATAAAATAATGAATATATTGATGGAACAGCTGTAAATGAATAACTACTCCTGTTTTTTGATGCTAAAAGAAAAAAATGGATAAAATAATTAGAGCAAAATGCAAGATAAAAATACTATTATGTAAAAAGTGAAAAGTGATTAATTGAAAATCCCATCTAAAATGAATCCTTAAAAACTAGTGTATCCAGATCTATATTTAAACCCATAGGAGTGGTGGTTTTCAATCTATGGATCTTCGGTCTCTTTCATGGCCAGTACTTTTTCTGTGTCACTTCCTCTCTAATGGGGGTGATTACTACATCAATGCCAATACAAACAAAATTCTGAAAGCTAAAATCTTTACAATTTCCA
>OW240912.1:367195666-367274524 GCA_933207985.1 Pelobates cultripes | reverse complement strand
GACTGAAAGGAAGTGTGCACACTGAGTGTGCACTTCCTTTCAGTCCCGCCAGAAACCGGAACCTGAAATAGAAGTTCCTGGACCGCGGAGCGCGCTGTGAAGCCGGCCCACGCTCCAAGACAGGTAAGTAATTCTTCACATTCGCTCCATAAGACGCACAGACATTTCCCCTCACTTTTGAGGGGGAAAAAAGTGTGTCTTATGCAGCGAAAAATACGGTATATATTTTTTTTCCCAAGAAAATAATTTATAAATTGCTTCCATTCATCAAATACATACAATTTTCAGTGGAATGATTTATTGTGTATTCAAGGTCTCCTACAGTGCAGTAAAAGTTATATATTGTGACAAATGACCAAGTCACTGGGAAACTGGATCCATTACTCAAATACAGGTGATAACGTTTAAATATGAAAAGCTTTCAAGGAAAATCTACTATTTTAGCAATCCCTCAAATATCTGTTGAAACCCAGCTTTATATATTGATATAAATGGGCCGTAGAGGAAATAAATGGCTCTGCAGCTTCTATACTTGGTGGTCAAGGATGAGAAATGGTAACTACACTGAACAAAATTATAAATGCGACACTTTTGTTTTTGCCCCTATTTTTTATGAGCTGAACTCAAAGATCTAAGACTTTTTCTATGTAAACAAAAGGCCTATTTCTCTCAAATATTGTTCACAGATCTGTCTAAACCTGTGTTAATGAGCACTTCTTTGCCGAGATAATCCATCCACCTCACAGGTGTGTGGAATATCAAGATGCTGATTAGACAGCATGATTGTTGCACAGGTGTGCCTAAGGCTGGCCACAATAAAAGGCCACTCTAGAGGCCTTTTGTGTACATAGAAAAAGTCTTAGATCTTTGAGTTCAGCTCGTGAAAAATAGGGGCAAAAACAAAAGTGTCGCATTTATAATTTTGTTCAGTGTAGTTACCATTTCTCATCCTTGACCACCAGGTATAGAAGCTGCAGAGCCATTTATTTCCTCTAGGGCTCATTTATATCAATATATAAAGCTGGGTTTCAACAGATATTTGAGGGATTGCTAAAATAGTAGATTTTCCTTGAAAGCTTTTCATATTTAAACGTTATCACCTGTATTTGAGTAATGGATCCAGTTTCCCAGTGACTTGGTCATTTGTCACAATATATAACTTTTACTGCACTGTAGGAGACCTTGAATACACAATAAATCATTCCACTGAAAATTGTATGTATTTGATGAATGGAAGCAATTTATAAATTATTTTCTTGGGAAAAAAAATATATAATTTTGTGTTTGTAACATTGTAACATAATCATGAGTTTTTTAATTTTAAAATATATTCTTCTAATTATTTGAATTGTCTAATGTGCCCCAATTTAATGCATTTGTCTATGCATGTATATATGATTTTATCTCATGATCTTCTTATCCTGGGTGTACATATGTAATACAATATGCAAAAACTGGAAAGGTACTGCTTAAAATGTCCTTTAAGGCATATTCATTCTATTTTGTTCTGTCATATTAGCTAGGCACTTGGGGTAGCATTTGCTGAACATCGTGAGTTCCGACCACCTTTCCTACAAAATGCCATCATAATGGAAGGTGCATGGAGGTTCCAACATGTCCTAGTGAAGCAGTGCCCCTTCATTCAAAGCTTTGTACACTTTGGGCACTTGAATAAAGGGACACCACATCACTATGATGTTCTGGAACTATTTTCTTTGGTATTTTATTCTTTGCAGTACAGGAGAAATTTTAGATATGAAATATTCTTCTAACAAACTGCCTATTCTTTGGTTTATTATCTACACTCAAGATATGTAATAATAGTGCGTAGTTATTTATTAATCTGCTAGCAGTTATTTACCGGGATCAGTTGAAAGCCATGTATGCAAACTTTTTAAACCTGTACCTGGAAGTCTCACAAGAGAAAGGCAGAAACTGGTCCCAGGCAAAAGAGGTTGAGTTCCCCTGGAATTTAGACAACTCCCCTGGAGTTATCTAAAGCTCTCATTCTCACACACCTTTATGTAGATAAGTTAATACAGCATATTGATCAGTAGGTGGAGGGTAATATGAATATATATCTTTCTATCTACTGTATTAATGTATCTACATATAGGTGTGTGAGAAAGAAACTGATACTTATTTCATAGTATGGTATCATGGGATAAACAAATCACTTTTAAAATGTCAGCTTAAAAATGTCAAAATTAAAATGTCACTGTTGTCGTAATGATGCTGTAATATAAAATACAGATTTCAGAGCAAAACATAAAACCACAGTATATGTATCCAGTAACTTCCAATCTTTATCCCCTAAACTTCCCTGTATGTTGTTCTTAGGTGAACAATTAAAATGTAATAGATGCTGTTATTGTAGTCCTACATCATCATTAAAAACATATGGGTTATAGGAATTCTCTAGATTTTCTAGAACAAAGGCTCGCCCATGCCAATCTATAATATCTTTATGCTGCAGTAATGATCTGACTAATTGCACTGTAAAACACTCACACATATTTATTTAATTGTGCTGGCAAATTGCATTTGTATTCCCAAGCCAAAGGCTTTTTATTCCTTCAATGTGCAGTGGCTGACACTATTTACAAAGAGTATAATATTAAGTCTTAAAAGCAGACTTTTTGATTTTATGTTGTTAACTTTAGGGCACGCTGTTTTGAGTATACTGAATGACAAGTATACAAAACAGAATTCACAAACTGTAGTATGTTTATAAACATGTTACTTACTATATTTTAGCTGCAATTGCCTTGATGAATTAACACATGGCAACCCAACTAGATGAAGAAAAATCATTTGCAATACAATTTTAAATGTATTTCATATAATTAGAATGTGTGGATGCGGACAACCAGTTGGATATTTGTTCACCAAAGGTTTTAATGTAAGAATGTAGAAAAAATTGCATTAGCTGTTAAAGCAGCTTTGTCACTATCTGGGAGCTACATATCCATCAGTGGAGATAGTGCTGCATGCTGTTTTACCCTGGTCTATAGCTCTATTGCATGTGAGTGCTAGCCTAATATCTCTGCTGTGTGTCTTAAACCAAGCACCAGACAAGCTGCAGTGTTATTGATTATTTTCTGTTTTTTTTTTTACATATATCTACAAGTATTTTAAAGTCCAGATGGTGCCAATTAAGAATATCTCAAGCATTATTTTGACTTTATGAACTCAGTAATTTGCACAAACTGTATTGTGTATAGTATATGATAATACTTTAATGTTAAAAGCAGTGCAAATTGTACTTTTCCAATACTTACTATACACAGAGCACAGATTAAAAGCTTATTTGCTTGCTTGAGACCTGAATGGGGACTTGCAAGCACACATAATGTTTGCTCCCTGTAAGTCCAAAGTAGAAGTAAACAGACTGGAAATAAACATAAATATAACAGAAAAAGTCATTTTTAAATTGTTGAGAGAGCAGACAGACACACACAGCAGTTCCTGTCGCTCTTATGAAGGACATGAAGGGCAATGCTGTGATTGGTAGGCAAGATATGTTGAGCAGCAGTTGGTCAAATAACAGTAGAATCTGAACCAAAATGGCTGCTCATCCAGATAAAAAGGCAAAGTTTTCTCAAAGAAAATCAATGTACATCATATATATAAAAAACAAAACATTGTTTTACTAGATAAGATAAGTTTCAAAAATGAGAAGTGAATATTTGATGACAGTTGTCCTTTAATACAGGTAAGTTATAATGTGCTGAAAAACTGGGGATTTGAATCTTTGGACGGAGATAGCTGTTTGGTAAATACAATGTAGAATATTTAATATATGGCATATGATATGTTACTTATGGAATTACGTGAGATGGCCAGGGATTGAGGGCATTCTCACCCTAATGTTCTTGTCTCATCTTTGAAAACCAGGAGTTATGATGCATTAAGACAGGAAAAGCTGAGTAAGAAAAATGGACCAATTTAGTTATTTTAGATAAAAAAATTCCAGTTCTCCACAATTCCCATTTTAGTGATTAACCTTACATGAAGAGGATGTACAGTTGCAAGAAAAAGTATGTGAACCCTTTGGAATGATATGGATTTCTGCACAAATTGGTCAGAAAATGTGATGTGATCATCATCTAAGTCACAACAATAGACAATCACAGTCTGCTTAAACTAATAACACACAAAGAATGAAATGTTGCCATGTTTTTATTGAACACACCATGTAAAGATTCACAGTGCAGGTGGAAAAAGTATGTGAACCCGTGGATTTAATAACTGGTTCAACCTCCTTTGGCAGCAATAACTTCAACCAAACGTTTCCTGTAGTTGCAGATCAGACGTGCATAACAGTCAGGATTAATTCTTGACCATTCCTCGTTACAGAACTGTTTCAGTTCAGCAATATTCTTGGGATGTGTGGTGTGATTCGCTTTCTTGAGGTCATGCCACAGCATCTCAATCGGGTTGAGGTCAGGACTCTGACTGGGCCACTTCAGAAGGCGTATTTTGTTTTGTTTAAGCCATTCTGTTGTTGATTTACATTTATGCTTTGGGTCATTGTCCTGTTGCAACACCCATCTTCTGTTGAGCTTCAGCTGGTAGACAGATGGCCTTAAGTTCTCCTGCAAAATGTCTTGATAAACTTGGGAATTCATTTTTTCTTCGATGATAGCAATCCGTCCAGGCCCTGATGCAGCAAAGCAGCCCCAAACCATGATGCCCCCACCACCATACTTCACAGTTGGGATGAGGTTTTGATGTTGGTGTGCTGTGCCTTTTTTTCGCCACACATAGTGTTGTGTGTTTCTTCCAAACAACTCAACTTTAGTTTCATCTGTCCACAGAATATTTTGCCAGTACTGCTGTGGAACATCTAGGTGCTCTTGTGCAAACTGTAAACGTGCAGCAATGTTTTGTTTGGACAGCAGTGGCTTCCTCTGTGGTATCCTCCCATAAAATCCATTCTTGTTTAGTGTTTTACGTATTGTAGATTCACTAACTAATGCAAGTCAACAATTCTTATTCGTAGGTCTTCTGAGAGCTCTTTTGTGCGAGGCATCATTCACATCAGGCAATGCTTCTTGTGAAAAGCAAACCCAGAACTAGTGTGTGTTTTTTATAGGGCAGGGCAGCTGTAACCAACACCTCCAATCTCATCTCATTGATTGGACTCCAGTTGGCTGACATCTTACTCCAATTAGCTCTTGGAGATGTCATTAGTCTAGGGGTTAACATACTTGTTCCACCTGCACTGTGAATGTTTACATGGTGTGTTCAATAAAAACATGGCAACATTTAATTCTTTGTGTGTTATTAGTTTAAGCCGACTGTGATTGTCTATTGTTGTGACTTACATGATGATCAGATCACATTTTATGACCAATTTGTGCAGAAATCCATATCATTCCAAAGTGTTCACATACTTTTTTTTGCAACTGTAACTGTTGCAATTAGTTTTAGAAGATAAAGGTTTGCATACGTTTGGAAGAAATAGTACCTAGCTCATGGGTTTTGGACTAAAATAAGAGAACATCTAACGTGTTTGGGTTTATAAATGTGCTTGCCATTTCTGTTGACAGCATGGGACACAAGGAAATTACAAAACAAGAGAAGCATGAAGGGTGAGTAGTCTTTGCATATTGCTGAGACAGAGAAAAACTCAGATGGTGGAAAAAATGGATGTTGCTGGACATTAAAGATGCCCGTTTCACGGTATCAGCATGAAATAGTCTGGCAGGCATCTCGATTTGGGGTTTCAGATATTAAAATTAGTTTAGACTGTGTTTACCAAAATAGTAATATGTACGCAGAGAAAACAAAAAAGTAATTTACTGTACTGTAAGAAATTGGCACCCAATCACTATAGTTTCCTATGATTCAATGGTGCTGTCATGCTCTAAGGAGTGCTAGGCAGAACCAGCCTAAAAGAAAAGCCAATTAAACCACTATATTCCCACTGAAGCCTTTTCCGACTTTACAGCTTTCATAGTACTGCAATGAATCTCCGCCAAAATAAAATGGATAAAGATTCCGCATAATCAAACAATCCTAGTGACTATTTTTACCACAAAAAGTGATCTCTTCCCTCTGGTGTATTCCACTTTTTTAATATAAATATACAAATATGTATATATATATATATATATATATATATATATATATATTGTGACAGATTCATCTGCATTGTTGGTTCGTCTGTTTCCCTTTGTTCGCGGAATTGCCTGTTCATATACCCCCGTTCGTGTAATTTGCAAAATGCCGATTGAAACTACCGAACGAACGACCACCCAGGAGAGGAGTGTGCTGCTGGTTAACCTCTTGGCCCCAATTAGAACGTTGTGGTTAACCGCAGACACCTCTCCATTCCATTCGTACGGGTGGTCGTCGTTCGCATGTCGACCACGAGGCAGCGGCCATTTTGGGACATACGAACACAGAGCGGTGTTCGGTACAAACTGTATGGAACTAAAAACGGACACTTAAACTACCGAACACCGCCGAAAAGCTGCTGCCTACCTTCCTTTTCGACAAGGCATGCGAACGCCGGTCGTTCGGGAGTTTTATTCATTTGTATGCCGAAGGACTGGTGAAAGACTTTGACTCCATGGCGATTCGACTGGATACATCGGATCTGAGCGCTGTTCGGTGAAAACATGCCCTCAGATCCAGGCTGTCTGGGGATACGTTACACGAACCATATGCATTCGGTATTTCTGTCGTTATGTATTTTAATGTATTTTTGTTATTGTATTGCAAGATGGCGATTGTCTCTACCTTGAGAGATAATTAGGTTTCTTCCCAATTATCTCCGAGGTAGAGAAGACGGAATTATGGGCCAGATGGGAAGGGCTATTATTGAAGCCACTGCGATTGGCTACTGTCCAATATGTTTTACAGTCTTCCACAAGGTCCCCTCGGGGAGTGTCCACCTTGTGGAGACCTGCATAAATACCGGGCAGGTAGCCCCCATTAAACAGAACTTCATTTGACCCTCAAGACGGAGCTTGGTCTCGTTTGTGGGGGAATTATTACTGGGACAGCGCTTTCGTTATTTCTAGCTGTGGAAGGCGTTCGACTGTTTGGCTGATCGGGAGTTGCCGTGTTCGTGGACTTCGTTCGGGAGTTTGGCGATCGGCTGGATTTAAACTGCATTTCTGGAGAAGGGGATTATTGCCTAAACGGCGGCTTCATCTACCCGACGGTACGTGTCGTAACAATTGGTGGCAAGCGACGGGATGAATCCTACAGCCCAGAAGGCCAGCTACACATCCCAGGTTGGAAATGCAGTATGAGGAGTTAAGGCGTGCTACCCTTAAAGATATATTGGAACGCAGAGGACGATCAGCGAGTAATCTCAAGAAAAGAGAGATTATTTCGATATTATTGGAAATGGATGCAGCACAGGGAACGGGGGGAGCGGATGTGCCTGGCATACTGGAGTTAACACCCGAAGAGATACAGTTTAACCGGGCAGTTCAGATCAGGCTGGCACATTTTGGCCCCAACCCCGCAGCAGATATCGTGGTGCAAGTACAAGCAGCAGTAGCAGCACAACAGGCGCTTCAAGGAAGAGGCGCTGCAGCAGCTGAGGTGCCTTATAACAATAATAATGGAAGGAGAAAAGTACCTTTTGCTGCATTTCGGAACTTTGTAGAAGCCGAAGGGGAAATTGATGGATTTCTGGCGGATTTTGAAAGGCAATGTGCCTTACACCAGGTACCCGCAGGAGAATGGGTCCCCATCCTCTCTGGGAAGTTATCCGGCCGGGCCAGTGAGGCGTTTCGGGCCATCCCAGAGGAGTGAAAGATGCCCTGTTGGCCAGATATGCTGTGACCCCGGAGGCATACCGACGGCGATTCCGGGACACTAACAAGCAGGCTGGTGATTCTTACATGGAGTGGGCATGCTGAGTACACCGCACCGCAGCCCACTGGATGGCAGGGTGCCAAGCGGTAACTGGGGAAGAGGTGCTGCAAGTGTTTTTGTTGGAGCACTGTTTTGACCGCTTACCTGTAGGAGTCAGAGAGTGGGTTAGGGACCGCAAACCCGCTACCTTACCCGAAGCTGCTCGTCTGGCTGATGAGTACACTGACGCCAGAAAACTGGACCAGACAGCAGCCAAGGTCCCTACCCGAGTGGAGTACAAACCAGCAGCCCCTCCAACCTCTGCAGTGTATCAACACCCAGCACAACGCACCCCCACCATGCCAACAGCGAACAATTACGTTCAGCCAGCCCGGTTCAACGCCCGAGATTACTATCAGCCGATCCGTTGCTACGGGTGTAAGCAGTTGGGGCACAAGCGACCCGAGTGCCCATTAAACAATTGGAGCCAAGCCCAGTCGTGGAGAAGACCAGCCGGCGGAAATTAGCAGCCACCCCAACCCTCCGCTCACTGTCTGGAGCAGGAGGAATTTTGGGGTATATTACATGAGGCGGATCCAGTGCAAGCAGCGCAGCAGGATAACCGTCAACAGCATAGACAGACCGTTAAACTGAATGGCAAAGCAGTAATTGGTCTGAGAGACACCGGAGCCACTATGACTTTGCTCCAAAAGAACCTTGTTTCAGAACACCAGCACACTGGAGATACTGTGGCAGTGAGGGTGGCGGGAGGTGCGGTGTTTCGTTTACCGGTTGCCCGGGTTCACTTGGATTGGGGGGTGGGCTCTGGACACGTGAATGTGGGGGTCATGAAAGACTTACCGGCCGATGTTTTGCTTGGAAATGACTTGGCCCCTTTGGTGTCCGCTTATGCTCCAATGGGACCTGCCGCTATCAACCCAGTGACTACCCGTGCCCAGACCCGTGCTGCTGGAACCAGCCCACCTGCTGCTGAGACCCAGGTAAGAACCGAGTCCCCGACTGGTACCCTAGAACCGACCTTTGTTAGCTGGGATTCCCCAGAGGAGTTTGGGAGGGAAACTCAGACAGATTCGACCCTCCAGAAGTATAGGGACAGAGCAGATACTGGAGAGGAAGGATTAGATGGGGAACGGTATGAGTGGGTGGGGGACAGGTTGTATAGGATCCCCAAGCTTTCCCCGAAGAGTGTTGCCCCTCCGCTGAATCGACAGCTGGTAGTGCCCGCGAAATACCGGCAGGAGATTCTGCGGATAGGGCATGATGTTCCGTTAGCTGGACATCTAGGTTCCCGCCGCACAGCTTATAGGATCATGCAGAACTTTTTTTGGCCAAACTTCAATCAGGCTGTGCGGACATACTGCAGTATGTGTGACACATGTCAACGGATAGGAAAGCGGGGGGACCACCCAAGAGCTAGGCTTATGTCTATGCCTATCATTGGGGAGCCCTTTGCCCGCATAGCCGTTGACATTGTGGGTCCACTGGCTAGGGCTAGTCCATCCGGTAAGAAATATATTCTCACCGTGGTGGATTATGCCACTCGCTATCCAGAGGCAGTAGCGCTGTCTAATATAGAGGCAGAGACAGTTGCTGATGCCCTGGTTAGGATTTTTACCAGAGTCGGGTTCCCTCAAGAGATTCTCTCTGACCAGGGAACCCAATTCACCGCTGTGCTCACCCAGCAACTGTGGAAGGTGTGCGGTATTAAACCGCTGCTTAGCTCACCTTACCATCCACAGACTAACGGTCTCTGCGAGCGATTTAATGGCACCCTCAAACAGATGCTGAGGACCTTTTCTGACACTTGCAGAGACTGGGAGCGATTCCTGCCTCATCTGTTGTTTGCCTACAGAGAGGTGCCCCAGGAATCCTGGGTTCTCCCCCTTTGAGTTGCTATATGGGAGAAGGGTCCGCGGACCCCTAGATCTCATTAGAGGCCACTGGGAGGGGGAGACAGAGCAGGAAGGGACCCCCATAGTACCATATGTTCTGGAACTCCGGGACCGCATGGAGAAACTGTCCCTAATGGTAAGGGAGAATCTCCAGGTGGCTCAGGGGAGACAGAAGAGGTGGTACGATCGGGGTGCCCGACAGCGAGTCTTCCAGGTTGGGCAGAAAGTGTTAGTACTCAAACCTGTGAAGGCGAACAAGATGCAGGCATCTTGGCAGGGCCCGTATAAGGTGTTAGCACAGATATGTGATACTACCTACCTTATAGCCAGCTGTTCAGATGAAAGGATCCAGCGATCCTTCCATGTGAACATGCTAAAGGAGTATCAGGAGAGACCGGAGAATGTCGCTGCAGTATGTGCCCCTGCTGCAGATGATACAGAAAGTTTACCCTTGCCAGACCTGTTAGAGAGGGACCCCCAGACGGATCTTACTAGCCTAGTACAGCTAGGGGACAGATTGAGCGCTACCGAGAAGGGCCAGGCAAGACAGCTTTTGTGGGAAAAGCAGGCGACCTTCTCCCAAGAACCTGGTTACACTACCCTAGCTGTACACAAGGTAGAAACCCCTGGACAGAACCCTCTGCGACAACCCCCTTACCGTATCCCTGAAGCAGTCCGGGAAGGAATGCAGAAGGAGATACAGGAGATGACCCAGCTGGGGGTCATCGAACACTCCGATAGCCCTTGGGCCTCGCCTGTAGTCCTGGTGCCCAAGAAGGATGGGACCACCCGGTTCTGTGTGGACTACAGGCGTCTCAATGAGCGGACCACCACTGACGCCTACCCGATGCCCCGGGTAGACGAATTGTTAGATCGCATTGCCAGGGGACGCTATCTGACCACCATAGACCTGTGCAAAGGCTACTGGCAGATTCCCCTGGCCGAGGATGCTATCCCCAAGTCGGCCTTCGTCACCCCATTTGGCCTGTACCAATTTAAGGTCATGCCATTTGGGATGAAGAATGCCCCGGCTACCTTCCAGCGCATGGTGGATAGACTTCTTGATGGATTCCAGGAATTTGCTTGTGCATACCTGGATGACATTGCGATCTACAGTGAGTCCTGGGAAGAACACCTAGTACATGTAGGGGTGGTGCTGGACAAGATTCGGGCCGCTGGCCTGACATTGAAGCCAGAGAAGTGCCATTTAGGCATGGCTGAAGTGCAGTACCTGGGTCACAGAGTAGGGTGTGGGAGCCAGAGGCCAGAGCCAGCCAAGATAGAGGCAGTTGCCAACTGGCCCACACCTATCACCAAGACCCAGGTGTTAGCCTTCCTAGGGACAGCAGGGTACTATAGACGCTTCGTCCCCGACTACAGCTCTATTGCTAAACCCCTGACTGACTTGACCAAGAAAAATCTTCCTAAGCAGGTCCTGTGGTCTCCGGCTTGTGAAGCTGCGTTCCAAGCACTCAAACAAGCTCTTGTGAATGCCCCTGTCCTGGCTGCCCCAGTCCCTAACAAACGTTTTCTCGTCCATACAGATGCTTCCATGTATGGACTGGGGGCTGTGCTGAGCCAGGTCGGGGAAGATGGAGGAGAGCACCCTGTCGCATATCTCAGCAGGAAGCTGTTACCCAGGGAAGTGAGTTATGCGGCAGTGGAGAAGGAATGTTTGGCTCTGGTGTGGGCATTGAAGAAGCTAAGCCCGTATTTATATGGACAGGAATTTTCCCTTGTGACGGACCACAATCCCCTTGTCTGGCTTAACCGGGTCTCTGGAGACAATGGCAGACTGCTGAGGTGGAGTTTAGCACTACAGCCATATAACTTCACCATCACTTATCGACCCGGTAAGCAGAATGGGAACGCAGATGGATTGTCCAGGCAAACCGACATCCTCACCCCATCTTAGTCCGGTCATCCCCACGTTGACCCGCTAAAGGGTCAAGCCGGGTCTGCCGGAGTGTCCCACAAGGGGGGAGCCGTGTGACAGATTCATCTGCATTGTTGGTTCGTCTGTTTCCCTTTGTTCGCGGAATTGCCTGTTCATATACCCCCGTTCGTGTAATTTGCAAAATGCCGATTGAAACTACCGAACGAACGACCACCCAGGAGAGGAGTGTGCTGCTGGTTAACCTCTTGGCCCCAATTAGAACGTTGTGGTTAACCGCAGACACCTCTCCATTCCATTCGTACGGGTGGTCGTCGTTCGCATGTCGACCACGAGGCAGCGGCCATTTTGGGACATACGAACACAGAGCGGTGTTCGGTACAAACTGTATGGAACTAAAAACGGACACTTAAACTACCGAACACCGCTGAAAAGCTGCTGCCTACCTTCCTTTTCGACAAGGCATGCGAACGTCGGTCGTTCGGGAGTTTTATTCATTCGTATGGACTTTTACCCCGACAGCCATCCCATGGAGTCATTCGTATACCGAAGGACTGGTGAAAGACTTTGACTCCATGGCGATTCGACTAGATACATCGGATCTGAGCGCTGTTCGGTGAAAACATGCCCTCAGATCCAGGCTGTCTGGGGATACGTTACACGAACCATATGCATTCGGTATTTCTGTCGTTATGTATTTTAATGTATTTTTGTTATTGTATTTCAAGATGGCGATTGTCTCTACCTTGAGAGATAATTAGGTTTCTTCCCAATTATCTCCGAGGTAGAGAAGACGGAATTATGGGCCAGATGGGAAGGGCTATTATTGAAGCCACTGCGATTGGCTACTGTCCAATATGTTTTACAGTCTTCCACAAGGTCCCCTCGGGGAGTGTCCACCTTGTGGAGACCTGCATAAATACCGGGCAGGTAGCCCCCATTAAACAGAACTTCATTTGACCCTCAAGACGGAGCTTGGTCTCGTTTGTGGGGGAATTATTACTGGGACAGCGCTTTCGTTATTTCTAGCTGTGGAAGGCGTTCGACTGTTTGGCTGATCGGGAGTTGCCGTGTTCGTGGACTTCGTTCGGGAGTTTGGCGATCGGCTGGATTTAAACTGCATTTCTGGAGAAGGGGATTATTGCCTAAACGGCGGCTTCATCTACCCGACGGTACGTGTCGTAACAGTAGGGTAGAATAAGAAAAAATAACAATATAGGCCAGTGACAAAAGTAAGAAAGTACTACTTCATTGTTGAAGTTGTGTGGTGTGGATACATCTCCTGAGATGACCACACAAGCCAATTATCCACGTACAAGGACAGTTGTGGGATAATTTGAATTTTTTTCTTTGAGTTACCCAGAGGTTAATTTACTAAAAACAACTACAGTGAATTGAAAGTAGCATGGTAAAATTCAGAGTAAAATGGCCAAGCTGTGACTATAGTTGAGTGGAAAAATGTTTATAAATTTTCACTTTTTGCCTAAGGTTTAGTGAATAAACCTCGCACTGACCTCCAACCAATAGATATCAAGATTTTCGGGTTTTTTTTGTTTTTTTCTGGTATGAATAATAATTTCTGACGTAATTTCATTGTATTGTTTTGTTAAGCAAATTCCAGTTATTAAAATGTGAAGTTTTATTTTTACCTAAAATTACTGTATTTCTGGTATTCTCATCCTAAACTTTAATTTCGAGGCAAATTACATGAAGAATATCGGCCCAGTATTCTTAGTTAATGGTACATAATTATGGAGGCCCAAGAAAATTATCGAGATGTGCAAACAAGAAAGGTGGCATTTTTCAGATTATTTTTTAAGAATTTGCTAAAGTGCTTTAGGAGTTAACAGGAGGTACCCATGTCCCAATTCCTAAAAGTACTATGTCAAGAAAAAGATTGTCACTTTTATGAATTAATTTAGGCACACCCCATGCCCTCCTAGGTGACAGCTAGGAGGGTTTTCTGATTCACCCTGGAAGTCAGATTTGGAACACGATATAACACAGTATTCTAAAGCTTTCAGATTAGAAGCATACTATCATGCAATTTTTTTGTGATTGCGGTATCTGATTGCTGCATTTATGGCAATCACCTTTTATGCGTATATGGGAGGGTACCTAGCATCTAGTCTAGTCAAGGAGCAACCCAAATGTAATATCCAAGTATATTTTTTTTATCGTTGGAATGCTTATTTAATAAATTAGAACATATTTTGAAAATCTATAAAATACACTTTCAGACATATCTCCCCCACTCTTTTCTGTTTCTCTATCTTTTCTATGGTGAGTGACATGCGTAAAGGGCTGCGTTTATAACAATGATTGACAGAGAGCCAGTGGTCAGACAGAAGTAAATACGATGATGTATTTCTATATTTCATTATCTATTTCCTGTTTCACAAATCAATATGTGTTATTTAAATGGAACTAGTAAACATTCTGTTAAAAATTCAAGGAAGCGGTGGTCCGTCTTTAAGCATCTTTCAGGTATGTGAGTGGTTCCAAATAGTGACCTACTCTGTATTTTGTTCAACAGCACTATCTAAGTAGATGCCGGCACTAATTAATGTTAGCCCACATAGTTAACTTGCAAATGTAACATTGTTTCATCACTATTTAAATAATTCATAAAAACGATGAAAGTCTTGAAAATGGTTTACTGATTTTTCTAATAATAAAATAATCACCATATTTAATCTTAATCATTTTAAATCATGTTTGTTAACATTTTATTAAGATACATTTATTTTCCACACAGCTAGAAAACATTTAATTAATGAAAACATTTTTTTCATTCTTCAAACTGTTTCTCAGCTAGAGGAAATCATAGATGGCAATTAAATTGCAAATATTTCTTTGAAGTGACTTTGTTATGGATGGCTGATCGGTGAAACAAAGACTAAGTGAGCAGAAAGTGGTGCATCTGTGAAGCAATTTTAGTTTTATGAAAAAAGCTGTTGCAAAAACTATCTAGATTTTGTAGAATGTCTATTTTACACCTGAGCCTTTTATCCGATAAATTGAAATGTTTGTATTCATTATATCAATTTTAATGTTGCTTCTACAGCTAGTGAACACACATACATAATACATGCAATACAGTCAACAGTCTGTAAGTCAAGCCCAAAGTCTGTAAGTTTTGCAATGCATTAAGAACCAAACAAGTTTGGGCATTTTTGCTATCATTTTGTTCAACCATGATATCTTTTTTTCATCCACACATATATACACAGAAACATAAATGCAGCCTTATCTAGTCACTAAAGATGGATTCTCATTGAATAATTTAAACTTTCAAATGTCTTTCCATTTAGTGTTATTACACACAGAATGATAACACCAAACATGTTCAGTGCTTCTCATAGCTTTAATGCTTCTCTTAGAGAAGCAGGGCTGGACTGGCCTACAGGAACAATGGGAGATTCCTCCAGCCTGGTCCCAGGTGTGTTAGTGAGTGCTTGTGTCAGTGTGTGTGTGTGTGTCAGAGAATATGTGTGACATTGAGTGCTGTTGTCACTGTGCCAGTGGCTGTGTGTTTGTCATTCTTAAATTTAAAAAAAATCACCCTGAATTCACTGTCAAGTTCTCACTTTAGTGAATAACTCTTTTGTATATCACACCTATCACTACATACATGTATATCATACCTCTTGTTTGTACTAATATGTAAACAAAAAATAGATTTACACTAAATAATTAAATCCTTGATTTTCAGTATATAATATTTGATTGGAGTATTATATAGATATAGATATAGATATAGAGAGAGAGAGAGAGATCCTGTCACTTGATCCGGAGGAAGGTCCCTGTGAGGACCGAAACGTTGATTTATCTACTTGTTTGATGAAATAAATATTATTGAATTTAAAAGTCCGTGAGTGCAGCCTGCATTTTCAACTTATCTACATCAATATCCCTAAAAGGACTGGAACCTGGCAAGCCTATAGGCAAAGCAGAAGGAACTGCAAGCATGAGTGCAAGGAAGTTTGTAATATATAAAAGACAGGCCAAACGGCCTTAATACATAATATATATATATATATATATATATATATATATATATATATATATATTATTAGGGCCTTTTGGCCTATCTTTGTGGGAGGTGCTTAAATTAAATCACTCCCCTATATAAGGGACAACCCTTACCTGACTCATATCACTTGAGGTCAGCATCAGAATGATCCAGACGCCATTTTACCTGATTACTCCATGAGGTTTTCTAAGCTGAGCTGTGTCCCAAATCCAGCCACAGGCTTTTCCAGCTTACCACCTTCTTTCTTCAATCCATCGCAGTGGATGGTGTCCAAGTGACTCACAAACCGTAAGTCAACCTACCCGTTACGCCAGGCATCAGTCCCACGGCACCATGCACGGGTCAGGTCCTCACTTTACGGATGCATTTTGTCTAAGTCTGTTCTAAAACCATTGCATGTTCATGCATATCATTCGTTTAAATTCCCTTGTTTATATCGGTCACTGGCTCATTTCGAGCATTAGCATACTCCCAAACGGGAACACATTCTGTTTCAATTGCCTAAACATACTATGCAATTCTGTGCGTGCATTTCGAATCTCACTGCTCGTTTTGTTTTGTTTCCCTGACATACCAAGCTCACGGTTCGTGCAATTTTCTACCTAACGGTAACTAGTTAATGCTTTTACTATTGTACTACACAAACGTTTCTTGCGTTTACAACCCACGAACAGAACTTTGGTTTGTTACAATGACTGTTATTAAGCTATTATGTTCACATATTGTATATTGTCGAACGGGCACTGTTTGTTTCCCTGTCATACAACTATAATGCTGGAGCATAGCTTACGAACAATGTTTCACATAAACCACACTGACCCCTACAGGTCACTCTCAAAATCTCACGTTAACCTTGCATTTGGAGTAAAGGGTATTTTTACCATACAATCAGCATTTTTTACCCCTACTGGTCAACAGCAAAACTGTCTTCACATGTCATATACAATTTACCAGCCAAATATAAATTACACATAAGATTGTTTTAAACATAACCATAAATTAAACTCCAGCACGGGCTCAACTTCAGGTTTAATTCACAATAATTTACATTTCACATCAACAGTGGTTCTATCAACACTGCCACCTACAGGTCTGTCAAGTACATTGACAATTTTCATGAGGTTTTACAAACACCAAAACACTGACTCCTATAGGTCAACAGACAAACAACATTTCACATAGCAATCAGTATCCAACTACACTGCCACCTATAGGGCACTCGGCAGATCTCCAGTGCACTTGCATTTTGCAACACCTTGTTCACTGACCCCTACCATTCAATAAGACATACAACAATTCACATAGCAAGTATTATATCAACATCTGGTATAAATACGCATATGATTACACAGTAGCAGACGCATCTGTATATATGTAACTGGTAATATAGTTCACACACATTTTTCACAGCACGCTGCTCACACAACAGACTTTCCCCTAGCAAGTGGACATACAACATACAGGTGGGGACAGACCACTTTTTCACTTGTACATACGGCACTTAATGGGTTAAGATTGATACATATTTAACCAGTATGGCTACGATGTTTAATATTTACACATCATGGCACTGTACTTTTCACATATACTGTACGTATTAAGATAAGCTTGGTCTATGCCATATTTCCTTATGGCATACGGTTTTATCCATTCAGTTTACAGTTACTACTAAAAAACCTATACGGATTGTCAGGTTCAATACCATACTACCAGGTACATACACCTGCTCACGTAGTTATCCATTTCTTACCTTCCCTGGAAAAGTAATAGTGTACTGGCAATTAGGGTTCTAGGGCCCAATAGGTATTACCCCCTTTTTTTCTCTGCGTTATGCTTCGGTTAGTGGTCCCGCGAGGCGAACACCCCGCCTCACACCTCGGAGGCATACACCCCTCGGGCCACTCGTGAGCTAGCCGCCTCGCATTGTATCATAGAGAGGGCCTCACCTGTCACTCCCCTTACTATTTTCTGGTTACTGTCACCTAGAGGCCAACATCCTGCCACAACATTCGGTGGCCACAAAAAATCCCCTCGCGCCAAGCATAGATAGAGCCTCTAAAGCCACTTGGCAACTAGCAGGGCCTCACCAGTCACCAAAAAACACCAAGCCTAATCGTTTCACCTTACGGCTTAACTAGCAAGCCAGTACAAGACCCCCGGGTACAAATAATAATTGCAATCTTTATTGTTATTTAAGTATTTCTCAAAAAGATGGTGAAGAATCACATCTTCCTAGCACCCTGGCTAGAAGTGATACACCTTCAAGCAGAGGAGATGTTGCTAGTCCAGCAGCAATCAGATCCTGGACGATCCCACACATTACCACCGACCTAAGGAGGCGACAAATCCCCTACCCTGCCACAGCAAGGAAAGCAGAGTTATTCAAACTCCTCCATACATCAACGGACAACACGGAGGCAGGGGAAGGCCCAGCAACACCAACTCAGGTGACACTCAGGCCATGCTAGCCTCACTCATAACCTCATGAGCCAAAAAATATACGACAGACTGGCAATCTCGAGTCGGTCACCACAGACCTCACAAGGCTGGGCCTCACACTACTGTACAACCAGCACCAACCAAAACTCGGTTACTTGGTACAATCGATTCTTATGACACACAAGACGTTAACCCTGCACATATGATCCCGGCACATTGGGGAAACAAGGCATATATATGTATGATGATGTATCTGTGATGGTCAGATCCAGGGATTCCAGGTAAAATCGGGAACTGACCATCCCTTGGTTGTGTTGGCATTTGGAATATGTAGAGATGTTTATTTGTGCAGGTACCCATACAGAAGGGATTTTGTCCGAAACAAACGGACGAGCACTCTCAGGCTCCAGGTACCAGCACCTCTGAACTACAATTGGTATGAGTAGTTGCATTGCATATAGACTGTTGCATATATGTTCAAATGATTCAGGGCACATGACAAACCATGTGTCCCAATACAACTTACAAAAAAAAAAAACAAATGTACACACCAATGCATTCAACACTACTGACTCATCACCCTTCCAGACTTGTAGTAGATTTACTAAACCTCTGGAGCTTTAAGGGCTCCCATACAGGTATCATAAATACACCTTCAAGGAATATAGCATTCCCTCACTTAGTCAGCACAACCGAACCATCGGCTGTAAACACACTCATAGCCAAGATTTGCAGAGGGGTTTTTACTTGGGTTTTCCAATCTCCACCATTTACAGCATGGCGCCAAACACAAACACATTGGTATTGTCACAAGGGAATCTTCCCTTAAACAAAGACTAACCATAGACTTATTGGCACCACACACCTCCGCTACCCTAAGTCTCAACTCCCTCATAACCTCAGAGGAGTTTCCTTACTATACAACACCATTGATCTACCTTTACAGCTATCACTCAAGCATGGGTTGAAGCTTGGTTAAGTAAGACCAATATAATCAACGCAGTAAACGGCTACCATCTACTCTACACACTGGTACTTACATGGCATAAAATGGGCAATCCTTTCCCCGCTCAACTTTCGGGCTACAGATTAGCCTAATATCGATATTCGCAGATACTCTGTGCTGGTTATGATAACATATCCAGAGGCCTTACAGTCATACACTATCTAGAAGACTTCTTGTTGATCAAAGATAACATATTTCCACTAGAAGCCTTACGGCAGCTTAGTCTGATTAACCACTTGGGCGTCCCTTTACCCCATAAGAAACAGAAGGCCCAGACACTATCATCACATTACTGGGCATACGACTTGAGTTAGCATCCATACACGCAAGTTACCACAAGACAAATAGGGAACATTCTCAACTACATCAATCACTACCTCCTGCTTAGTACTTACAACCGCAAGGAACTACAATCCCTACCAGGTTCCTTAATTTTGCCATGCAAATCATACCACAAGACCACGCTTTCACATCCTAAGTACTTTCCCCCTTTTTTCCACACTTCCAACATAACGATCAGAGGATGTCCCTAGACACCCAAGCCACAGCAGACCTGCACATGGGGGGAATTTGTTAACCACTTGGCATGGTAAAAGCATGTTCCTTCTAGGATTGTCTGACACTTCTCCAACCAGATGGTCAGACGCGGCGTCTACCACGGGTTTGGCAACGATCTTCCTGGGAACGATTGCTTTGGAGCTGTTGGCCATGGCATCCAGGTTTGAAAATTTTTCCACCACCTCAGCCCCTTTGGGGGATCTACCCCATGGTAGCAGCTGCTGTGGCATGGGGTAAATCATGGTCCGGGTCATCAATTGTTACTCAGACAACTAAGCACATGTCATATCATCAACAAATGCCACTCATCATCCATACGATCATGGTATTGCTGGGGAACTCACTTGGTTGGCCACTTATCACATTTCATTTACTTTCATGTACCAGGCGGGGGTATACATCCCTGCCGACAATTGTCTCATTTATATTCCATGCATGTTCATCATACGCTTCCTACAGCCGCCCATACAGTCATGGCCACTCTTTCGTTCCAGAGACAAAATCATGGATTAGACATACTCATGCAGCATAGCACTTTCGTCCCATACTTGTAGAACGCATAACACAGCTTTTCACCTGGCTTTAAAGAATCTCATTGGAAAATGACATAGCTCAACCTGTGTCATAATATTTCTCCTAGGTTTTGCTTTTTTTTGCCACCTTAAACTCTCACACACACCATTAATTATATATTTTTCAGGCATTCAACAACACAGGATAACCTATGGCCAAAACTACCTTAACTATCATGCCAGACAAGAATATACTCAGAGGTTTTCAGGAATCCATTCCCCCACGTTCCTCTCAGAGATTACTAATAGCCATCCAACTTTTCCATCCTTATCGGACCTATTAGATCTACAACCATTCAATTATACTACCAAGTCGGCCATTACCAGCCATGCACACTGCCTTCTATGCCTTTCTCAGGCCACAGAATCCACTACCTTCACCACCTCTCAGACAGATCATTGTCTTAAATGATCCCACGTATGTAAACACATTTAGAAACATAGAAACATAGAATGTGACGGCAGATAAGAACCATTCGGCCCATCTAGTCTGCCCAATTTTCTAAATACTTTCATTAGTCCCTAGTCTTATCTTATAGTTAGGATAGCCTTATGCCTATCCCACGCATGCTTAAACTCCTTTACTGTGTTAACCCCTACCACTTCAGCTGGAAGGCTATTCCATGCATCCACTACCCTCTCAGTAAAGTAATACTTCCTGATATTATTTTTAAACCTTTGTCCCTCTAATTTAAGACTATGTCCTCTTGTTGTGGTAGTTTTTCTTCTTTTAAATATAGTCTCCTCCTTACTGTGTTGATTCCCTTTATATATTTAAATGTTTCTATCATATCCCCCCTGTCTCGCCTTTCCTCCAAGCTATACATGTTAAGATCCTTTAACCTTTCCTGGTAAGTTTTATCCTGCAATCCATGAACCAGTTTAGTAGCCCTTCTCTGAACTCTCTCTAAAGTATCAATATCCTTCTGAAGATACGGTCTCCAGTACTGTGTACAATACCCAAGTGAGGTCTCACCAGTGTTCTGTACAATGGCATGAGCACTTCTCTCTTTCTACTGTTAATACCTCTCCCTATACAACCAAGCATTCTGCTAGCATTTCCTGCTGCTCTATTACATTGTCTGCCTACCTTAAGTCATCAGAAATAATCACCCCTAAATCCCTTTCCTCATATGTTGAGGTTAGAACTCTATCAAATATTCTGTACTCTGCCCTTGGGTTTTTACGTCCAAGATGCATTATCTTGCACTTATCCACATTAAATGTCAGTTGCCACAATTCTGACCATTTTTCTAGTTTAGCTAAATCATTTGTCATTTGGCTTATCCCTCCTGGAACATCAACCCTGTTACAGATCTTAGTATCATCAGCAAAAAGACATACCTTACCATCAAGACCTTCTGCAATATCACTAATAAAAATATTAAAGAGAATGGGTCCAAGTACAGATCCCTGAGGTACCCCACTGTTGACAAGTCCAAGCTTCAATATATTCCATTAACTACAACCCTCTGTTGCCTGTCACTCAGCCACTGCCTTACCCATTCAACAATATTGAAATCCAAACTTAAAGATTGCAGTTTATTGATAAGCCTTCTATGTGTAACAGTGTCAAAAGCCTTACTGAAATCTAGGTAAGCAATGTCTACTGCACCACCCTGATCTATAATTTTAGTTACCCAATCAAAAAATCAATAAGATTAGTTTGGCATGATCTCCCTGAAGTAAACCCATGTTGTCTCTGATCTTGAAATCCATGTGTTTTTAGATGTTCAATAATCCTATCCTTTAACATGGTTTCCATCACTTTCCCCACTACTGAAGTAAGGCTTACTGGCCTATAGTTGCCCGACTCCTCCCTATTACCTTTCTTGCAAATGGGCACAACATTCGCTAACTTCCAATCTTCTGGGACTACTCCTGTTAACAATGATTGGTTAAATAAATCTGTTAATGGTTTTGCTAGTACACCACCAAGCTCTTTTAATAGCTTTGGGTGTATTCCATCAGGTCCCATTGACTTATTTGTCTTTACTTTTGACAGTTGAAATAGAACCTCTTCCTCTGTAAACTCACGTGTAATAAATGACTCATTTATCCTTTTTCCCAACTGAGGTCCCTTTCCTTCATTTTCATCTGTAAATACAGAACAAAAATATTAATTGAGGCAGTCAGCTAGACCTTTATCCTCTTCTACATACCTTCCTTCTTTTGTTTTTTAATCTAACTAATCCTTGTTTTACTTTTCTTTTCTCATTTATGTATCTAAAAATGTTTTATCCCCCTTTTTTACTGACTGTGCTATTTTCTCTTCTGTGTGTGATTTGGAAGCTCTTATAACTTGCTTAGCCTCTTTCTGCCTAATCTTATAGATCATTTTGTCTTCCTCACTCTGGGTTTTTTTTATAATTCCTAAATGCTAACTTTTTGTTTTTTACTATTTTGGCCACATCTGTGGAGTACCACAGTGGTTTCTAGAATTTTTTGCTTTTACTGACAAGCCTAATGCAATTTTCTGTCGCCTTCAATAGTGCAACTTTTAAATAATCCCATTTTTCTTGGACTCCATTTAAATTGCTCCAGTCTGATAATGACTCCTCTACCCATATTCTAATTTTAGAAAAGTCTGTTTTTCTAAAGTCTAAAACTTTTGTTTTTGTGTGGTGTGACTCAGTCACTGTTCTTATATTAAACCACACTGACTGATGATCACTGGATCCTAAACTTTCACCTACAGTAATATCTGATACCAAATCTCCATTTGTTAACACTAAATCTAGTATGGCCTCTTTACGAGTTGGCTCTCAACAACTTGTTTTAGAGACAATCCCAGTAGGGAGTTTAGAATATGTGTGCTCCTGGCACAAGTAGCTAATTTTGTTTTCCAATTTACATCAGGAAGATTAAAGTCACCCATGATGATAACTTCCCCTTCATTGTCATTTTAGCTATTTCCTCAACTAGTAGATTATCTAACTCTTCAATTTGTCCTGGGGGCCTATAAATCACACCTACACGAGTTACTGTGTGATTACCAAATTCTAACGTAGCCCAAACGGACTCTATGTTTGCCTCGCTAACTTTTATTAGGCTAGATTTTATGCTATCCTTCACATACAAGGCCACCCCTCCCCCTTTCTTGCCTTCCCTATCTTTCCTATATAAAGAGTACCCTGGTATTGCTATGTCCCAGTCATTTTTCTCATTGTACCATGTCTCAGTAACAGCGACTAAATCTACACTATCAGTTGCCATTATTGCCACAAGTTCATGGATCTTATTCCCTAAACTGCGAGCATTTGTAGACATGACTCTAAGCTTATCATTTTTTAACACACTTGCTACAGGCACCTTCTGTCCTTCTTTTGGGGGACAATTGGATTGATGTTTTATCACCCTTTTGCCCCCCCCTCCTAGTTTAAATACATCCTAGCAAAACCTCTGAACTGCTCACTGAGAACATTTGTTCCCTTTTGAGAAAGATGCAAACCATCTTTTTTGTACAGCTTATCTCCATTCCAAACAGAGCTACCATGAGAAATAAAGCCAAATCCTTGCTCCCGACACCATTCACCAAGCCACAAATTAAAGTCCCTAATACGCATCCGCCTGTCGCTCTGAGTGTTATGCACAGGCAGAACTTCAGAGAATGACAGTGTGGAAGCAACCTGCCGTATATCATTGGCAAAAACACTAAAAACTTCCTTAACCTCTGAAACCTCATTGCAAGCCAAGTCATTTGTCCCTAGATGGACAAGTACATCCAATTCCCCTTCCTGCTTTGCTTGCTTAACAATATTACAGATACGTCTCCTGTCTCTGTGAGCAGTAGCTCCGGAAGACACCTCACAAGGCCACCATTGTCCATCTCCACACCTCTTATAATGGAATCCCCCAACAACAACTGCTTTCTATTAGGCCTCACCATAGTCTCCAAGCCAGTCTCCACAACACCACTAGCCTCAGTGCCTCTCTCCACAACACCACTAGCCTCAGTGCCTCTCTCCACAACACCACTAGGTAATTTATCATTACCTATTGGCTCTACCACATTCCGAAACAGGTCAACACGCACCAACAGTAGAGATAACATACTATCCTACCCACAACAAATGGTGTCCAGTTGCAGTCCTAGATTCCTACCTTCAAAATCCTTCCAGGAATTAAATACCGTAATGCATTTAAGGAAGTGTCTGGTTAATTTGTATATATTTGTTGACTGTATTATATCTTTTGATTATTCATTTTTGCCCTCTTTATTTACAGGCCTACCGTATCGTCATCTCGGCACACCACACCACAATTTGTTTTCTTTTTTTAATTCTTTATTTTTGTAGGCAGATCGCCTGAGAAGGTAACAGTGCAAGGCTTGTGCAAAAGCCGTATCATGGTACGTATTGCGACATTGTGTTACAGTAAAAAGAAAGAGTCCAGTCATTTTATTAAGACATACATTTTTCTGTGTTGAGTAAGCAACTTTGTTGCGATTCGCCACAGTTTAGTTTTTAAAGTGATAGGTAAAATGATGGTAACAACAGGTAAAAATAAACTTTGGAAAGCATGTTGTTTAGCATGCTATGCAATAGCGTAAATTTGTTTGTAGAAATGTTAGTCAGGGATCTTAATAGATTATCCTTATGGTAGGATGTGTTGTGCGTGGGGAATGTGATCAACATGCATTGGGTAAGTATTGAACAGAGTAAAACAATGAAGGTGGTAAGTGAGTAAGCCTCAGCTTGTGTATTTTGGGCTTCTTGTGCATATGTCTCCTGGTGCCTATGCATATTTTCTGGTTTTATCAAGAAGGGGGCATCTGGGTGTTCTTGACGTGTGTTATGGTCTTGGCTGTTTTGTTTTGTTTTTAAATATATTTTAAATACTCATATTGACTGTGTTGGAATTACACTGAAATTCCAATCCAGTCATAAGATATACTGAGACAAAATAGGGACTGCACTTAACACTTCCTGACCCTGGGCGGAACTACCGCCGTCAAAAAGTGTCACTCTCACATCAGCCAACAAATTATGCAAAGTCCCCAGATAGTGACAGTTCTGCCTAATATATACAGATAACACTGTATATGTACATATATGACTATACAGTATTTTTACTTACTTAAAAAATTGTTTTTTTATTTTGATACAAAACATTGAAACTTTGCTGTCATTTAATTTTCACTAAAGTTTGCTAAATAACCATGAATGAACTTTTTGTATCCATTTTTATTGTTTTTCACATGTAAGTTTGGAATTCTTAGTTGGTATGTGATACTTCAAAATCTTACCCATTCAATATATATTTCCATGTGCAAAAGAAACACCTGCCTCCACAACAGATTATTAATTTAACATTCATCATATATTAAGTTACAATATTATAAATAAAAAATAAATATGCCATAGCAGAAATGATAAATAAATGATACACAGTAATTCTTCTTTATTATAGGAAAATAATGTGAGGGATTGTGGGAGACATGATATGTGATCAAAGTTCGATTGGTTTATGAATGTCTCCTGAAAATCAAGATGGCATTATATTCCCATAAAACGGATTGTTTGTTTTATACTACAGGATTTTTTATTATTTTATTGGGGTTTTGTTCGTCAGTATCTTATCTTGAGTGCCAGAGAAGAGACAACGTCTTGCACAGCTGTTGTGGAACAAACATAAAAGTATATAAAACAAAAAAAACTCTCTCTTTCTTTCTCTCTCTCTCTTTTTCTTTCTCTCTCTCTCATAATTAATTCACTCCCTCTCCCATTAGTGAAATGCAAGGCAAGGGATTTAGGGGAGAGACACACAGTTTTCACATTCCCCAGCCTCTCACCTCTCAACTCACCAACTCTTATATGAATAAGGGGAGAGAAACTGACTCCATGAAAGCAGCTGCTGTGAATTAGTTCATATTGCTTAGTATGATGTCACACTGTACAATAATGCATCTGAAACCACGATCTTCATGTTAAAATAACAGGTATTGAGTGATCATGCAATATTATATATTAATATAGTTTAATAGCTGATTAGGTTTTATATGGGATCATTTTCATGTAAATCTTTTCCCCATTCCATCTGATTATGGGAATTTACTTTTCTTTGATATATCCAAGATGCAAGCTTTTATATTGTAGACTATACACTACAGGGCAGGCTTAACTCCTTTATTAACCAAGCACTTTTTGTTTAAAAAAAAAAAAAAAAAGTACAACATTTATTTTTATTGCAGATAAAACACTAGAAAAGCTACAATTTCTGGGGAAATTGTATGAAGTGTTCTTGCCTCCACCAGTAGTCTACAACTGGAGTAGGCGGAGTAACTATTATTTATTTATAAAGCACATTTAATTGCAACATTGTTGCCAAAAGTGCTTCACAGTTACATTAAAACATACATTTATAAAACCATTAGCAGGTGTACAAAAGGCCCTGTCCATCACTTGCTGCTGCAGCCTGGCACAGGTCAGAGTATTTTGTCAGAGCTTTATATTGTGAGAATCAATGAAGGCACAGTCGCAGTTTAGAAATTGCCCTTCAAATTTTAGCTGGCTAGAGTGGAGTTTCAATGAATGTCAATGGACAGCATGAGTTGCAAACAAATGGTCATATCGTGAAAACTATCAGGACTATGGCTTAGCCGTGGACATTTCTAGTGGCAGCAGGGATAGCTGAACGTTTTGATTTAAGATTTGTGTAGGTGGGTCTGAAAATAAGGGAGTGGTGGCAGTTTAGAAATCATGTCCTGATTTTTCAGTATTTGCCAGCTCCCACTCTAGAACGACGATATTCCGTGAACCATTCTATGCTATGCAAGAACACTTAATAATATATATGTGAGATAACATAAGTGGTCTTGCTATGCAAGAACACTTAATAAAAATTGAAATCAATAAACCTTTATTAAAAAAAGTAGTAACATTAAAAAGGTTTTTCACACATACAGTAGGTAAACAAAAACAGTCAAATACCTTGTTTATATGTTTTTGTAAGGACCCTGATAGCATGCAGTAATGCTTACTAAAAATGTCAAAAAAATTTAAAAGAAGGTCTGCATTTGAACAGAAAGCCCACAAATTGTAAATCCAGTTAAATAATATAGTTTTAAAATAAAGGTATTGAAAATTTCTATAGGAATCATTATCAATCTCTGGAATGCTATTGCAATGCTAACAGTGAAATGGTCCATTCACTCCTCCCATCTTTCTGACTGTAGGAATAATACGACCCATTGAAACTTCCTTTATTGTTTAGAAGTAGGGCACTACTGTATGTCAGTGATTACCAGCCTGTAGAGCACAAATTTGATACTCTACAGGCTGGTAATCATTTCAAGATTCAGAACGGCTTTATGGACTAAATTGAATTCTGTAAAATACAGGAAAGTAAAAATATTTATACTTGATTCTAGTGGTTAAAATAGCAGTAATTACCTAAACAAATACCCATTATCAACCCAAAAGTGCACAAAAGGATCTGCATATAAGCACAATGTTAACCTTGAATAAACACAAAACAATGTATAACCAATCCACCATACATCCCACACATCAGCATTTGCTCCACTTATATAGTTTTCTTATAGCATTCAACTCTTTCTAAATACAGTGCTCTCTCTTTCAAACACAACATCCTTCAAGTGCTTAAGTTTATTTTCTATTCATGCGTGCAAATTCTAGATATAACCAGCTTGTGAGCATAGGTAAGTCCCCCAGTGCCCACAAATAAAAAAAAATTCTTAGCTTAAGAATATACACTCTATAGACAAAAGTTTTGGAACACCTGACCATTACACCAATAGGGACTTTTATGACATCACAGTCTAAATACATACACATTAATATGTAGTTGGTCCCTCCTTTCATCCAGTAGAGCATTTGCGAGATCGGACACGGATGTTGGATGAGAAGGCCTGGCTCACAATATCATTTCAGTTCATCCCAAGGGTTTGATGGGGTTGAGGTCATGGCTCTGTGCGGGCCATCCAGACTCTTCCACACAAAAATCATCCAAACATGCCTTTATGGACCTTGCATTGTGCACTGGTGTACAGTCATGCTGGAATAGAGGAGGGCCTTCACCAAATTGTTCCCACAATGTTGGAAGAATAGCATTGTCTATTATGTCTTGGTATGCTGAAAAAATAAGATTTCCCTTCACTGGAAGAAACAGCCTCATTATGCCGCCTTGACCAAACTTCACAGTTGGCACAACGCAGTCAGGCAGGTAACGTTCTTCTGGCGTCCACCAAACACAGGCTCACCCTTCAGACTGCCAAACAGAGAAGCATGATTTGTCACTCCCCAGAACACGTTTCACCTGCTCCAGAGTCCAGTGGCGGTGTGCTTTACACCACTAGAACCGATGCTTGTCATTGTACTTGGTTGTGAGGCTTCCATGCAGCTGCTCAGCCATGGTAACCCATTCCATGAAGCTCCCAACACAAAGTTCTCTGTTAATATTAATGCCAGTGTAAGTGTGGAAGTCTTTAGCTATGGAAACAGTAAAGCATTGGAAACTTTTACACAGCATCTCAGTACTCGGTGACCTGGCTTTGTGACTTTACGTGGTCTTCCCCTTTGAAGCTGAGGTGCTGCTGTTCCTAGATGCTTCCACTTTCAAATAATACCACTTAGAGTTGACCATGGAATATCTAGCAGGGATGAAATTTCAGGTACTGACATTTTGCAAAGGTGACATCCTATCACAGTACCACACATGAACTCACTGAGCTCTTCAGAAAGACCCATTTTTTTCCACAAATGTTTATAAATGCAGACTACATGGCTAGCTGCTTGGTTGTATACACCTGTGGCAATTAGTCTGATTGAAACATCTGAAGCCAATAATTAAGAGCTGTGTCCCAAAACATTTTTCTACATATATATTTATTTATTTTTTAATAATAAAATCTGACTTTCTCATTCTTGAATCCTCTTCAAGAGGCCTGGGAGTCTAACAAATCTACACAGTATCTTAGCTGTACCTAGAACTGCCCTATTCTGGACACAGATTTCAAATTTTCCATCTGTAATCGTCTGAAGCCATCTTGAGGGCTACAACCCTGAGTGTTCCCACCACATCTGGGACTACTATTGACTTCACTTTCCACATCTTTTCTAGCTTTTCTTTCAGTTCTTGATATTTGTCCACCTTCTCATGTTCCTTCTTCTTGAGGTTATTGTAACTGGGTATAGACCACTACTGCAGTCTTCTGTTCCATGTCTTGTCCATGATGTTGGGTCGGTTGGCCAGGATTTGCTTGTCTGTCTGCATCTGGAAATCCCACAATATCCTACAGGATCCTAACCATGTCATTCTGAACTACACTCTGTATAAAACAGGTGTAGTATAGTTAAAAAAAAACATATACAAAATAGGTCACCACTATCACATATGTGTGAATATAATTACCAGTCGGTTGGTAGAGGATAACATGAAATAAAAATGGGAAAAAGATATATAGTGATGCATTTAACGATAATATTTAAGAGTAAAACAATTAAAATACATTCACAAAAATAGTGGCACAATAAGAAATATTCCTTAGTGTGCAAAATAGCATTTCAGCCACAAAAGGGCTTAGTCCCCATAGAGTCAATTACTGCCGATGGTATCTCAGGATGCCAGAGTGACAATATTGATTTCCAGTCTAGAAAGGAACTTGTTAGAAGCTAGATACAGTCCTGATAATTCTGCAGGAAACGGCTTCAACTTCTTAGCCTTATCGGGGGCGTTTGTGTAAGCTCAACACGTTTTGTTTTTTACTTTTCCATGAGCTGTGTGTCTTCTTATATTCTGGCGTTTAAATACAGAGTTTTGCACGACTTTCTAATGCGCGCGCATGCGCAGAACGAGAGAGAGAATGTGACATCTAGCGTCGTCACGTATCAATAACTCACCGCGCATGCAGCCTGAAACACAAACAACTTTATTGATAATATACGCAAGTAGACACAAGGTCCGAGCAGATATTTAAAATCATTTGGAACATGGTGCCATAGTGATTCATATATTTAAAGAACAATAATACAATATGTGTCACAACAAACTTAGATTATGTGTTTAAAATATCAGTATAAAGAAAATTATTAAAAACTAGATGCAATGATCTATATACATGTAAAGAATCGTTTGTGGGGATCAAATTGCTTTCAAATTTCTACATAATGCTGCTCCCACCTATCTATCCTCACTAATACACAAGTATGTCCCGTCTAGGCCCTTACGCTCTGCTGAAGACTTAAGTCTATCTTCGGTCCGTACTCCCACCTCTGATGCTCACCTTCAAGATTTCTCGAGGGCTGCACCATTCCTGTGGAACTCACTTCCCTCCTCCGTTAGATGCTCACCCAGTGTCCACTCCTTCAAAAAATCATTAAAAAACCCACTTCTTCATAACAGCGTATCAATTAAACTGTTAATAGCTCCCAACTGATCCCTCTCTTGCAACTGTCATTAGTCTAATACTAACATTACCTTTTGTGTCACTTTACCCCACTCCCTCTAGCATGTAAGCTCATTGAGCAGGGCCCTCAACAACTCTGTTCCTGTGTGTGTGGTTACAACTACATGTCTGTTCGTCCACCCATTGTAAAGCGCTGCAGAATTTGTTGGCGCTATATAAATAATAACATAATAATAATAATAAAATACAAATATATAAGTACATAAAAAAATGATCAAACTGTACTAATATACATAAAGTGTGATAAATATATTGTTCTATCAAAATTGCACATATAAAAAGTATTGTAAACAAATTAAAAAGCATGGAAACAACCATATGCAACCTCACATTCTGGTAAAAAGATAAAATAATGAATATATTGATGGAACAGCTGTAAATGAATAACTACTCCTGTTTTTTGATGCTAAAAGAAAAAAATGGATAAAATAATTAGAGCAAAATGCAAGATAAAAATACTATTATGTAAAAAGTGAAAAGTGATTAATTGAAAATCCCATCTAAAATGAATCCTTAAAAACTAGTGTATCCAGATCTATATTTAAACCCATAGGAGTGGTGGTTTTCAATCTATGGATCTTCGGTCTCTTTCATGGCCAGTACTTTTTCTGTGTCACTTCCTCTCTAATGGGGGTGATTACTACATCAATGCCAATACAAACAAAATTCTGAAAGCTAAAATCTTTACAATTTCCACTATGTTTGGGTACACTGTGTTTAAAATGTGCTTGCCATTTAAATGTTCTAAAAACCTTATATGTAGTTTCCTAATGGTGCGGCCAACGTACTGTATCCCGCATTTGCACTGTAATAAATCGATGACATTTCTTGTTTGACAATTAATAAAATGTTTAATCTTAGAAATGTCATTAGTAATTGTACTTTTGAATTCTGTAGTTTTTTGCATTTGGAATTTACATCTGCTGCATCTACCGCATTTACAAAAAACATTAGGTTTTCGTTTGTACGTTTATTTGTGGTAAAATACTAGGAGCTAAAATAGAATTCAGATTCTAGTGTCTTTTTATATATGATTTGTGGTTTTCTAGGTAAAATGTTTCTTAGATATTGATTTTGGATATGCTGGTCCCCCAGATGCAGGCTATCAGGGGATGTGACTTTTGTGGGGTTTCCATGTGTTTTGGGGTTACTCTCGGGATGTTGCTAAAATGTATGTTTTCTGTGCCTGGAGATAATTGAGTTTAGTACAGTTCCTGACTCAATTATTTCTCAGGCACAGGGGAGGGATTGCCCTGTTTTGTGTGGGAGTATCCTGGACCTGATAGCTAATGTAATTATGTGTATGATTTACTGTAGTCTCCTCTCAAGTCCAGAGGGGAATGTTCCTGGAATATGTATCCGGAAACCCCTTGCATGGGGAGTTGTATATAAGGCTGCATGTGGCTCCCATTAAACCAGTTCCTCTTCACCCTCAACATAGATCATCATCTCATGTATGGAGTGAACAGCTATATTCACTCTGGGGAATGAAAACCACCACTCGTATGGGTTTAACTATAGATCTGGATATACTAGTTTTTAAGGATTAATTTTAGATGTGATTTTCAATGGTACACTTTTTACTATTTATATAATAGTATTTTTATCTTGCATTTTAGTCTAATTCTTTTATCCATTTTTTTCTATTAGCTTCAAAAAAACAGGAGTAGTTATTCATTTACATTTTTGTGAGTGTAATTTAATTGTTTTACTTTTAAATATTGTTATCGTTAAAAGCTTCACTATATATGTATTTTTACCATTTTTATTTCACGTTATCATCTACCAATCGAGTGGTAATTATATTCACACATTTGTGATAGTGGCGCCCTATTTTGTATATGTTTTTTTAACTATGCTAGACCTGTTTTTTATATTGTTGGGATTTGGGAGTGATCCTTTTTATTAGTGCCTTGCCTGCACTTGTTTTCTGCACTTTCCCCCACTTACCAGTTTCTACTGTACACTTTGTAGGCATTAGTTTATCTCTTCATTTATATGTCATTTTGAAAAAAAAAAAATCTATTTCCATTCAAAAGATTATTATATTTAAAAAATAGTTTTGAGGTGACAGTTGTCCTTTGATTAAAGAAACGTATAATCTATTGTATTTTTTGTAAGATTTAATTTTTCTTAAACTAAACAATTAAATAATACAATAATAAGCACTTTATTAACCACTTGTACACAATATTACGTTAATTTTTTTCTAAGAAAAAGAACCCAGAAAATATGTTAAAGGGACACTCCAGGCACCCAGACCACTTCTGCCCATTGGAGTGGTCTGGGTGCCAACTCCCACTACCCTTAACCCTGCAAGTGTAATTATTGCAGTTTTCATAAACTGCAATATTTACCTTGCAGGGTTAACTTCCAGTATTACAGCAAGCATTCCATGTTCTATAGCGTCGCTGGACGTCCTCACACTATGCGAGGACCTTCAGCGGCGCTAACTTCCCCATAGGAAAACATTTTTCAATGTTTACCTATGGGGAGGTCTAATGCGCGCGTGCGGCATTGCCGCGCATGCGCACTAGGTCTCCCCCGCCGGTGGCCGCGCATGCTCAATAGGTCTACACCCCAAGATAACGTCGGTGGGGGAGGAGCATGGGCGGACCCTGAACGAGAGACATCCGTGCTGGATACAGGTAAGTCCCTTCAGCAACTTGGGATAAGGGTTGGGAGGGAGAGGGGACCTACAGTGCCAGGAAAACAGTTTGTTTACCTAGCACTGGAGAGTCCCTTTAAGGTTTGTTTTTTTTGGTTTTTTTAAGAAGAAACAAACATTATAATAATTTAGGGTTGTTTAGGCCAGTGGTCCCCAACCCAGTCCTCATGGACCACCGACAGTCCAGGATTGATGTATTTCCCCATTTTATTCCATTGAAGATACTAACAAAACCTGGACTGTTGGTGGTCCATGAGGACTGGGTGGAAGAACACCGGTTTAGGCCATGTGGAATTTGAAGAGTCATTTGCCAAATACTCACCTTACTATGTCTACTGTAGTTCAGTCATACTCTTATGAAAATGGTTTGTTTTCCTGGCACTGGAGAGTCTCTTTAAGGTTGTTTTTTTTTTTTTTTAAAAGAAACATTTTTATTTCTTACAACATTATAATAATTTAAATATACCATACAGAAGACTTTACTGATAGGTTCACGCTTTTTAATATCTTTTTAAAAAGTTAATAAAGTTCTATAAATAAAACTATTTACTCAATGACACGCACATTTCCTGGGCTTTAAACAGATATCTCTGGTTTCTGGAGCTTTGCAGCTGCTGGTGAGTACAGAAAGTAAAGGAAAGGTTATGTCAGTGTTGGTGTAATAGAACGTGTGATACTGGATTCCAGGAGCTACAGATGTTTATGCAATACAGATGTTGCTACATGATATCTTGCCAGCAGGATAACACTTGAGATTTAATAAATGGCACACAAAGCTAACTTGATAAAGCTAGAGTACAGAGGTGACTCTGAACTGAACTATACAGCTTCTCTAATCATAAAGGCTGAAAATCAAGTTGAACCCAAGTGGGCCAGATTTACATGTCAGGTGCCTGTGGACAAAAGAATTATAAGCACCCTTCCCCCCCAAAAAAAATAAAAAGCTGTTAAAAAGATTTTAATGAGGTTATTCATTAGACATTGCAGGCATAAAGACATTAAAAAAAAATTCATATTTGACAACTGCATATGTATAAATGTGTATATTTCTGCTTGAAATGTATTGTGTGTCTATATGTGAATGTACAGGGTGTATGCAGCTGTGTACATGTGTGCAGTTGATGATGTTAGAAGTAGTCACGATAAGAGAGGGGATGATGGCAGAGTTAGATTACATGGAGTGTTTATTGCTAAGAGGAGAGGGAGTATAGTTGTGGTAGAAGGGGTATTTAAAATAATTAGGTTTAGAGTGGGGTAAAATGTAATATTATGGTACACGGGTGTTTAGTGTGTAAGAGGAGTTGAACCTATGATTAAAGGGAAACTCAGCACCAAAACAAGTGCAACAAAACAACTTTTCTTTAACCCCTTAAGGACGGAGCCAAATGTACACATTGTGAACGAAACAAAATGTAAACAAAACCTGGTATTTGCGCTACATGTCTGTCCAACCGTAATTCACCTCTTTCATATTAAATGCACCCACCCTTGTTATATATCATTTTATTCAGGGAAATCAGGGCTTTCATTTAATATCAAATATTTAGCTATGAAACATAATTTAATATGAAAAAAATGGGAGAAAATACGATTTTTAAAAAAAAAATTTAGTTCTACATGACATTTTAACTGTCAATGTCATAATACTGTTTGCTTTTACTGCAATAAAATACACATATTTGTATTCAGCAAAGTCTCACGTGTAAAACAGTACCCCCTATGTACAGGTTTTATGGCGTTTTGGGAAGTTACAGGGTCAAATATAGCACGTTACATTTGAAATTGAAATTCGCCAGATTGGTTACGTTGCCTTTGAGACTGTATAGTAGCCCGGGAATGAAATTTACACCCATAATGGCATACCATTTGCAATAGTAGACAACCCAAGGTATTGCATATGGGGTATGTCCAGTCTTTTTTAGTAGCCATTTGGTCACAAACACTGACCAAAGTTAGCATTAGTATTTGTTTGTGTGTGAAAAATGCAAAAAACGCCAATTTTGGCCAGTGTTTGTGACTAAGTGGCTACTAAAAAAGACTGGACATACCCCGTTTGCAATACCTTGGGTTGTCTACTATTGCAAATGGTATGCCATCATAGGAGTAATTTTCATTCTTGGGCTACCATAGGGTCTCAAAGGCAACGTACCCAATCTGGCGAATTTTAATGTGAAAAAAATGAAACACAAGCCTTATATTTGACGCTGTAACTTTTGAAAACATCATAAAACCTGTACATGAGGGGTACTGTTGTACTCGGGAGACTTCGCTGAACACAAATATTTGTGGTTCCAAACAGTAAAAAGTATCGCAGGAATAATATCGTCCGTGTAAGTGCTGTTTGTGCGTGAAAAATGCAAAAAACGTCACTTTTACTGGCGATATCATCGTTTTACTGTTTGGAAACACTAATATTTGTGTTCAGCGAAGTCCCCCGAGTAGAACAGTACCCCCCATGTACAGGTTTTATGGTGTCTTGGAAAGTTATAGGGTTAAATATAGTGCTAGCAAATTAAATTCCCTTTACTTTCGGCATGGTTTGTCAGGCAGGTCCCGCTAATTGTAATTAATTAAGATACCCAATTATGTAATATTATTACATAAATATATATGTAGAATTAATATATGTATATATATACATATGTGAATATATATGTATATATGTATATATTAATATCACAATACAGTTAGAACGAAATAACACACATCTATATATTTTTTAATTATTTTTTATTATTTTTTTTATTTTATTTTTTTAGGGTATTTACATATTTAATTTTTTTATATTATATATATAAATATATATAACAATAATTATATATATATATTTAATCAGTATCAGTCTACGTGTAATTTGATATTAATATATATATATTAATAGTAAAATACACGTAGACAGTGTACGTATATGTGTATATATATACTTAGATCATATATATATAATATATATGATCTAAGTATATATTATTTTTTTTACACTTTTAACTTTTATTTAATTTTATTTCACCCAGCAGGGGGACCACCTGTCATTACAGGCAGCCCCCCTACTGGCAATGCAGGAGGCAGCTATCCCGGCCATGTGATTGTGAGGTCCTTGCAAGGACCTCACTCTCACATGGCCGGGGGGGCTTCCAAGGGGTCGGACGTGCCGCGGGGGGCTCCCAGGGAGTCCCCCCAACCGCGATCGCCGGCATGGGATCGCCGGCGACCGGGTAAGTAATGAAAGAGCGGATGGCATACTATTACGCCCGGCGGCATTTAGAGCCACCTAAAATAGGGCGTAATAGTACGCCCTCCGGTCTTAAGGGGTTAATCAAGTGGTTTTGCTGTAAACATCATGCCCCATACAGTCTCATTGCTCAATTTAAAGCAAATTATTTTAGTCAGGTTTGGCTTTGAGTGTTTAAATACGGGTCTAAGGAAAATATTTGTTTAGGTTTTGAAAAGGGGTTAGATTTATGCTAAGGAAAAAGGGTTGTTGGCAATGTTGGCAATGCAGGAGGCAGCTATCCCGGCCATGTGATTGTTAGGTCCTCGCAAGGACCTCGTGCTCACATGGCCGGGGGGGCTTCCAGGGGGTCGGACGTGCCGGAAAAAGGGTTGTTTAGGCCAGTGGTCCCCAACCCAGTCCTCATGGTCCACCGACAGGGTGGATCAGGGCTGTTCTGGAAAATGTTAGGTAACTGATATATAATTTAGAACATTTAATTTAGAGCAAGAACAATGATTTCTAAACAGATTTATTGTAGTTTAAAGACACTTTACTTTGAAAATTATTGCTGTGAAGCTCTATTTTACACTCAGACACACCAAAAATATGAAGCTCCTAGAAAAGAGAAATATGGGCCCAAAACAGGGACTGATCCTGCTAAATAGGGACACTTGGGAGCTATACTACCTTCACCGATGCTAGTCCAGCATAACCAGAGGATAAACATGGCTATGGGCATAATTAGCCAGCCATAGGCCAAATCTCTAAACATTGGTCTTGGTTACATTGTATCTGCAAAACCAAAAATTTATCAAGTGGCTTCAGACAGTAATGGACAGTAATCTGTCCATTCCATTCTTTATTTTACAGACCCCCTCCACCTGATGGACATGAGTTGGAGCACCTGTGCCAGGTCTCTCCTATATGTTAATGGCGACTGGACAGTATTTTATGTAGTGGCTGTTTAGCAGACGTGTCCCCACTCGTAGCATGGCAAGTAGGTGCATGGGTGAAGTATTATTTACTAATGAGTGGGTCATATTGACTCTCACTGACCTTCTTTATCTAATTGCCTGTTAACTTCTAATTACTTTGCTGAACTTTTTTAAGTGTTAGATAATGTCCTTTCAAATTTGGCCTTCATCAAGCATTGCTTATCCTAAACATCCCTAGACATTAAGAATGCTGGATTCCAAACCATTCCTCAGTCACCCTGGAGTTCGTTGTTTAAGAATTTCCGAGTTCTGTTCCAATGTGAGTATTTATAAAACCTATGCTCTAAAAGGCACGGAGGGCTGGTTTTGGAAACCTGCTGCCTATCATTTCAAACCCCAACTCGAGCCCGATACTGTCATGACTGGGATAGTAACAATGCAACAGATGGAAGGGAGGGCTGCACAGGTAGACGCCGCTATCTAACAGACATGGTAGTGTTTGGCAGCCTAGCAGTTTTTCTTCTTCTGGATAATAACTTCTTCTTGATAAAAGTAAACCTATAAAAATTACAATGGATTTCTTAACAACGATAATAATAAAACTAGAATAACTTTACCGGAACACTACACGCATACATCGTAGTGGTTATGGTGCTAGGAATTAGTGTCCTTTAATGTATGTAGTCAACCTTCAGAGAGAAGCTCTCTGTCTAAGTGTGCAGCAGTCTTTATGGTGCTTGGATTGTTTTTTTTTTTTTTTTTAACCTGGATCACTGACAAAAAACAAAAGGTCATGGGTTGCTGTTGTTCCTAGAACTTATGTATCTATGTATAAATAGGGGGGGGTGAAGAAACCTGTTCTTCTTTAGCATAATTTTATATTATTTTTAGCATTTTTTGTTGTTTCCCGTTCCATTATCTTTTTTGCATAGTTGTAGTAACTGTATTTACATATGAAGCACGTTTCAGTAAATGAATCAGTGTTTTGAAAGCGTGTCACTTCCTGCCCATTGATTTACAGCATTTCCGTTAATTGAAGTTCTCTGTTCAGTCCAAGAGCAGCTCCATTGATAAAACTCTTTATCAGTATTAATTATGCCGGCATCTTTGTGTGCAACAACCTGCTCTTATCTTTGTACACATTTTTTTTTACACCTGGAAGGAGATGTAGGTTAAGTGAATCATGTTCTTTGGTAGTCGCTGTCTTATAATTCCTTCATTTTTGTGTAGATAACACACTGCAGTTCCTAATTTCTTTCAGTAGTTTTCTTATTCAACGTCTGTAAAGCCCTTTCTTCGCAATAATTTCCTTTCCCACTTCATGCGTCATCCATCCCGGTCTATTGTTCTGTTTCCCCTATTTCCTTTTGAGAGGAATGTGCTTACTGACTACTTAACCCTTATATTTCTGAACTAGACAACTATCCATTGTGCCATACTGTGCTAAAGTCCCCAATACATCTACATGTTTGAGAGCTTTCATTTTTTTAATGGTTGCTAATATATGTTTTTATCTCTTGGGAGGTGGGTGATATGTCAACATACACTGTCAATAGACAGAGTATGAAGCTACATTCACAGTAATCAGCAGATGTACTTACTCCTGCTAACCGCATTACTTTGAGAGTGTAGCAAGAACTTTGCTCCAAAATGTCCCCAGTTTTTGCCTTGATATAAATTATTTTTCTTGAAGTAGGTACGAACTTTTTGACTTTTTTAAAATACATTCTTTACTGTGAAACAGTCTTTGTCCATGGTGTTTTAGGTTGGAAATATTGTCTACTTTTGTTGTTTAGTCAGCCAGTAGTCTTTCACCTGTTTGTCTCTTTTTTCTTTCCCCTTGTTATTGAGATTTCTGTAAACATTTAATTTTTTTTAAAAATATATAAATTTAATAAAATATACATGTCTAGAATGTGGACTTACAGTATTTTCCTTGTGGTAAGTCACCAAATTTTTTCTAGGCAGCATTGTGTGAATGACAGTTCCATGAGACAATTACGGCCTATAATTAGCCTGGGCTATTCTCTGAGGAAGCTTCCTTATTTTACCTTTTCCGGAGTTAAAAGGATCTTGCCACGGGCTGGTTTTATCCTGAAGAATGAAGGAAGAAGATTTATTCTGCTGCTCATCAGTCAAGTGAATATTGAAGTCTAACTAGAAGCTTGAGTATGTACTTCTCAAGCCTGGGATAGGGTAGATTGGAACCATTTTATGACAGATATCTGGCGTATTCCTTTTGTTCAACCCAACTGGTATTCACCTTAAAGGACCACTCTAGGCACCCAGACCACTTCAGCTTAATGAAGTGGTCTGGGTGCCAGGTCCTTCTAGGGTTAACCCATTTTTTTATAAACAGAGCAGTTTCAGAGAAACTGCTATGTTTATGAATGGGTTAAGCCTTCCCCCTAATCCTCTAGTGGCTGTCTCATTGACAGCCACTAGAGGCGCTTGCGTGCTTCTCACTGTGATTTTCACAGTGAGAGCACGCAAGCGTCCATAGGAAAGCATTGTAAATGCTTTCCTATGCGACGGGCTGAATGCGCGCGCAGCTCTTGCCGCGCGTGCGCATTCAGCCCAGGAGGAGGATGGGAGGAGGAGAGGAGGCAGAGAGCTCCCCGCCCAGCGCTGGAAAAAGGTAAGTTTTAACCCCTTTCCCCTTTCCAGAGCCGGGCGGGAGGGGGTCCCTGAGGGTGGGGGCACCCTTAGGGCACTATAGTGCCAGGAAAACGAGTATGTTTTCCTGGCACTGTAGTGGTCCTTTAAGTTGCAGTTAAAGCAATACATGTCTCTCACACAGTAAAACAAAAAAATAGAAAGACTAATAGTAAACACTAGTCCTGCTGCTACTTACATTACTACTCTCTCAAACAGACCCACCTAAAACGAGCTACATTTTGAATTATGTATTGTGCCATGATTGTTTTCTTTTTTTCCTAGCTCCTATTGAGAAATTGCTCATACTAGCTGTTTATTAAATCCTGTCGAGACTTTTTTTGTATGGTATATTTTAATGTCATAGAATCACTGGTGTCTGGCACCTTTTTTACTGTAATTTGTATGGAGCAATAAAAGTCTGACAATATTATATGGCTCAGTCCCAGTCATTTAATGACAGCAAGGCCTTATAGAGATGTCTCTGATTAATAAAGAAATTATGTACTGTAATTGAGTTTAGAGACCAGGTTGTAAAAACGACAAATTATGTAACTGATCCTTAAGAAGTTAAAGTCTGTACAATCACAAAAAAAAAAATAATCACTCAGGATCCCAATATCATTGACATTTATAATATAAAATCCAGTATTTCAAGAGTTAATACACCAAATTAAAATATTTCGAACACCTCTGGTTTTATTCACTACAATGGGAGCTGTGAAGAATTAAAAATTTAATTCAAGAACCATTAAATCTTAATTGGAATGATGTTGTTATGGTACAAAGAGGTCCCAGGCACTAGTGCTAGCTTAAGTGTTAAACCATTAGCATACAGTTTAATATCAATCTCTAGAAGAGGGCAATTGATTTTCCTGCCACTTTAACTCTTGTGTTTGTCCATGCTTCAATCAGGAAACCTCGGACCAGGCAGCAATATTAGGCATAGAGTGTTGTTTATTTCCAAACAGATGGGCCTAGTTGTTGGATCTTCTTAAACTGTAGGCCGGTCACGTTGTGACCTAGATATGTGGTGCTTAGTGGCCACATTAAGGCAGCCTAGTAGGCAACAGACCTAAAGGTTATGTTAAAAAAAAAAACAGCCCGGTGAAGACTTGCACAGTCCATCCATGCTCTGCCTATGTGTCCTTTAAAAAATATATATATAATATGGATGGGTGCTTTAAATGAGAAAATGTGAAATTATTTACTTATTGGGCATTGCTTTAGTCACTAACAGACAAAATATCAGTCATGAATGGGTCAATAAAATATGCATGCAGCAAAATAACTATAATCTAACCTACATATTGCTATAAACATGTGTGAGTGTCTGTAGTGTCCACTCAAACCATTCCTAACCCATAAAGCCCCACTTACCTTCATTACTAAAATTAGATACTGTAGTTCGAATTTCTGAAACGCAATGCTGGCCATGATAGAATGGTGTCAGAACACACAGTGCATCACAGTTTACTGCATGAAGCTGCAGAGGTGCAGACCAGTCAGAGTGCCCATGATGACTCCTGTCCACCACCTAAAGTGCCTTCAATGGGGAAGTGAGCATCAAAATTGCACCATGGAGCAATGGAAGAAGGTTGCACGGTCTGGTGAATCACATTCTCTTTTAGGTCATGCTGGGTGCATGTACGTCATTTACCTGGGAAAGAGATGGCAGCAGAATGAACTATGGGAAGAAGGAAGGTCTGCGGAGGCAGTGTTGTGCTATGGTCAATGTTCTGCTGGGAAACCTTGGGTCCTGCCATTCATGTGGATGTTACTGTGGCACTTACGACCTACAAGAGATTTGCTGCAGATCACGTACACCCCTTCATGTCATTGGTGTTCTCTGACGGAAGTAACCTCTTTCAGCAGGATATGCACCCTGCCACATTGCAAAAATTGTTCAGGAATGGTTTGAGAAACATGACAAAGGCCTCCAAATTCACCAAATCTCAATCCAAGTAAGCATCTGTGGGATGTGCTTAAACATCAAATCCGATCCATGGAGGCCCCACCTATCAATTTGCAGGACTTAAACGATCTGATGCTAATGTCTTGGTGCCAGATACCACAGGGCACATTAAGATGTCTTATGGATTCCATTCATACACAATATTAAGCAGGTGGTATTAATTTTTGGGCTGATCAATATATGTGTTTCCAATGGTCGAGAAAATAAAAGCAGTTCCCCAGTTGTTGGACTATAACTGACACTGACTTGAGCTGACTTGGATATATGGGCAATGTGCAGATTCAAACTCTTTCTTTATTACTGGAGGTCCTTACAGGACACAGTTTCCAACAGAAAGATTCAAGAAAAAAAAATATATATATATATTTTATCAACATGTCTGCAGAAAGATACAAGCATGGTTCTCGCTTCTGCACTTGAGGTCCATTAAAGAAAAATGGACCCTGGATGTGACTCCTGAAAATGCACGCACGATATGCCTCTCAGAGGAGAAATGTCTATGGGATATTCATATACCTGTCTGCCTAATGGAGGACACATCCAAGTTAAGTATAAATAAGTAAATGAAGATTGCCTTTGGTAACCTGAGTTGCTTTATCTATATTAGGACTGCACATACAGATGTTTCTTTAACCAGAACTAATATAAATACATCTAACATTTAGATCTGAGAGGGAAAAAAAGGCATCAATTTTCTTGGCATGCTGTAGGAATGTTTAAAAGTTGTATTTCATTACATATAAAGATTTCCTACATCTTATATAATAATTAGTACATTTCTGTAGGAATCTATTCAAACGCAGCTAACATTATTTTTTTAGAAGGTATTGGAGCACTTTATTTACTATAGGGAGCAAAGGAGCTTGGCAATTTTCTTTGCATGAATGAACAAGGTCTACACAAACATCCCATCAATTTAATATCACAAAACACACCTTGTGACAGTCAACAGCAATGCAAACTGGTCAGGCTACAGTTAATGGTAACAAAGACTTACTAAGATATACATATATAAGTTCTCACTTCCAAGTCCAGTGGTGCCCACAAAGGATCCACCTGTACTAAATGTAGGATATTAAGCATCTACAATGGAACGTTGAAGTACAAATTAAGAGTCCCGATTGCATTTGGGATGATAAAATTTATCAGTAATTTATCTTTGCCAGTAAGGCTTTTATTGATTCATAATCAATTACGTTACCACCGTAAAAGGCTTATCGGGGGCCAATAAATATTGTTCCTAATATACATTTTTGAAAAATATTGAAAATGAATCATTAACTTAGCATTGAAAATATCAGATCAGGCAATTTAATGACATTATTTGAGGGAGTATTCCTCGATAAATGACCTTGAAAAATATTGACAGCAAAAAGTTGTCAGCAGGCAAATAGATTATTTTAAGAAAAGCTTGTGGCAGATTAGTATAATGGAGGTGTTTTTAAAAACTAAAAAAATCAAAACAGAAGGAGCAGTAACAAAAAAATATTAAAATCTATAATTATATATTTATTAAATATTTAATTCTCCTTTGTTGATCACTTCTCACTTAATCTGCGAATATAATTTAATATATTTAATATATCAAAACATTTAGTAATTTTCCCTAGACATTTTTTCTCCATCATCTTTTTTTTTTTGAGGGCGGAATTCAGAATCATGAACCAAAATTAACATGCTAGGCCATTGTGCTTTTAGCTAAGTTCATAATTCTGATTCGTTTCAATTCTGAATTTGGGAATTTGACTGATCACCTGATCAGGCCAAATTTGGTTGAATTGCAGTTCGGACCAAAAGGAATCTCCAAGTCTAGTATTCTCTCTATATAAGTTGCTGGCATGATTTTTCGGGAACTATTAGTATCCACACAATTTTCACATCTTAGGGCTGACACCACACTGTGGGCAGAGGATGGTCTAAAGTGATGCATTTAGGATCATTTTATAATTGAACCCACAGCTTATGCTTCTGACCATTTTTTTCAGACTCTGCTGACTTGCAAGGATTATCATTTAGGCATTTTAGAGAATCTGGTGCCATAACTGCATCCAAAATAGGTAACCTCCCACTGGCTGTAGACTACAACTTATTACGTAAAAAGTTATGGATGGATCGACATGACGGATGATTAATTCATGAATAACAAAATGTGGCTTCTCTTGCCCAATTCAAACATAACGGTGTTCATTCATTAAAGTCTGAATTGTCGTCAACTAAAATCCAAATAGCAAAAATAAGAGGAGCTAAGATCTAGAAAAATTCTCCTGTAGTAACAGATTGGCTATTTTAGCCTAAATTCTGCCGTTTACGTTAAAATCCATTACAATTCAGACTTTTGCAAATACATTCCTGATGGGTATTTAAATCTCAGACTAAGTGAAAATATGTCAAAACAGGGAAATCAGTGCAGTAATATCTGATAGGACTTTCTGACAAATCTCTGATGTGCCCAGTATTGATTTCTCAAAGTTGATGAACAAACCTAGAAATCTACATATAGTGTAAGACATGTCAAAGTTTTCACAAGACTAACAGTGCTCTTCCCTGAGAAGGTCCCTACCAGATAGATGAGACAGTATACAATGAGATGAAAAGTTGTGGGTAAACAATTCTGTAGGACAGGCATAGGCAACCTTCGGCACTCCAGATGTTTTGGACTACACCTCCCATGATGCTTTGCCAGCAATATGGGTGTAAGAGCATTATGGGGATGTAGTCCACAACATCTGGAGTGCCAAAGGTTACAAGAGCTCCAGCAAATTAATTTATCTAGTGTTTAAAGTCACCTTAAAGCAGTAAGCAAAAGCTCTCTACCCTTAATAATCCTTTAGATACACAATGCCCATATACCTTGTGTATAATAATTGACACCTTTAAATAACGACTACCTCTTGCATCATTGCATTTGCAGGGCCCCAAAAATGTTCCTGAAAGTGTCTGGACTAAGGTTCAATATTAAAATATAAAATAGTAATATAATTAACAGCCTGTAACTGATATTCTGTTAGACCTAAAATGCCTTACTCTATTGTTAGGCTTTCACAATGTAGTATCTGTACTTTGAATACTTTGTCTATCCAATATTCAGAAGAATTCGTGTTATTAATGCTAATCACTAAAAAGAAATGCACATTTTATATTCCATATCCCAAAGATAACATCTCGGGAAGTGTTAAGGGATGGGTGGGGACACACATAAATAAATATTGTACTATATGCATGTTACACGCCCCAACTAAATGTGTTAACAGTAGCAATTTTCACGCCAGAAAATAAATGAATCAGACTCTTGCTTTTCCTTAAAAGTTAATAAGGTACAAGGAGTTTGTAGGGTTCTTTAATGAAAGGAATTGTGACCTGTTGACAAAGAATTTATTGTCACATTAAGGAACATAATGAATGCATAAATCAGTACAAGCCCTACCGGTAAAAGAAACATCATAGAAGAAATGCATTATTAAATATCGAGTAGATTGTTACATTTCCAAAAATTTATATAACTACATTAAAGTGGAATATGCACTTTATTTAAAAACTTTGTTGACTGTCAGTGTCAATTCAGTACAAAATAAAAACAGAAGATGTTCCTTGTTGGCGTTGATGACAGAATCTGAGTGCCACTGAATATTATTTATATGTACAAATCCCAGACGGGAAACAAGTAACATCTGTTTCTTTGAATGGAATATTTGGCTCTGATGCGCTGGAAGAATTGTTTTGGCCTAACGTAATATATTTTTTACCCCATGCAGTTGTTCATAAACTCTTCATACTACCTAGACTTTCTGGTTATAGAAGAACAAAAAAACAAGGAGGTTTCAGATATAACAGAATTAGTCAAAAAATGGGTCAGATCAAAATAACAAACCACAAGAGTAATGTCTGCTTTTTGGGACAAAACTAGATAGAAAATGTTGTTTGTATGTTATGAAGTCCCACTAAAGTTTCCATATTTATCTTTTAATGCTAAATCGATGACGAAGCAACTAATGCAACAAAATTGTGAGGATTGTTGTAACTTGTTGACTTCTGACATAAATGTATATACACGGTTTGTATAATCGTTCAATAAAACTTTATTGAACATAAATAATTTCGTAGCCGCAGAGGACCACACCAAGTATAGCATTTGAAAACGAGATCTGTTATGAATTTGGACTCTCTTTTTTTCCCTCTGTTTCTCATGAATTCTGAACGTAAGATAAAAATATAAACAAAAAAAAAACTCGGTTGTTTTACGGCCCCTGCTAACAAAAGCTGCAAAGTTCAATTTAACGCTTCCAATTTGAAAAGTTTACGGATTAGGGCATCGCAGTTACCCGGCATCAAGATTTAGTGTCTGCTGTTGGAAGACTTGTTCTCTTTTCAGCAGTCAATAATCTTTGCCAGCAATTTCATAGCCGAGATTTACATAAGGCAATGATGTTTATACTCTAACATGTGGCCTTTCACAGGCACTCTTGACACCAGACCAATATCATCATATGTGTTGGGCTGTGATGAGCAGCCTTCCAACCAGGAGATGGCGCTGTGGCAAATGTGAATGTTGGTAGGATACAATGTTTATGCATATACTCTACATGTCTGTATATATAATAATTTACCCTCTGTTGCAGTTTCTTGCTTTCTGTTACTGCTAACAAATCTTTATTGCTTCTGTAATCATCTGCATTCATTTGAATCCTGCTAAAGTTATGCCAGCGATAATAAACAATAGTCAGCGAGAATAAACAAAAGTAGTGAGCATAGTCAGGACTCACTAGCTACCTACATTTGAGAATGCACATTAAAAGCATACCTGCTTTATGGTACTGTAGAATTTACATGAAGCAAATCAGGCAGAATAAGATGTTTTAAATGCAATAAAACTTTATTAAACATAAATAATTGCATAGCGGCAGAGGACCACACCAAGTACAGCATCTAAAAACGAGATCTGTCTGTTTAAAATAAATGACAGACAATGTAACAAAGGTGGGGTTTAGAATACAATAAAACCTGCAGGGGTCGAATAATTTTGTTTTTAAATTGCCGAATTGCATTTAAAAACAAAATTATTCGACCCCTGCAGGTTTTTAGATGCTGTACTTGGTGTGGTCCTCTGCCGCTATGCAATTATTTATGTTTAATAAAGTTTTATTGAAAGATTATACAAACAGTGTATATACATTTATGCCAGAAGGTAACAAGTTACAACAATCCTCACAATTTTGTTGCATTAGTTGCTTCGTCATCAATTTAGCATTAAAAGATATGGGAGTATACATGGACTAAGTATTAAAGATCCCTTACATGGTAAGGGGAACATTTTCCAACATTTAAAGAAGAGGAAGAAACAATTAGGGGAAGATAAAATGAAGAAAGAAGGCAAAGAAAAATATTAAAAAGGAGGAGGGGGATTTGTCTTCTCAATGCCCCCATTTTAAGGGCAAGGACATCTATATCTATTATTGAAGAAAAAGGGAATTGACAGTAGTAGACAGATCTGCTCCATTAAGTTTGAGGCCCCTGAACTCAGGGAGAACCAGGACATACAGAGAGAGCTTTTGTATGTTTTTTTTTTTATGAAAGAGATAGCCAGAGAATCGTGGCTGATAGCCAGGGGATCATGGGAGTTGTAGGTTAAAACACCTAGGGCACTGACGGTTGTGTAGGTCTGTTCTACAGCATAAATTTCTACAAGTGGTAGCTTGTCTTACATGACATTGTGCTGTCTGGTTATGAACTAAAGCATATTGAGCCAAGTATTTTGGAGATTTTAGTTAGCATTCATGTTTTAGTTACTTACGTACAGTGGCAACTGCCTAACGGTATGTCCCAGCACTGTCCTTAGAGTAAAGCCCTCCCCTTAACCCCTACACTACAACAACACTATGCTAAACTAAAGATTAATGCTCACACTACGCTAACACTCAGGAAAATAAAGAATTACTGTGATGTTTCCATCCCTTAAATTAACTTCTCAACATTCTGCATTTGCCTGTTTCAGTCAAGCATAATATTGGAATCCTACAAAAGCACGCTTTAAAATACTGCTATATTGTGTCAGGGGGATGTACAATCACATAGAGAGCACTGAGATCAGGGGGATGTACAATCACATAGAGAGCACTGAGATATATAAATCTGAGTGTGCTGCCCACATTATATATCTCCATTATGGATGTACTCTTTATCAATATACGCACCAAATATTGGTAAACAGCGCCATATTAAAAAGGATGCACATTTTATCCCATTCCCTAAAGAACATGTCCCCATAGTAACAAGATAATGAGCTCAAAAAGGTCCTTAATTGTAAGTCCTCTATTACCATTTGCTTCCTCTCATTTACTCTGCTTCTCATCCTCATTTATATAATAGTTACGCTTTGACTGTTTCTGAGCCATCCACTTCTACATATATTGGGCCACAAGCAATTCAAGAAGCCTTTTACTGCTTCGGGGAATAAAAAACAGCCTGCAGCATCTGATTGCAGATTTGATTTCTTCAAGAAATGCTCCATGCATATGACAAGGAAATGTGCTCTGTTTGTGTTGATCTACAAAGCAAAATACAACCCCTGGCTTATAGCGATAGGAGTTTCCATACTGTTAGGGTTAATTATTAAACTGAGAATTGACAGGAGGTGATAAGAAAATTACAAATATTGAAAACATTCATAGAAACCTAGAATATGACGGCAGATAAGGACCATTCGGCACATCTAGTCTGCCCAATTTTCTAAATACTTTCATTAGTCCCTGGCCTCATCTTATAGATAGTATAACCTTACGCCCATTCCATGCTTGCTTAAAGGGACACTACAGTCACCAGAATAACTACAGCTTCATGTAGTTGTTCTGGTGAGTATTGTCAGTCCGTACAGGCTTTTTGCTATAAACACTGTCTTTTAAGAGAAAAGACAGTGTTTACTTTACAGCCTAGGGACACTTCCAGTGGCCACTCCTCAGAGGGGGCAGTGCTGCACTGTGTGACATTCAGAGTCTCCATCCTTTGCATGGAAACACTGTACTTTCCTCATAGAAATGCAGGTTAAGTAGTTACTATATTTATTGAAAATGTTTTAGAATATTGTATAAATATCAATAACAATAAGGAGGTAGAGGGAATGACACATACATGAGTACATAATCAAAGAAAATGATTGCTTTGCAAATTTAAAGAGCTAAACAAACAATATATGAAATATGTACATGTTAAGTTTTATTAAGGTGTAACAATATACAGTCAATGGCATCGTTAGAAACCTATACACAAAAACCCCTAAAGGTCAATAATAGGTATAGTTTACACAGAGTAGGTTTTTTAACACTTTCTTCCCATGAATTCCAAAAGTATTTAAGTTGATCTAATATTAGAGATGGCTGCCTAAGGGCCATGTGCAATTTCCTAGTCAGATCCTGACAAGTCCAGGTTTAATAAACATTCCTGCTTGTTCGTCACAATAATGCCAAATGCTACATACGTTAATTTAACACAAACATTAAATGGTGGTTGCATTGGTACTGGCTTACAGAACCATATTTACTCTAATCTAATGCGCACCTTTTTTGGAAAATAAAGTTTCCATAATTTGAATGCGAATTAGATTTGATGGCGCATTAGCTTTGCGGCAATATGCAAAATACAGGCAAATTAAAACTGGTTAATTCAAACTAGTGAATTCAAACTAGTGAATTCACACAGTCAAAAATGGGTCGCAAGAGAATACTGAGGACGGGCAGCAGCTGAAATAGCCTGCCCTTCGGTCGGTTCCCGCTCAGTTCTCAAGCTGATTTTTGCTCATCTTGTGCCATTACAGAGAGAACATATCTGAAGCATATCAGACTGGTCCCACCCATACGGGCAGTCCAGATCCGAAATGCCAGCAAGTTCTCTCTGCACGAGAGATACAGCAACCCCCACAACAACACAGTCAAATTTTTGTTCCTGAAAGTGGCCTTAAGAAAGAAAGAAAAAATAAACTTAACATGTAACACTAAACTTGACACACCATCAATATTATTACGGCATATGGCAATAAACATTTTCATTGTAGCACAATGTTGTATAGTAGTATCTTCTCATATAAATGCACATAAAATGCTCTAGCAAAAACATTTTTCAGCTTCCAGGTTTCAAAAATTGAGGTGCGCATTAGATTTGATGCCGCATTAGATTTGAGTAAATACAGTATATATTATACCTTAAATGTATTCCAAGTGGGCATGTCAGCGGTAAATGGGGCAAGATGGGCCAAATGCATTTTGTGCTAGCACACATGGCAGTGGCAAATGTACAACAGCACAGAACACAAAACTGCTGGATGAGAAAAAATAAAATAAATGGCTTTTTTTTGGGATAAAGATAATTTTTCCTAATTCTCTCAATATGATTCTATTCTATTGTTTCCTGCATTCCACTTATTTTCTGTCTATGTCTTGCCTACATATTGTTACAGTAGCTGTTTTCCTTGAGATCTTGATAAAGTGCCATTCGACATGAAATGTATTGATTGCTGAGGCGCTAATGCTTTTTGGGAACTTGCCAATGTATTTTGAGTTTTTTGACCACTTTGAATAGAAGGGTTTTGTTACTCATACGGAACGAGCAGTGGCTGATATGTCATGAAAACTATTTCTATTTTCCTGATTTTCGCACCAGCTGTTTTCATTGCAAAACCAAATAAAAAGCAGATGATCAATATACCCACTGCAATAAGCAATAAGATGCCTGAAGGGGTTGTCATCTCCTTAGACATGCATGATTTACACCAAACCATGAATAATGTTGGCATGTGACAATGTAAAAGCTGCTGTGATGGTGGAGAAAAAAAATCCTCAGTGAATACACTACAAAAAATCTCTTTACCTCCAGAAAACTACTATTGCCATAAGCTCCAAATTATAATGAATGTAAGAATACAATGATATCACGTCCAATGCTATGCAGATGTACTTGAAATGTCAGGTGAAGATCTGCATAAACAGCAAGACTTTGCATAGTTTTATAGGCTGCAAAACAGACTTGCGTCAGCCTTTCTTGCATCTCTTTGTTCTGTTGATCCATAAGAAAGCAAAAAAAAAAAAAAAAAAGTTTGAAGCTCTCTCCAATTTTACTACAAATTAAGAAAATATTTCCTTTTTGACTTCAGAATGGCATTCAGATCTTGCTGTGGGTCAAGGTTTCATATTCCTCAGAGTGCTATTAAATTGTTTTACTTGTAAATGAGTACAAACAAGAATCAATTCTTATAGCACTTCTCCTAAAAACCCACTCCCAGAAACAATAGGGCTAAGCAAGGGCTTGCGAATCTTTGCGAGATGGATGGCATCAAATGATATTGGCCTTTTCCTTTTCACTTTTTTTTTACAACATTGAGAATCCCTGAACCAGTTGCTTCAAATACACCAGAAATTCAGCAGTGGGGTCGCAAATAAACTAGTAGTAAGATTGCCTTTTTCAAAATAATTTCATATTCATGTTGACTACTTGAAGCTCTTTGTCCTGTTGTTTCTTAGTAATATCCTTTCTACTCAATGTAATTCTTTCAGAGAACGATATATTATCTCCTTGTCTAAATTATCCCTTACCTGTAGATACTTTTATGTAATTTCAAGGGTTAACTATTTAGTCAATAACTTCTCATTGATTGCAATAAAGCATACATTTTTATGATATACATGTGTTATGGGCAAATGCAAATAATACAAGTTTTAGAATGAAAAGTTGTATTTCTTAAACTGTGTACTTTGTCTTTAGGAGATTTTGCAAACTGACAAGTTGTTAGAATGGAATATATTGTTTTTTTATATAATGTTTCTTTCATAAATGATCTCTTACCCATATTCAGTGAAAATGGTATTCAGACTTTAGGACGCCATCTTGTCCTAGGTTAGTGTAATTGCCCAAGTCAGGGAATTTCCCATGCCATGTGCACCCTTACATTTTAGTCTAAACATAGATAAGATGTTCCCATGTAAAATGGCCAAGTTATGGCCTCGTATCTTTGCCAGGTTAAGGTAGGTCCTAAAATGACCTAATTGAACAAATATCTAAGGTATAAATATGTGTACTTATTAATATTGGGACAGAGATTTTGGAGACAGAGACGCTGCTCCATTTCATCATGATTGATAGAGGTTGACATGTTCAGGAGGGTATGTTATTCTATTTACTGATATTGCAAGCATATAATTTAATCTTATAAACTCTGCTATGAATTATTGTAATGCATTCTATGTCTATATTTATATACGTATTTAATAAAATATTTAAAAGACAAATCTTTATTGCTTCCAAGACAATCCCTATTTTATATTGTTTTCTCAATTATTTATATATTTTAAATAGAGGAACTCTTACTAACTATATAAAATTATGGCTAAGATGGTATGGAAAGCCATGCTAAGTTCTATGCTTTAAGATGTTATAGTGGTAAATAGGGGAACCGGCTGCGGTTACAACATGGATCAGCCGCAACATTAAAACCACTGACAGGTAAAGTCAATAATATTGTTTATATCGTTACAATGGCATCTGTCAAGAGGTGGGATATATACGGCAGCAAGTGAACAGTCACTTCTTGAACTTCATGTGTTAGAAGCAGGAACAATGTGCAAGTAAAAAGATCTGAATTACTTTGACAAGGGTCAAATCGTGATGGCTAGACAACTGGTTTAGAGCATTTCCAAAACGGCAAGTCTTGTAGAGTGTTCCCAGTATGCAGTGGTTAGTAATATACATAAAGTAAAATATAGTAACATACATAAAAGTGGCATCAGGGATATAGGTGCCCAAGGTTCATTGATGCACGTGGGGAGCGAAGGTTAGCCAGTATTGTCTGATCACACAGAAGAGCTTCTGTAACTCAAACTGCTGAAACACGTAATGCTGGCCATGATATAAAGGTGTCTGAACACACACTGCACCATAGTTTGCGATGTATGGGGCTACGCAGCTGCAGACTGTTCATGATGACCCCTGTCCACCGACAACAGACCCAGATTAAGAGCCCAGTGGGCCTAATTACAGAATCTTATCGACCAAAAACACTCCCAAGCGTCATGTATCTGATGGAGATGTTGCTGGAGGGAAAGAAAACAGCAGCTACAAGAAAATACATACCCTATGCTAATCTCTCTTTAATTTATGGTTTCATCTTTCAAGTAAATCCATAACCCTTAGCAACAGTTTCCAGTGAAGCAGGAAGTCAATGTGCGCAGTAAAAGGGTGTGCCACTGACGCAAATCACGTAACCTGCCAAAAGAGGCGAACATGTCCAAAAATTGGAAGGCCAGCCTGGCTTGAATACATGTCAGGCTGCCTGCCAATAATGCAAGCTGGCCAACTAAGGGCATACTATGCAGGCAGCACCCTGAGCATGGCATAAATGTGTCTAATGATGCGCTCGCTCAACGATTTCTAAGGACTGTCCCCTAGCACTCGCTGGTCCACTTGTCTCCTTACCTTCTTACTAGCAGGCAGAAGCTCCTGGTATATCTAGGACAGAGAAAAGCTGTATGTAGAAGAAAGGGAACATGCCACAGTGGTAGAGAGACCAAAGTCAGCATTGCCTTAACTAATTTCATTGTCAGTCAGTCCACACAAGTTTTGTTCCAATACATCCCTCTTAAGTTTCCATACTTAAGCAAGAGTATGTGAAAAGTAGTTAGGGTTGCCACCTTTCTTGGAAAAAAACATACTTGCCTTACTAATTTGCATAATTAATTATGTATGGGTGACATCACATGATGTAAATCACAACGAGTGACATAAGACAAAATGATGATAGTAGGAGTCACTGTGTGGAAATGGACTATCAGGGCCTGGTGCTGGGCAACCACAAGCTCCCTGGTGTTGAGCACCATCGTTTGTGCGGCCACATACCAGAGCCCTGATGCAGCTACTGTGGATCCCAGGTGCCAGATGATAAGATGCAGACCTCCCAGGATTTGAATAGGGAGGATCTGAATTGGGTCCCCATATCTCCCAGTACCCCCATGTCTCATTGCAGCCTTTCCCCAATCCCTCACTTCCCTGAGCTGTAGGCTGTCTATGTGTAACAGTCTTACCTTGGTTGGAGTCTGAAGTGCAGAGATGTGTGCTCACCCTTGCAAATAGGCACAGACCAAGGTGGTCAGGTAAGAATTCACCTGGTCTGTGAGTCTGTGCACGGGGCTTTTCAGGAACAATAACCAGGTATGAGGAAACAGACAAGAGCAAATCCAGGAGAGTAGTCAGGCGAGTTTCCAAAGGTCAGGGCAGACAGCGAACAGGCAATGGCGAATATACAGAAACAGGAGTCAAATACCAAGTCAGTCAGGAACAACGTGAATCAGGATACAATGAACTGACAAAGTTCTCAGGGTGAGGCAGTGCTTAAATACCAAGCTGATTAATATCTGCTTCAGGTGGGCTAGATAGACCGGAGCAGCCACGGGTAAAGTCCTGCCCTCAATGTTGGAGACAAGGCAGGAATGAACTTCAGGCTGAAAACAAGAACTGAATGTGACTTAGAGGCAGGAACACAGACTCGGGATGCTTAGGATGCACAAGGCCTCAGGTTCAAATCCTCTATTGGGCACTTCAGCGGCGACCATGTCTAGCTGTCTGTATGTGGCGGTGAGAACCGTGACACTCTGTTGGGTGTTGCTGTCTGGACTCTCTGTAGCTGCTGCCCTCAGATCAGAAGCTGTAGCTGTAGCTGCTGCCCTTGGAACATCCTATCACTGCCTCTCTCCGCAACCAGTGCTGGTATTGAATAGTAATCTCTGTTTATACTGAGAAAAATACAAGCATTTGTATTGCCAGTATGACTGCAATATCGGCACTGGCCAGGCAGCCTCAAATACTGGCTCTTATGATAATGCCTAACTTATCAGTTTAAATATCTGAGCATTACTTTCACATGATGCCTCTCAATTTTCTCTCTTTAGGTAAACAAATTCAAGTCAGGATGCTCACAATTTACAATATGGCAGGACCCTCAGCAAGTGTTTTAAAGTGTCACTAATTTTGACTGGCCTCTGGATTCGGTAACTTTTTAAAACATTCATTGTCTTATTTGATCCTGAAATAAGCATAACGATGATGACTATATACCAGGTGCAACCAAACATGATCCAATTGCTGAACTGCATTTCCCAGAATTCTAGTCATCTCAAAGGCCAGCACTGGACACCTCTGCTGAAAATTATGTGATTTGTTTTACAGAATGCATGACCAGCATCGTCATAGAGATTATCCTCTGTTGCAACAAGTATTAATATTCCGATACATATTAAATACACCTGTATCTGATACACTGACTTATGACTTAATCATCAGGGCTGGAAATGTCATGGGTGAAACACTGTGCTGAACAGATCATATTGCGTGTCACAAGAACAAAAACATAACAAAACAAGAGGAGTATGCCCCAGTCGTCTGCTTTCAATACAATAATCTTTTAATTACACACCCTGCAGTGAACAGATATTGCGCTTTCAGTACAATGAAAACACTTTTTTCTTTCATTATCCCAACGATTTCAAACATTTGTTCAATAAACCTCGACAGAACCATACGAAACAAAATATATTTTAAGCATGAGATTACCTATAAAATGTAAGTCAGAGGCCAGTTATGTGTGTACGTTTCTCAGCCGGAAAAGCCCTGAGGTTTAATGACAGCGCAAAATAGAATGAGTGACACTGAGAGGATCTGCTCAGCTGTTGCTTCCTTCATTCATCACACAACAAGTTAATGACTGGGACATTGCGATGTGGAGCCCCAGGAGGGGGCAAGCTGACAGATCGCACAGACTATAAGACAAACAAGATAATTGTTGTCTGTCTGATTTTAATACCAGGGAGTATGAATACTATGAAAGCAGAAAGTTCAACAGTTCACATTGATATAAAGGCACGGCCTTAGTGCTACAAGGCTGAAAATCCTGAGCAATATAAATTATTATTTTTTTTTTTTTTATATATTTATAAATCTTAATTGAGGAATCATGCTTCCAACAAAGGTAATATAATCGGTGACATATATCAGTCAGGGGAGCATTATTCTGAAATTTTGCGTTAATCATACATCCCACAATAACACACATAAAGAAAGGCAAAAAGGAACAACTGCTATCGAAGGGGAATTGAGCAGAGGGCCAATAACAGAGCCGTAATCATTGAGTGTGATTAGTAAGTAAGTAAATAAGAACATCGAACATGAGTGGGCGACAGGGATAAATGTTTAGATGGAGGCTAATATACAGGGACCTGAATCCACAGGGCATACATTGGTTGAGAGCGGGAACCGTGGAGACCATATCTTAGTATATCTTTCTAACATTAGAGGCGTTTTGTTGTAAAAGTATCTTTCTGAAGCAGTCTGATAAGAGATTTGGGACAAAATCTCAGACCACTTAGGAAGTACCCGTTTTCCCCAGTAGCTAGCCAAGCAGATTTTGATTGCTAGAAAAATATTGATGTATAGATAATAGGATAAATGATCTCGAGAAGGAAAATCTATGAAAAAGAAATGTGTGAGATGTTAGTTCATATGAATCATCAAGCAGTTTTCTCAAGATTTCCATTAGCTTTATTTTGATATGCTTCAGTGATTCACACTCCCACCAAATATGATATTGAGTGCCAATTCCATTACTACAACACCAGCAAACACTGGTATGTGCATGGGCAAATTTGTTTACCTGATTTGGAACAAGGTACCAACGATGAGTTATTTTTTAATATTGTTCCTGAAGACTGATGCATTGGATAGCTTTTATGGTAATTTGCCAGGCTTTAAAACAAGACTGCATAGGTAGTGAAATTTCACCTTCCTGTTCCCATGTATGTATATATTTAGATTTCAATATATTTGTCTCCAAGAAGAAACCATTAGAAATTGATAGAGGAGTATAGGATAATATAAATTTGTCCCATGAATCAATTGCTAAAGGTGGGGGAATGTAGAAATTTAATTTTGCTTGAAGATCGTTAAAGGTATATCTTTTCCCTCCATTGTAAAGATCTGATATTAAATTGATTCCATATGTTTTCCAAGAATATAGAGAAATATTCTCCATATATAATGAAACAACTTCTGTTTGGGATGCATATGAAATATAGTTCCCTCTTATTTTCCTTTTAATAATTTTATACAAAGTATATAAGATGTCATTAATTATATTAGCTTTAATATTTAGGTTAGTTAATTGTTTAGGAGAGGACCAGTTAAGGAGAAATGGATTTATTCATTTATATCTATGTTTTTCAATGTTATACCAGGGAGTGTTTTATTAAGTTTTATGTCCCATGCAAGAAGGTGTGATAGCATACAAGACTCATGTAATGAGTTTAGATCGGGGAAACCCAAGCCATCTGCCTTTATAGTTCTTTTTAAAATTAATCCTGGAATCCTCGTTTTTTTGTTGTTCCACACAAAATTAGAAAATAATGTTTCAAATTGCTTAATTGTGTTCTTCGGTACTGATAAAGGAATAACGCTGAATAAGTATATGATTTTAGAAACTATGTAAGCTTTCAGAAGATTTATACAACTCATGAAAGCTATTTCAATATTTTTCCATCAATTCAATACCAATTTTAAATGATCTAGTAGTTGGTTGTAATTTACTGAAATAATCTCTTCGGTATAAGGACAGATTTTGATCCCTAAATTGTCTCTTCTTTTATTGGAACAGTCTACTTGAATTAGACTTTCAAGGGATTGAGATTGTGTGTCAGTTAAGTAAAAGAAGATGACAAGTTTTTAATAAATTTAACTTATGGTTAGAATAGGAACTCTATATATTAATGATGTTTAAAACATTAGGGACAGAAATGAATGGTGAGGCACAGATTAGGAGTATGTCGTCGGCATAGAGAGTGACTAAATACTCATTTTGGTCAATCTCTATGCCAAGGACTTCCTGTGAAATCCTGATATAAGTTGCTAATGGTTTTATGGACAAAGCATAGAACAGGTGAGACAGAGGACAGCCTTGTCTAGTACTGTGTTTAATACTGAAATGTTCTGAATTCATAAATAAGCCCTTAACTCTAGCCAAAGGGGTAGAATAGAGAGCAATAGTATGATTTAGAAAGGCGTCAGAGATCCCAAAGGCCAGAAGAGTCTCCTCTAGGAAGTTCCAATTGAGTCTATCAAGTGCCTTTTCAGCATCTAAGGTCATAATGACTGTGTATTTCATCCAAAATTCCAAGAACCCTGCCAGTGTTATCCTCTCCCGATCTACCCAACATAGAGCCGGATGGGTCTGGATTGATCAAATCTGGCATTATCATATTCAATCTCTGTGCTAATATATCTGAGTACATTTTAATATCCAGATTGATCAGGGATATAGATCTATTGCAGGGTCCTTGGACAAAGTTTTGCCTATTTCCAGGACATGGTTCCAGAACTTGATAGAATATCAAGAACCCATCTGTACCAGGGGCTTTGCCAAATTTCAAATGAGATATTACATTAGAGATTTCAAGTATTAAAAGGGGTTAATTTAATACTTCCAGCTTTGACTTTGAAAGTTGAGGTAATTTTAAATCGTTTAAAAACCGTCTCATCTCTACCTAGTCATTCTTTTGCTTGCTCTGTTATTCAGGTAGAACCGTTGATGTTTTAATCTTGCTAAGATTTTGTCATTTTTCAATTTAGATTGTATATATTTTTTAAATTAAATTAATTTATTTAATTATTTCATGTGATGGAATTGTTTTGTACATTTGTTATAATTTAGCTAGAATTACATAGAGCTCTGAAAGATCTTTCCCTCTCTCTCTTGAGCCAGGAACCTTCCTTAATAAAATATCCTCTTAAGTATCTTTTCATCGAGCACCAAAGGGTTGTATCAGAGACTTCTCTGTTGTTGTTTAATTTTAGGAAGTTCTTAGCAGTTGCTATTAAGTGGGCTTTATTCTCATCCGAGGAGATTATAGATTTGTTAAACCTCCAATTATTTCTTAGCTTGTATTGGGGATTGTCTTTCAATTCAATTAATACTGGAGCATGGTCTGACCATGTAATATTACCAATTCTTGAGTTTTTGCACTTATCAAGGGCATATCCATACATTCAAAATAATTGATTCTAGAATAGGAGTTATGAGCATTTTTTATGTATTTTAGGGTACTTTTGGGGTGTTTGGGAAAAAGTATGTTTTTTCTGTGCTTGGAGATAATTGGATGAGATTAGTACAGTTTCTGATCCAATTATCTCCCAGGCACAGAGAAGGGATTATCTGATTATGTATGGGAGTGTCCTGGATCTGAGAGCCAATGTAATTGTGTGTTTGTTTCTACTGTGGTTTACTCTCAGGTCCAGGGGGGGAGTGTCCCTTGCATGGAAAAATGCATATAAGGCCAGTTGTGGCTGCCATTAAAGCATTCCAGCTTGTACTCCCAGAACTATGTGTCGTCTGGTTACTGGGAGGGGAAAGGACTAATCACTGTTCCAGCTTGTTCCAGAATGGAGGATTCGGTGGGGGAAGTCCTTTTAAGGACTAGAGCTCTCAGGACTGAGTGCTGTCCAGTGCCTGGGGGTGTCTAGAGCAAATTCCCCATTCGTCTCCAGGAGGGAGCAGTTCCAGGACCCCAGTCCAGCCACGGTGATTGTGGGCAGAAGTGCTGTGGTTTGTCCCCTATTCCAGCTAGGAATCGGTCCTTGGCGGAGGTAGCAGCCAGGGGTACAGGGAGCTCCGCTACAATCAGCGTCTGGGGGAAATTGCTACTGCTGAATATTCCAGCCTATTTTGATTTCCCAGTATATGTCTTCATATACTTAAAAGAGAGATGCTGTTAAGGGCTCACAAAGTATAATAAAAAAAGAACAAACTATAGCTTAGTATAGCTTAACATCACAGGCACCTATCTGTAAACTCGAGGTGAGACAGTCACTTCTTCACTATTTCCCATTATTCAATGGGTCGGCCGTTATGCAACTTAGTATAATAGACTGTTGGAGTGAACTCCCTCACAGAAATTCAGTTAATTTCATGACCTCAATACCGCCTTAGTACCGCTCGCTGCAGGCTCAATCTCTATCTTAGTCTCAACCAACATCTCTGCCGTCTCCACAGGCGAGTCTGTCTACAGGTAAGTCATGTTCCCACTTACCACTCCAAGACCATAGGCTGCGGTGGAAGCCGGAGCTCAAGGAGCGACAAATGACCGTTTAAAGACAACAGCCCTCAGTTCCTTACCCTCAGCTCCTTGCTGTATGTGGTAGATATTAGCCCAACTAACGGTCTCAGTAGTAATCACAGCCAGGTTGCTTTGACAGGAGAAAATGGATGAAAAATTGCTGGGGGTTTGGAGCATTCCTTGTCAGAGCACCATTGCCTCGAGGAGGATTCTTGCCATCAGCAACAAACGCCCACCAGGCTCGCGCAACTCACACCCACACACACTCACACCATGTCATCACGTAATGTCACTTTTTTGAAAATCTTAACTTTTTTAGGCACACAAAAACAGCACAGCAAATATAAAAAGATGCTGATGAGTCCCCAGGGGCCACCAGATTACCAATTTTAACAATTTCCTCATTTAATAAATTTAGGTAATCCTTTAATAGTGGACTGTTGGTGGTCCTTCTTTGATAACCGCTAACTTAATCTGTATATAATGTTTTTGTGGGGTTACACAAATTATCCATTAAATCCCCATTATTTGAAATGCCCTAGAGTGACTTTATTTTTGTCCATTCTGATGCAGGTAAGATATGTGTAACAAATACTTCTATGAATGTATAAGCATTTGAGTAAAAATTTATCACGTGTGTAGGGTGTATAAATGTATGTATGTGTGTGTGTATATGTGTGTGTGTGTGCGTCTGTGCGTGTATGTATGATGTGAGTGTGAGTACATATGTATATGTGTAATGCATTTAATGTGTGCACTTTGAGTTATATATTAAAAGGCCTGACGTATTTCTGCTACAGACAGGCAGTAATACACTCAAATATTAGGCGATGTTATTGACTTTGCTTGCATTTAAATTTGATTTACGGAGCAAACACAAGATTGTACTTTCTCGAGAACTGGAAAGTTTTAAATTTGCATTCAGGTAATCTAAATTTAGGTGATTTCAAGAACCTAAGGATGTTGCAGCAGTCATTGAAACGTACTGCTCATTTAATAGGCTGAGCACTCAAAATAAATGTATAATTTTTCAGGGATTGAGGAGCTTCTGTGTCCCAAAAGGCACTCTTAAATGAATGTAGGATTCTTGATTCTGAGAAGCAAAAAAATGTTAATGCTCAAAAATGCATTATTACAATAACAAGAATACCAGATTGTGTTGTACTTGATCTTGCCCTTACACTGGAAATATGTTTTCCTAATGCAGGCATCAACTTCAGGATTAATTTGTCTCAGAAATGAGTGGATGATACTGGCTGACAGTAATATACAGAAGTAAAGCAGCAGCAGTGAAAAAAGGCAACTGTCCCTTGTGAAACATCATCAATGATTGCTGGACACCTGCCCAACAGATTGCAGTGCAGGTCTATGAGCAACTGGCGAACCTTCACTAGGGTAAGGATGGCAACTTTTGACCTTAGGAGCATTTAAAATCAAATGGTCTTTTTTATATACACAACACACAGATCTCTGTGTGCATGGGCTTACTCACATTGCACAACAGATGTAGGTTGCTAGAGCCACAATTTGTGACATCATATATCACTGCAACCAGGAAGACTACACTGCACCTCACGCCTACTAGGTATTGACAAGTGAAAAAGCAGCCCTAGCGAGTAGAAATTCACCCAGGTGAGTGTGCCATGAACTCTCCAGGCTTGCATTGGTGAGTAACCTTTAGGCCTGTGTTGAAGTGTAGGACTTAAAAAATGTAAACTCTATCTCCAACCTCCATCAATATGACCTGTGCCGCAAAAGGGAGCATTCATGGAAATCTGTGCTTGCCCAAGAGTTTCCCTTGACTCAATTGACACCAATGTCCCTTCTAAATGCTCAGACACTTGAAAGCACTTCTCCTCATAGTCTGCCATCCTGGTCAGGCAGTCCAGATCTAGAGAGCAGGGCTAGATGGGCAAGGGCCTTGTCTAAATCCAAGCTCATAGGTCAATATATTGTACTGCAGTGGACCTGTTCTGCACCATGAACCCTTGAGTAAGCATAGTAAGTGGCCTGTGTGATCTACAGATAGTTCAACATAACCACTCGCTGAGTTCATCCTGGCAAGACGTGGTGGTATACTGTCCTCTGAAACTGTTCATGGGATTAGAAGTGCAATACAACAAGCTATTTGAGATCCCCTTTTAATAGCAAATTCAGATCCTCTTATTAAATCACCATCTCACCCTCAGATTGCTGGCACCACACTGCATATGGAAATTGAAAAGGGTCACAAAATGCAGAAAATAACATAAGAAAGTTTAAATGGCTAATGCTGCAATTAATGAATATAATAATATAATTTTATATCACAGTGGAACTATGTGAATTGTAGCTCTCTGTGTCTGGCATTAAAGATCCTGGTTGCAGCAACTGGGTTAAACAATCACATACATTCACTAAAAGATAAAGTAGAAGGGAGGATTATAGCAGGGACAGGCAATATTATATTTGTTTCTGAAATGGAAACTTCCTTTTTGTGTTAGGGCAAAGGAGAAATTTTGTCTCCCAGGGTGTGGAAACACAAAGGTGAGAATGAAGTCTTGACAGCCGTGGTGGAAAGGTTTTGAAACTCTCTCTATCTGTGTTATCCAGCAGAGCAAGCTCAGATTATAAACCTCCCTACCAACAGCAACAGGCACAAAATGAGGACATGAGTCATATTCTGGTTAGAAGAGAACTTTCCAAAACATGAAAGGGAACTTTTTTTAAAGCAGTGTAGAATTTAAAGTGACACTATAGTCACCAGAACCACTACAGCTTAATGTATGTGTGTGTGTGTGTATATCTATATATATACTTATATAGCATGTCCCTGCAGGCTTTTTAATATAAACATTGCCTTTTCAGAGAAAGAGTAGTGTTCCCATTACTGTCTAGTTACACCTCTATTGGCAGCTACTCAGACGGCCACTTAAGGTGCTTCCTGGGTCAGTGCTGCACAGTGTCTTCACGCTCTGCTTGGAGATGTTGAACGTTCCCCACAGAGATGCACTGAGTCAATGCATCTCCATGAGGAAATGCTGGCTGGCGCAGCTATTTTAGAAAGCTTTGGATTCTCTGAGGTCATCAAGATTGAGCATCTAAACCCTTGAGACGGCTGCCATTGGAGAAAAGGTTATACCTTTTAAGAGTGATCTGAGGGGGGTCAGGGAGCTAACCTGTTAGTGTAACACTATATTGTTAGGTATACGTTTATGTATCATTGATACTAGAATGTTCCTATAAACTGAATGCACCATTAAGACCTCCATGTGGTATCTGATTATTATATTAAATCGTTGTGGGATACCCATGACCACAAATATACATCCTTGTTTTTTTCAACTAAAAAGCAACAGTAAGTTGACACTATTCATATTCAGGTTTTTCTTGTGCACATACTCTTTGATTCTGGGTAAACACAACATAACGGTACTTTTATCCAATCACAGGTGGCCCTAAGACTTGTAACATGACATCAGTGGCAACTCAGCAAATTTTAGAATAATTAATTAAGCTTGGAAACAGGCACTCAGAAATACTTTTTCACAGCACTCTTTGAGTTCTATGCAAGATATATAGATGGGCACAAAAAGAGAAAAAATTCCAATCATGGAGCATACTACAATGTTTAGTCCAAAGATACAAAATGGTCCGTATTCAGCATGGACCCACTACAATCCACATGAAATGCGAAGGACTAAGAATATTATGTAAATAGTAGCACCATTTGGGAGTCTATGGAATGTTGGCTAAAAAGGTAAAATATGACAATTAGGGCATTGCTGGGGCTGACAGGGGATAGAGCCCGAGTTGGGTCCTGAAAAGCCCTAGTTCTTATTCTGGTCCCAATTCATTGTTTGCACCAAGTCTATGGGTACTATGTTTTAATGCAGTGAGGTGCAGGATTAGTTAGCATAGCATCTCTTTAGGTTAATACAACAAGTGTGTAGTTTATTAATACAGTTTTACATAATAACAGTGGCAGCAGGTGAAGTTTAAAGATGGCGGGGAGCTACCCCCTGACTTTGTGGGTTTTACCTATTTAACCCCGTAAGATGCCATGCTTTATTCAAAACTAGCGGCATCGCCAGTCATCAATAAAGGGGAGAATAGAGACTGTAGATAGAATCATGGTAGGCGCATGTTTTTTTTCTAACATGCACTTATGAGTAGTTCTGACAATGCCAATAAATTTGAGGGGGAGAAGGGGGCAAGAGGGGTTCTGTCGACCAGGCACCACTGCATTATACTCTTAATTATTTCAAACTTGAAGATTATACCGTGTTTCCCCGAAAATAAACCCTACCCCGAAAATAAGCCCTAGTCGGATTTTCGGGGTGGGCTGCAATATAAGCCCTACCCCGAAAATAAGACCTAGGCATTTTACCTTTGCGGCGAGACTTCCGTCTTCTACTGTAGGAGGAGCGTTGCGGGCCGCGGCATCGCGCAACGTGATGACGACATTTCGCAGCGCCGTCAGTCTGCCTTCACGGATCTTCAGCGGAAGGATCCATTTCCGGGCGGTGAGGCTCCCAGTGGCGGACTCGGCAAGGAATCTTTGAAATGTGAGTACCGCTAGATATTTTATGTCTGGGATTAATTGAATTAATTAAAGGGGGGGTGAATTAATTAAAGGGTGGGCTGGAATAATTAGAGGGGGGTGAATTAATTAAAGGGTGGGCTGGATTAATTAGAGGGGGGTGAATTAATTAAAGGGGTGGTGAATTAATTAAAGGGTGGGCTGGATTAATTAAAGGGGGTGAATTAATTAAAGGGTGGACTGGATTAATTAGAGGGGGTGAATTAATTAAAGGGGTGGTGAATTAATTAAAGGGTGGGCTGGATTAATTAGAGGGGGGTGAATTAATTTAGGGGGTGAATTAATTAAAGGGGTGGTGAATTAATTAAAGGGTGGGCTGGATTAATTAGAGGGGGTGAATTAATTAAAGGGGGGTGAATTAATTAAAGGGGGGTGAATTAATTAAAGGGTGGGCTGGATTAATTAGAGGGGGTGAATTAATTAAAGGGGGGTGAATTAATTAAAGGATGGACTGGATTAATTAGAGGGGGTGAATTAATTAAAGGGGTGGTGAATTAATTAAAGGGTGGGCTGGATTAATTAGAGGGGGGTGAATTAATTAAAGGGGGGTGAATTAATTAAAGGGGTGGTGAATTAATTAAAGGGTCGGCTGGATTAATTAGAGGGGGTGAATTAATTAAAGGGGGTGAATTAATTAAAGGGTGGGCTGGATTAATTAGAGGGGGGTGAATTAATTAAAGGGGGTGAATTAATTAAAGGGTGGGCGAATTAATTAAAGGGGTGGTGAATTAATTAAAGGGTGGGCTGGATTAATTAAAGGGGGGTGAATTAATTAAAGGGGGGTGAATTAATTAAAGGGTGGACTGGATTAATTAGAGGGGTGAATTAATTAAAGGGTGGGCTGGATTAATTAGAGGGGGTGGATTAATTAGAGGGGGTGGATTTATTAAAGGGGGGGTGGATTAATTAAAGGGGGGGTTCAATGTACAAACCGGTACCGTAAATAAATAAGCCCTACCCTGAAAATAAGCCCTAGTGTGTTTTTTGTGACTAAAATTAATATAAGACCCGGTCTTATTTTCGGAGAAACACGGTACTAGTTTTAGTGTACTAATAATTAATTTTAGTAATGACCAGAGGCGAGTATTTTGCATAATCTCTCTTGGCTAGCTCCACAGCAGCAAAGAAACACATATAAACAAAGAACCAAGAGAGTAGGATGTACAAGAGGTATAGTGACCTAAGCACTTCCTCTTTCAGACAGCGACATCAAGCAGAAGCAAACATATAACAAGCAATAACTCCTAAATCCAAAATACGAAGGAGCAAACTTCCAGAGAATTCCACACGAACAACCAAAACGTCTTCAGGGATGAATCAAACTGAAAAGAGAATGTGTGACAGGTTTAGACACAGTCATGAACGTGGAAATCCACGTAACACACAGTATACATCATTCCACAGTAGTAATTTTTAAACTACAATCTGATAACTGAACAACAACCATATCAAACTCTTATCACAATTCCAAACCAATGGAAATAAAATAATCAACGTAAACACAAAACATTAAGAGCCCAACCTGGCTTAGACCAGTGAGACATATAAGGAAAGCGAACAGAAAGTGTGGGATAGCAAAGCAGGTTAAGAAAATACTCACCTCCTGTCATTACTAAAATTTAGATTATTAGTACACTAAAGCTAGTATAATCTTCAATTTTACAACATGACAGGAGGCTTCATATTTTGCAATTTTAACGCTGAGAAAGGAATAGAAAACTAATGAAATATTTGAATAGTGCGACAAGAGACATAGACTGTCTGGAAATAAGGAAAAACATCCACTATGAATGTCCAAACATCCGGTACATGACAGAAAGATACAAGACCAAGCATAGAAGTCTATCAGTAGACGCCCAGTCCCGGATAAAAATGGAGAACGATCTCCACATCCCATCAACTGGAGATGGATGTCACTGGGTAGTTGGTACACAAGAGTATCCTTGCCCATCGGGAGTACCCAGACCGGGACACGGGCCGCTGAACTGTCCGAATTCACCACATAATAGCTAGAGGTTCCATTACAAACACCAACCAGACCGGGAATGCCCAGATGAAGAGGTAGCATCGTCATGTTTGTGGGGCCCAAGAGTCTCCTAAGAGGTCCCTAGCAGCCTGCGATAGTCAGCCGATCTGCCAAGAATGCCAGAAAGAGTCCTGTCCACCAGGGTCAGTCTACCCTCAGGAATAGAAGATGTAGGTTCCCCTTTGGGTCCGTAAGAAGAGTCGGGTATTAATGTAGGAGGAGGAGATCCTCACCGCCCAGTCCCCGAAGGTCCGGAAAACAAGGTTGACTTCAAAAGCCAGTCGTCTACATGAAGTAGGTTCCTTATTAAGTGTGAATGCCTTCCACCTAGAATCGATGGTATCTCATGTGGGCGTTGTAGACAGTACAGTCGATGCTACCCAAGGGACGCTCACCTGAGGAAAACCATATCTAGGGCATCTGCGTGTTCAGTGTCCTCTGTCCAATCATCTGGAGCACCAGAAGGTTGTCTCACCCACCATGAGTTTGCGATAGTAAGTTACAGGGGTCAAAAATGCATGGGTTTGTTTTCCTGGCACTATAGGATGATTTTAAGTGCAGGCCACAGCTCTGACAGAGAGTACAAATCTGTGCTCAAACAGTTAATTCAAGGTTATGGGAGAATGGGAGCTAGTCCATTAAGCAGTATGCCCTGGAAATCCTGTCCAGCCGTTAACAGAGGCTGTAATAGCATGTCTCCATTCAGCACAGTGCAGTGCAGTAAAAATATAGTAGGGAGCTCACCCCTTGAGTGCAGGCCACAGTCCTGACAGAGAGCACTAATCCATGCTCTAATGCAGTGGTCCCCAAACTTTTTAGGTTCAAGGCGCCCTTAAAGCGGCACTGTCATGCAGAACTTACTTTTCCTCAATCTCTTCCTCTTCCCCCCCTCTCTCAGGATCTGTTCTTCTTTTCTTCCTGTCTTCTTTAGTTTTCTTTAAAATCATAAGACAGAGTAGGAACTCTTTGCCTTATGGAGGTTTCCTCCGCTTGACCAGCTTTGACCAGCGGAAGAGCAAAGTGTGCTTCATTTCCGCTGGTCAGAGCAATTTTCCCATGATCCTTAGCTTTCCTCCCTGTTCCCACGATGCTTCCTGTCAGTATTGCCGAACGTCCTGTCACTTAGACAGAACGCTGACAAAACTGCCGAATTGCATCCTAACAGAATGAGAACAGTTTCTCCATTCGTGTTAGGATGCAATTCGGGACTTTGTTCGGATCGCAATTTCATTCAAATGAATGAAACTCCGATCCTATTCGTGCTGTGGCTGCATCTTGCAGCAGCTTAGTAGATAACTTCCTAATTCCCACGGTATCAGGGAGTTATCTACTAAAATGCTGAAAGACCTAAATTGGTCAAATAAAAAGCCATCATACCCGTCGAACTTAAAATATTGTTTTTTGGGGCCCCCACCCACCGCTTATTGTTTTTTAGGGCCCCACCCACCGCTCAGGGGTGGGGTTCAGGGGGGACAGTAGTTTTCTTTTTTTAAACAGTGAGCAGCCACAGGCTGCTCACTGTTTAGTGGACATGCCCCTACTCGCGGTATAGCGAGTAGGGGCATTGGGGAGATTGTAATCTCCCTTATGCTATTATGGGGGTCATATTGACCCCCATAGAGTGAGGGGGGACCTGGGGGGCTTATGAAGTGGTGGGGAGCATTGCTCCTTGCCGCTTCTATCTTTACATATTACAAGGAGGGAGCTGCGTGCCGGTAGCTCCCTCCTTGTAATAAACTGAATGAACAAACGAACACTGATATTCAGTGTTTGTTTGTTCATCTGACATTTCTATTCATTCATTCGGCTTTCTGATGAATGAATGAATAGATGAAATTCACATTCGCATGTTCAAGTGTTTCACTGGGCATGTGCGGGAATCTCACAGTCTGTCTAGTGTGGGCAGATGACATGTCCCACAGGGACTTCCTCTACCCACACAAAGATGGCGGCACCCTGAATATAGATCGGGGCAGAAAATAAAGATTAAAAATAGGTAATATGGGGGGCTTAGGGGCATTTGGGGGTGACTTAGGGGTCAATTAGAGATAGTAGAGGCGGGAGGGGGGTTAAAAAAAAAAACGGGATTCGGCCATGACAGTGCCGCTTTAATATTTCAGTATTTTTCCAGGGCACCTCATGTCAAAATTTCTAGGTTGTAAATCTGTACAGCGCTGCTGCATTTACTGGCACTATAGTGTAATGTACAGTGTTGGTGTTTGAAGGGGTGCTTGTATACATATATTGTGTTTTGATCCAGGGGTGTTTGTATGAAATGTTCACTTTTAAATGTGGCTGTACATTTGTGTGAAGTATTTGTTTGAGTGAAGGGGTGTGTTTGTATATTTTTTGTTTTTGTTTGAATGTGTGGGGTGTTTGTATGTAATATTTGTGTTAGATTACAGGAGTGTGGAGTGTGCTTGTACACTAATACACACACTCAAACTCATACACACAAGTGATTTTTTTTTTTTTTATATCTCCATCCACCCTCCTGTTACCTTATGTGCCAGGAGGGTGGCTTGGAGTCCTGCTGCTGCTGTGTGAGTGAGGGGTCTGGAGCTCTTCGTGCTACTCTCCCTTTACACTGCGGCTGCCACCACTTGGTCCCCCTGCAGGATGCTGGGAGGAAGTGACAGGCTGTTACTTCCTCCCAGCCGGCCAACATTACAGGGGCATGGTCACGGTCTTAAAGGACCGCAGCACCTGACCGGTCCACTGTTCAGTAGTGATGTTTCCCCAGTGCTATAATCATACCACCGGGGATACATTGCGCAACACTCCTGTGTGTAAATTGCGGCGCCCTTTGGGAACTGCTGCTCTAATAGTTAATCTGAGGTTAAACAGCTTATATAAATGGCCTAATTCAACATCAACATGTAACCCCAGTAAGGCCCAAAAGCCCCTCAAGCCCCAGAGAAGTGAGAGCAAGGAAACCAAAAATAAGGTAGAAACACAATAAATAACATAGAAAAAACACAGCTGCACATAGTACAATAGCACAGCAAGAACAAACTGCAAAGTATATAAAAATATAATACAGAAACAACCTCAAAAGACGCAAAAGAAACATAAATTAATGGAGAAGTGTAATACTGTGCCCTGTCTGCTTGATGGAGCAGCAAAGAAAGAGGAAGTGATTAGGTCATTACACCTCATGAACATCCAATTCTCTTGTGATTGGTTATTTTTTTATATGTGTTTCTTTGCTGCTGTGGAGCTAGTAAAGAGAGATTATGCAAAATATGAAGCCTCCTGTCATGTTGTAAAATTGGTCTGCCCCTGGTGACAATACTGTTCTCATTTATATTTACATGTAATGCATGGCACAGTCAGGGATTTATTGAAACACAATCTTTCAGAAATGCTTCATACCAGGAGCTTCCTTGAATATTGTAATGATGGGATGATGTGATTGTAAAAACTGAAGACCATTATACAATGCACAAAGGTGAATGTGACAAAGGTGACATGAATGCTCACCCCTTAAATTATACTGATTCAAGACCCTTTTAAAAGAAAATATCTAAAATAAATGTAAAGTTTTTGAAATGTGGTCCCTACAAGATGTCATTATTACTTTTGCTCCACCCGGCTATTAATTAGAATTAGTCATCTAAAAGATTACAAAGTTAACTTTGAAAAAAGATATAGAAATGGAAACCACTAGTAGAGGTTAGATCCTTAAAGGACCAACCTACTGTGGATCCCAAAAGAAAACACCTGTATGGACACTCCAGAAATGTCCTGGGGCTTAACCCCTAAGTTTACAACAAAAAAGATAGCTCTGAGCACTGGATGTACAGATCCAGCAGTTCGAGTATAAACTGGAATTATGAGGATAAATGAATTGATAATAATATTAGTTAGAATATATATACATATCAATAACCTCTTCCTGATCTAGAGAGTCATCCCAATAAAAAATAGTGTTACCAGCCAAATAGGCTATACCTCCCTAGTCCTAAACTGTGACTACAGTACATCTCAGACTCTTGACTTTAATGTAACTTATTTGGTCGCAGTCTGTATATTGTCACCAATAAAAATAAATAAATCGAGTCACAGTTCGCCGGAATTGTAGCATTCATTTGTAGTGTCATTTCTGCTCTTCTTGCAAACAAAATTCTGGACATAAGTGGTTTAAGTCCTCACCAGGCTTTATCCAGGATCTGAGTTCAGTAACACTTCGGCTTCAAAGGAACCTTTCTCTAGCGTGAGAAAGGTTCCTCCTTTTGGAGCAATACATGATAAACTCAGTGTATATATTGTAAAATCTTGTTTATTATGTCCAATTTTTTTTTTACTTGATGAAAGTTTTTTTTTTTTTCCGAAAAAGTTGCCACAAATCAAAAAGCTATACCACAATTCCGTAACAGAACTTCTAACAAAATCTTATCAAAGGCAAAAGGAGAATTCCCTATGAAGATAAAAATAAAAATGAATAGTAGCACATTAGTAAGAGCAAAATAAAACTATTGTAATTATGCAAAGTGCATAAAAAATTTATAAATCATAATTATGCAGATGTGTTAAATATATATATATATCAAAAGCAAAGATACAATGTCTGTTAAAAATTTATAAATTGTAATTATGCTTTCTGTGGTTGGAAAGAAAATCTTTAAATAAAATATGTAAAATATGCACTGGTTTATAAAGAAATCCGTCTTTTGTAATTTTGCAATCTGAGCTAAAAACCTACACACATTGTTATTCTACTATCAATGACAAAAATAGGTTACATGTAATTATTGTTGATTTTTTTTCCTCAAAACTGCTATTTAGCATGACAAAGTACAAATTGCCACTGAAACGACCTTAGTCTGACTTCACACACTTTTATAAAGTGTAAAAATACATTAAAACAGGATTAATTAAAAGCTCAGTCTCTAATATTGTGTAGAATTCCAACTCCCATGATGCTTTGCCAGCCTTTAGAATGTTGCAGGTCGAAAACATCGTTGGGCCTATATTGTGGGCATTCTATCCAAAGGATGTTTAAGAAAATATTTAGCACTTGTAATTGTATGAATTATAGACATAATAAACATCATAAATCTACATTAAAAATATATTTAAATATCCTTTTCAATGTTGCGTCTTCCAAGTATGTATTCTATCTCCTCTGGTTTTCATTGAAACTAGGAAGTGGTTGAGGTTTCCAAGTCAAGCCCTAACCTTCCATTATACTGGAGAATTAGTGGGTATGTTTTCATAAAACTTTCTCACTTGAATAATATCTGTCATGCAACCTCCTAAACAATCAGGTAGGTATATTAATTAGAGAAATTCGACCTGAAAGCAAGATTATTTGTTAGACAATAATAAACACCTTCATGAACTGGGATGAATATGCCTTTTTCAAGCAGAGATGAACATAAGACAATTAGAAAATAAAATGGAATAAAAAAATATTAAAGTGATAATAGCTTCCTCCATTTAAGACTTAGACAAGAATAAACAGATATAGTTTCCACAGTCCAGCGTCTCTGCTACCAATTAGATCAGTCCCGTATATAGCGTTATGCAAGAGGGGTATCCTTTCAACAATCAATATTACCAAGTATAGTAATATAAAGAATTATGATCCCACACAGCCCGAGGCAGGTTACTGGTTTTGCCCACCCTGTCATTTTTTCACATAGGAATGCTGAATAGCGCCAGACAAATGTATGTTATTGGGCCCCTGTTCAACACCTGGACCCTAGGAAGTCACCTAAAGTCACTTTATGGATAATTCTGATCTGGACAGGATCTGAGAGGCTCAGGCTCTTCCCCACACAATGCAGGGTACATGGAATTATTTAAATATTTGAGAGGGAGTCCCTAGGACCCCTTAGTAACAAAGGACAACATGACAGTGATCATTCATCTACATCTATGCTACGTGCAGGGGACAGGCTGGCAAAAACTGAGCAAAGGTTCCCATGATCCTAGTGTAAAATATTCATTTTATTACAATCAATGTACAACTCTCTAGGATGTGGGTACCAATCATCTAAGCTAACCCTCACCCCCAATTAAAGACAGTTAATGTTTCTTATGGTTCACCCACATTCAATGCATGACACATGAGTAGATGGAGCGACTTGATTGGGTTATTTCTAAAAATTAGGATGTTCTAAGGATTACTGCTTGATTTTCACTCACACATATAGTGAATATGTTTCTTTAATTTTCTCAATATTCTGCCCGTACTGTTACTTTGTTGCTCTTTAACAGTCGATGGGTAGAAATAAAATAAAATAAATATGTATATAAAATATAGAGTTCTGAAACTGTTTAAACAAGCGTTCCTCATTGCTATATCACATACTGCACACGGCATGCAGACATAGATGAGTAATCACATACACAAAGAATTATAAGGGCCCCTTCTCCCCTCTCATTTAGTTTATAAAGAAAATCTCATTAAGATGAAAAGGCTCAGTACAGGATTAGATTGCAGCCCTGTGGATCAGTATGTATTAAAATGTGTTCAATTTCAGTAAATTAGTGCTACAACACATTCTATCCTAAATCACCATTATAAAAGTGAGCAATTTGTGTTCAAATAAGCAATTAACAATATGTCAATTAATAACAAAGCTAAAACAAGAAGCATGCCACTGTGTGGGAAAACAGAAACCGTTTGTCTTGTCTATTTAGCACAGACTATTTTCTGCCAATTCTGTCATCATTAGCTTCTGCGGTGATTAGAGCTTTATTTGCCGACCTGTCCTTTTTTAAAGAGACATGCCAGGCACCTAAAATGCAAGAATTAATCTGAGAGAGCTTTTTGAAAAATATCACTCTGATTTATGCATAGAACAGATACATAGCTTGTAGAAAAAATGCAAAATGACTTTTACTTTAAAGGGACACTGTAGTCACCAGAACAACTACAGCTTATTGTATTTGTCCTGGTGAGTAGAATCATTCCATTCAGGCTTTTTGCAGTAAATGTAATGTTTACATTACAGCCTAGGGATACCTCCACTGACCACAATTCAGAAGGCTGCTAGAGATGCTTCTTTGGGTAGTGCTGCACACTGTGCAGTACTGCCATTCAGTGTCTCCACCCTCTGCATGGAGACACTTAACGTTCCTCATAGAGATGCATTCAATCAATTCATCTTTATGAGGAGATGCTGATTGGGCAGGACTGTGCTTTACTTGTGCTGGCTCTGCCCCTGATCTGCCTCCTTGACAGTCTTAGCCAATATATCGGAAAGCATTGTGATTGGCTCAGAGAATCACTTCTGATGATATCAGCCAAGCAGACAGACCAGGCGCAGAGGCAGCTGCTGCAGACTTGAATACTAGTAAGATTTTACTATATTTAGGTAGGCAAGGGGGGGCCTGAGGGGCTAGATGGTGGTTTTAACACTAAAGGGTCAGGAATACATGTTTGTGTTCCTGGCCCTGTAGTGTTCCTTTAACTCCATAATTTTCTTTCACAGTCCCAGGATAAAGTAAAAAAATATATGTACATTTTGAATAAACTCCTACACTTTATGGGGGTTATTGGAAATGTACAGTAAAGATCAGGGCTGGCCCGTCCATCGGACAGACTGGGGCAATGACCCCAGACGCACTTTAACAGGGGCGGAATTTTGACGCCCTGGGCCGCCTCTGATCCTGGGGCAGACTAATCAGTTGGGTCTTCGGTCAGTGTCCAAGGACCCGACACCAGTCTCCCAGTCTGCCCAGGAGGAGCCTCCGGTCCATGTCTCCAGACCATGTGATGGAAAGCTCGAAAGTTGCCAGAGCGTTGTCGCAGGTTACCACGGCAATGTTCTGTTTGGAGCTCGCGAGAACTTGGTGTGCACCCGGCGGAGCTGCAGACCGGTAGAGCCAGCCACTGGACCACCAGGAAATGTGGAGCACTGAAAAAAAAGGTATGTGAATGTGGGGAGGCTAATCACAGCCTTCCCACAGCCCGCCCCCTGTCACCCCCTCACCACTATCACCCCCACTGCCCTCCAATGTCACCCTCATACCCTGACTCCCCACTGTCACTCTCACACCCTGCCCTCTACTGTCACCCTGTCACTGTCACCCTTGCACCCTGCCCCCCACTGTCACTCCCACCCCCCACTGTCACCCTGTCACCCTCACACCCTGCCCCCCACTATCACCCTTTCACTGTCACCCTCATACCAAGAACCCCAATGTCATCCTGTCACTGTCACACTCACACCCTGCCCCCCACTGTCATCCTCACATCATTCCCCCCCGCTGTCACCCTCACACCCTGCCCCCATTGTCACCCTGTCATTGTCCTCTTACACCCTGCCCCTACTGTCTTGCTCACACCCTGCCCCCTACTGTAACCCTGTTATTGTCACCCTCATACCCTGCCCCTCCACTGTTACCCTGTCACTGTCACCCTCACACCCTGCCCCCCACTGTCACCTTCACACCCTGTCCCCCCACCACACCCTCACACCGTGCCCCCCACTGTCATCCTGTCAATGTCACTCTCATACTTTGCCCCCCCACTGTTACCCTGTCATTATCACCCTCACACCATGCCCCCACTGTCACCCACACACTCTGCCCTTCACTACTGTCACCTTCACATGCTGCCCTCCACTGTCACCCTGCCCCTCCTCACTGTCACCCTGTCACTGTCACTCTCACATCCTGCTCCCCAACTGTCACCCTCACATCCCACCACCCACTACTGTCACCCTCACATCCTACCCCCATCACCGTCATCCTCACATCCTGCCCCCGACCACCATCATCCTCACATCCTACTACCCTGACACTGTCACCCTCACACCATGCCCCCCCCACTGTCACCCTCACATCCTGCCCCCCAACTGTCACCCTCACATCCCGCCACCCACTACTGTCACCCTCACATCCTTCCCCCCACCACCGTCATCCTCACATCCTGCCCCCCACCACCATCATCCTCACATCCTGATACCCACCACTGTCACCCTCACATCCTGCCCCCAAACTGTCACCCTTACATCCTGCCCCCTACACTGTCACCCCCACACTGTTACCCTCACATCCTGCCCCTCACCACTGTCATCCCCACATTGTCACTCTCACATACTGCCTCCCACCACTGTCACTCTAACACCATGACCCCCACACTATCACCACCACACCCTGCCACCAAAGCCTTTATTCACACTGCCCCCACACTGTCCCCTTCCTACACACTGCCCCCTACACTGTCACCTTCCTACACACTGTATCCCCTTTACTGTCACCTTGATACACACTGTCCCGCTATTCCAGTCCACAGGTAAGAGGCAGGAAGGGGGGATAATCCCAATTTAATTTAAACTGCTCACCCCCACCAGCATTTATCCAACTCTACACACACACTACATGCACTACACAGACACTATATAAATGTGATAATTCCACCTGACACCAGTAAAATAAAACAAAATATAAAGAAAATTCAACTTAACTTTTAGGTACACAGCCTCCCAGGGTTACCTCCCACGTTGTAACCAACTACAACAGAATATGTATATACACAGAATTTTGGGATCTTGCTGGTAAACCTAAAAATAAAATAATAACATAGTGCAATATTGTCTGATATACAGAACACGCAAATACTCAGTTGCACTCACAGATAAAGATGAAAAGAGCGCTTTATGTGTGCCTCCCTTGATTGTGTTAGGGGGCTAGAGTTCCTCCTTCGGACTCCTCTCCAGACCGGTCTTTTGAACCACCTAAAATGATTTACCAGAGTTTTCTTTAAAAAAAAAGGATGTTTATTATGTAAACTAAAAAATAATTACACAATAGTGTTTAAAATATGGTTGTCCTACGCGTTTCGTTCTAACATGAGAACTTCCTCAGGGACCCATACAGATAAAAACAAATAACAAGATGATGTAAAAATCACAGCCCAAATACCCCTCCCCACAGTACTCTCTAAATAGGCCTAACCCTATGACATCATTGGTGGAGTGGTGGGCGTCCTCTCTTCTGACCTTTTTTGCTGTATTACTTGTTTCAGCTGTCTTCACGTGCTCTTCATTTTGGTTCCTGACGGTGTTTTCCAAAGTCTGTCTGAACTACTATAACACACTTCTGTGCATTCCATCTCTGGATATTCACGAAGATGGCCGTGCGTTCCAAGATCATTACAAACAAATATCTGTTTGAGCGCGGGCTCCCCTTGATGTTCTTCCAAGGTGGAAAAATCATTCTCTGAAAGTAAAACTGCATTACTATTCAATCTTTATATAATATAATAAATTAAATGTGCCAAAATAACAATAATATCACCTGTTAAGTTCATTAAACCTTAATACATTCAATTGGTGCTACATCTACATATATTATTAAAAATATCTATATGCTCACATTTTGGGTTATGAATCAAGTAAAGAAATAATAGTCTATTAATTAATATCTAAATACTAATTATAAAGTAAATAATGTTCTGAAGGAGGAAGGAACATAGCTTATTTGCCCATTCAATAATTTTATACATTCTTCAACCAACTAGCTCCCAGCCTGTATAATTAAAGAATATGTACATTAGTCTTATCATACTATATTTATGGGCTCAGGTTTATTTCTTCTTCCTCTGTCCATATAAAACCTAAATAAAAAAATTAATACAATCAAATAATATACACGGGGGGGGGGGGCGGAGCTGACCAGCAAGCTGAGCAGACGTGCAGAGCTGAGGCTCCGTATCACCAAGCTAACAAAACACAGCAAACCGGGTGTTACAACAACCAACCACACACCCCCATAACGCAATGGGGAAACGGGCCAAGAAGAATAAAGCTGCCATCACCTCTGGGTCCTGAAATATTGGAGAATACATGCAGGGAGGCATGTTGCTCCGCCCAAAATGGCGGAGCAACAAGCAGAGGGCTCGTCGTCCGAGGAGGACACATTGGATGATATCCCCCTGCATATGGAGTCCTTGAACGAGGAGGAAAGCACCCCAGCCACAAAGGGTGATATTAAAACACTGCTCTGTGATATCCGCAAGATGTTTCAAGCAGACCTAGCGATTCTACGAGAAGATATGCTCTAGCTTACAGGGAGAATTACGGCCACGGAGGAGATATCCACCCACCTCAAGGCCAAGCAGGCCTCAATTGTCCTTCGAGCAACACACCCTGACATTTTACAACGATCTGTCAAGACCCACCATGCTCTGGAGGCAATCAATGCGCCCTGTTACCAGCGTGCTGAGAAAGAAGAAGATTTCATACCGCTGGGGCTCACCATGCTCCTTACACGTTACCATGGAGGGGACAGTCCATAAGCTTACTTCACCAGCAGAGTGCCAACAGTTCCTAACCCAGCAGGGCATCACTACACCGGGAGAACTAACAAGGGACAGTCCTCAGAGACACCAATGGGATGTAGACAACATCGCCCCGTTTGAGCCGATGAGAGGTCCCTACTCCTCTACAGCGGTTCCAGGGCACTGAAACAAAGGGACTGTCACTACCTGGCATCGCTGATGCACTGGACATTCACCCAGTATCAGGCCCAGTAGTACACCTTCACTAGTCACTGTCGGTTCTAAATCCCGGTTCATGCTACCTTTCCTTATGTTATTTTTTTTTTTTATATTAGTTTCGTATATTATTTTCCCAGCTGAGTTAAGTCCATGGAAGTCCGTGCATTACCTTAATAAGACATAGGCCACTAGCCATCTGTAGCTGGACCCCAATGTAGACAGCGGCACGCACAGACAAGCCGAACACTCTCGTGGCATACATAGTCTGTTCAAGCCCTATGTATGCCACGAGAGTCATCCATGTCATACCAATCCCATCTCCAATTTACTTACTTTAACATTACGGCCTGGGCGACTGTCAAACACGGTACAGAATGGCAAAAGCGGAGACGTGCTCAATGTCGACAGTGGAGCCCGTGCACCCCATACGAGAGCACGGGCCATCACATTCCCAACCATTCACCGCAGAAACCTCTGAGCCTTGTAAGCCTGGCTCCCAACTCTTAAATACCACCCCAAACTCTCAGCACATATCAGTGCTCACTCCTGTGG
>OW240912.1:367133264-367182382 GCA_933207985.1 Pelobates cultripes | reverse complement strand
ATATATATATATATATATATATATACACATATATATATATAGTTATTATTATTATTTTTTTATTAACATTTTTATTTTCAGGGGGAACAGCGGCAAACGTACTAGGTATGTCCGAGGTCGGGAAGGGGTTGCTTTGCTGATTACAGTGTACCTTTAACATTGACATAACAATTTATCCCAGTCAAGTTCAGGATCGGCACGAACAGGGCATACTGCATTAAATTTGTTTTTGTTTCTGCTCCTCTTTCTATGCTTTCTCTATGCTTACTGCAAAGTGCAAGTGGCAAAACTTTTAACAATGAATGACAGGGATCTAAGAGGGAGGGACTTGGTTCCTGGATCAATCTTAAAACAACAGTGTGAATTTTCACATTCTCAGGAAGAGTTATTTACTCAGGTGAGAATTCAAACAGAAATTTCAAAGGCCAGAGTATCTGAACTGGAAGCACACGTGTAGTAAATTTAAATCCAATCCTTCCCTCCTCCCTCCAGTTGGCAGAATGTAACTAGTAATAAAATTTTACAGGATGTAAAAAGAAAGAAACACACCTGAATTTTTTTTTTCCGCAAAAATATTTGAACATTTTTTTAACCTTCAACCCTTAACATGTGGAGAGAAGAAGTATCAGGTGTAGCACTCTAATTGCCTATAGTAGATATGAAGGTGTATAAAAGAAATATTTATGATATACCTTTAAGGGATCGTATATACTTATATGTTGTCCCAATACTTCCAAATAAACCTTAAATACAAAACACAAATATACAAAACATAGTGTAACCTGTATATAAATATATAGTAAATGAAGAAATATAAATTTCTGACTCACACTTTTCTGAGCTAAAACACTAGCTCAGGTATATGCGTCTTAGGGTCTGTTAAGGCGACCCTCACCCTCCTTTGGATCCGAATTTCTCCAGGGGTTATGTCCTAGACATTTGAACTTCTTCAGTGGGATGGACCAGCTATCAGCCAGATACAGGATACAGTGATGAACAGCTCTTTCCAGCTTGTACCCAAACACTAGACAAGACTGAGTGCAGGGACAGCTTAAAGAAAATGAAGGCAGTCAGACCTGGACTTCATTGTACTTTGCTATTCATTCCTGTTTTCTTTACAGCACACTATATAAAAAAAAAAATATATATATATATATATATATATATATATATATCCTGTGTTATCTACTTTCTAATACAAAACGCACTAAAGGCCTTTTTTGTGCACTTGTTTACCATCATTGTATCTTCCTTCTATTCATTGCTGGTCTCCTCCATGTAACATTGCCCCACCACTAATTTTTGCAATTAGTGTACTGTCATCTTTATCTCCTTTTCACGTTACTTAGTTAAACTTCCCTACTTTACCAATCTTTACAGTATATTCAAGAATCCTTTAGGATTAATTTGAACAACTGAACCTTATCTAGACGGCTTTCAACAGTTGCCCACCAAACTATGGAAAATCTCTAACTTCTGGGTCCTTCCATTCATGTTTCATAAATAACCTAAACATGTCATTGGTTCATATCTGCACCCTCAACTCTTTTGATCAATAATACATTTTTATTTTTGTGTCAGATCACTCTTCCTCAAGAATATAAGTTGTGAAACTATCATCCTATCACTGGCCTATCACTGGCCTATCATGGCTAACCCTTACTCATACTGCAGTGCAGAGAGTAATGTGAGCTGGTAGGCAAAAATGACAACAACCGGAGCCTCAACTTCAGGATTAAACCATAACAAACAGCCAAACAGTTTAACACTTGAATGTAAGAAAGCTTAAGTTGTTGAGCTTACGTTGTTGTGGGAGGGAAACTTCACAATAAACAGTAATACATTACACGCATGAGAAGAAATTGTTGACTACAAATTACATGTAACTAGTACATGACAAGCTCGGTGTTTGCTCTCTTTCCATATTAAGAATTTAATCATATAATATCTATTAACCTGTTTTTCTAATAGTGTCCACCTACATCCAGGACATATACTAACAAGGAGCAACTGAAAAAAAAAATTGTACAAATGAGAGGTGCCTGAAAAAAAGTTGCAATAACGAACATTCTGTCTAATTTAAAAAAAGTTTGTGTTTTTACCATACTAAATAGTATATATAATTCTACTCCTGTGGTAAACTGCATTCAAACGTGCATAAAAAACAGAAGCACAGAATAACGTGTTAAAAACGACTTTGCTTTGTATTATGTGTTGTCGGCCAATGCACTAAATAATAATCATTTGTAAAAATATATGCGCAATGTAACGGACCGTTTTGCCCAAAAGGTGTTAAAAACCGTTTAGGCAATATTCCCCTTTCTCAGCTACACCGACAGCTACTGTAAGCACCGATCTCCCGAACTGGAAACACTTGAACACTGGAAATATCCGAACAGGAAAACCATACGAAAGGCTTACACTCCTGGCAGTCAGCATACAATCCAATTCCACCAATTACGAGACGACACTTCGTTTTGAGGGTTAAGCAGAATCTCCTGATTTATTCACACAACAGGCTTATAAAGGATTCTCCCATGCAAGGGAGGGATTTACAGTATACCAATAGCATCATGGTTACAACCCACAGATTCCCTCCCCTCAGATAACCAGTTAACATAATTAACATGTACATAGTTTTCCCCGAGTTTTGGATGTATCCCAAATACTTGGGGTACATCCACAAATCCAGTATCTCCAGATAGCCCTGGTCTGGAGGACCAACATATGTGAAAATCAGCCCATTCGGATAAAGGGTTCGGGAGTTATGGGACTTACAAGTTTTGACCGACCGCATGGCAAAAGTATCCGAAAATAGTTCCATGTATTTTGGCCCTGCGGTCGGTCACAGAAAAGTGAACAAAACACACGAATTGCCTGGGTTATAGAGCTTGGGGAGGATTCGTATGAATCCCCTTGTTCGTGTGATCCTTTCTACCGAACGGCGGGCCGTTCGGTAGTTTCCACACGAATTCATGGAAGTCTGGAGGTCTCAGCGGTGTTTGCCTAGTCGAGTGTCCGATTTTAGTTCCAGACACTCGACGGCAAAACACAGCTGTTCGGGAGTTAAAGATGGCCGCCGCCACGTGTTCGTTTCCCGAATGGCGGCCACCCAGAGGACAAAGAACACATTACATCGATTGCCAATTACCTGTTTGCAACATTGTTGCAAACAGTAATTGGAGGCACACTTATTCCTGGGTGGTCTGGTTGTTCGGTAGTTTCACTCAATATAATGAAGGGAGTGATTCTACCGAACAATCAGGGAATGCTGCATATACATATACAATCTAGCCGAACACACAGAAACATACATAATATAAAAGACATCCTTACTGTAATCTGCTACACAGTCTTAAAGGAATATTGTTCAAAAAAAGTCCTATGTCCACGGATGGCCCTTAAAGGGCCAGTAGCAGCAATATACAATACCACATGCCCAAATATTGCATTCCAAAGACAAATTCACAAGGGGCCATAGTCAGCAGGTAGGAAGCAGGCAGCCAGGCTTCTCCAGTTCACAGTGGCGAGGTTGGTTTCGCCACACGCAATTATAACATTTGATAAAAACCCATTCTTTTATAAGTTACTACTAAATGCAAAAGTGTAGTAATTATTTATTGATGTGTATTTTTATTTGCACTTTGTTATTGTTTTTATTTGCGTCCTTTTAATGTTTACAGAGGACATTCTCTGATTCCTGTTCCGCCAGGAACCTTCTCACTGAAGGAGGAGTCTCAACAGACTTTTTATGACATGATTTTATGTCTATACGTTCTTCCTTTTTCTTTTCTTCACTTTTCAAAATTCTCCAACCTTCCCTTCTACGATATTCCTGAAAATAAAACCCTATTGTCTTTTGTTTGAATTTCTTTCTAATGTTATGTTTTCGTTGAAATGTTCAATAAGAGTTGTATTCTGCACAAGAAATATATGAAATATTCTTTGCAGAACAACAAGGCCTGATGCAGTTGCAGCGTCATATTGTGCCATGTCTCAAATCAAGTGGTGTGGGAGAAAATAATTCAATTACTATGCGCTGTGCTTGATGTCACCTCCACCCTGCAGCAGAAAAGGTAACTGGGAATCTTATCAGAACAATATCTTCTATCTGCTCAAACACAGTAATATTACAGGACACAAGTCCAGAAAAATAAGAAACCTCACAATATCACAGAAAAGTTTTAAACCCAAAGGCTGCAATAAAAAATACAATTAAGCCAGTTCTACAAAACTTAAAGGGAAGCTGTAATAATTTTGTATCATTATGTAAAATTTAACGTTTGCATGTACTATATCTCTGAGGGTATTGTATTGTAATACATACATATAAGTAACTACCTAGTTTTAGTGTTTATTCTAACTTATCCTTACATATGGGGATGGCCATTTTGAAATTCTCTTTGGTTCATACTTCCCACAAAAACAGTGATGAGGGACATGTATCATCACATAAGCCTGTGTTTCTTACCGTTTACGGAGAAGTACTGCCTCAGGTCTGAAAAGAAAATCCTAAGTACCACTGTCTCGAGAAAGTAATTTCTATTGAATGAAATACCAATTGAAATGTGTAGAGAATTTGTTTTTGTTAAGAGCCGTGCACATCTTTTTATTGTTGTTGGGTTTTTGGGGGGGAGGTTTTGTATTAAAAACATTTTTGTTTTCTTTTTTGATTTCTTATTTGTTCAAAACATATAATTATATGTGGACATGCCATGATGGATCCATTCTGGATCCATATACCCAATAAGCCATTGTCAGCCATGGGCTTTGCTAGGTAGTAAAGTACCTGAATCTTCTGCCTAATTAAAAAGTTAATGAAAGCAGCATACTCTGGAGGTGGTGGCTGCCCCGCATGGCTAACCTGGCAATTTGCTGAACAGCCATAGTCCTCCTTCCCTAATATCCTATCATTGTGGTGGGAGCATGCAGAGATGGCACTCCAATCTACCCAATGCAATCTATTTAGTATTACTAATGTTTGTGCCACTAAGTGCCAGACAATAAACCTTTACCTAATTTTATAGAGATAAGTGAGTAACAATTTCTAGTATTTAAAGTTTTGAACATCAAAGTTCCTTAAATGTAGCCAACAGCCATACTATTTGAGACTGCCAATTCAACAGGAAGATATTAACCTAACTCTGTTAACTACCTCCTACACAGTAAGCCATTAATTATCTTGAATTTACTGACTCAATAATAATAATAATGAGTCAATAACCACTAATTTCTTTAACTTTTAGGGCCTTTTAGAAACAGATAAAAAAAAAATCATTTTTATATTTGATTAAAGTAGGTAAAAAATCTTGTCCCTTTTTTTCCATAACTCATTTTCTACTATTTTACCCAGATACCGATTTTCTTTGCATGTTTCACAGTCATTTCCTTTTAGAAAATAATCAGCAAATGATACACAGGTTCCAAAGCTCAGTTTTGTCTAGATAAATGAGTCAAATCAGAACTAAGCCTTAAAGGTTTAACAGGCCAAGGTTCCATTTAAGAACACATTCATTGGATCCCTGAATATCTTTATTTAAACACACCTACTGACCCATTTGTAGAATGTTTCTCAGTTCACTGTTTAATTTTGATTGAAAATAATTAAAATATATATATATATATATATATATTTATTTTGTGTAAAAATACTATCATTTTGCTTTTGCCTCATCTTGTAGAAGTGCATTCATACAAGCAGTGAATAATAAACACCCCCTTAACACAGGATGTGGTGCAGCTGCTGACACAGACTAGATCTTTGGAGCAGATGGCCCACCTCCTCAATGGCACTGTAGACAGTGTTGACAGAATATGGAGATACCACCATTATTAACCCCTTAAGGACACATGACAAGTGTGACATGTCATGATTCCCTTTTATTCCAGAAGTTTGGTCCTTAAGGGGTTAAAGCACCACTAAAGGTACCCAGAACACTTAGGCGGACAGCTAAGCATTTAGTAGTATACTATAGAGTTATAAAAAACAACACACAATGAAAAGGTGTAACTAGTCTCAGTGTGAAAACATTCCTGGGACTAGTCACATCGCCTGGAAAATAAATATAGCGATGCAGTGTAGTAAAAACCTAGCTGCCGCATCTATAGTAAATACTGTAAGAGACAAACTATCCAAATAATCAAACAAAAGTATATACAAGTGGTACTAATAGTTCTATGCCAGGGGGGTGTAAATACAACATACATAATAGTTACCCAAGCCTAAATACAAGCTTTATTATAATGTGCTACATAGGTAGTTTCATTATAATCTTGTCAGGACACAAGGTAGAGCTGACAAAAAGTATCAGGCATAGAAAAAAAGAGAGATGAAAAGAGCAAAAAAATTCAAAAGTTAAGTGACAAACATGGTGCTACATCCATCAGTGCCCAGTGCTCATATACAGAATATGAGGAAAAAACGCCCAACGCACATTTCGGTGCCTAAAGAGATGCACCTTCGTGAAAGAGCGTAGGTAACTTTTTTCTTTGTTTTTTACTGTATGTATTGTGCAGATGTGAGACAACAACCTGACGAAGGTGCATCTCTTTAGGCACCGAAACGTGCGTTTTTTTCTATGCCTGTCTAGTTAGCTTAACAGGGAGAGAGTCTTTATAATTTAACTCTATCAGTCTGTCATAGACTGATTCTTCTATTATATATCATTTCATATCTCTCCTTATATGTCATTAGACCTCTATCTTTACAATAATTTTTTGTCTTCCAAAGGAATTGCTTATTTATACATAAGCCCATCTATGAACACTAATTAATTTTGATTTGGATTGATAGGACTTTAGTACTACCAAAACAAATTCCTTGGATATTTGGACCAAAGGCAGCTCTACCTTGTGTCCTGACAAGATTATAATACTAGACATCTCCCAGAAGGAATTTTTGATTGGGATATATTTATCTGGGGTTACTCATCCCTATGTAGCACATTATAATAAAGGTTGTATTTAGGCTTGGGTAACTATTATGTATGTTGTATTTACACCCCTACATTTTTCCTCTGTGGTTGGCATAGAACTATTAGTACCACCTGTATATACGTTTGTTTGATTTTTTGGATAGTTTGTCTCTTACAGTATTTACTATAGATGCGGCAGCTAGGTTTTTACTACACTGCATCGCTATATTTATTTTCCAGGCGATGTGACTAGTCCCAGGAATGTTTTCACACTGAGACTAGTTACACCTTTTCATTGTGTGTTGTTTTTTTGTCTAATTTGGGGTTAAGCCCCTATTGAGATACCTGGAGTCTCCTATCGGTACTTAAGTCCCTGTGTTATACCAGTCATTATCCCGTTCCCTCTCGGGGTAGTTTCATAGGTATATACACAGAGCCTTAGAAGTTGTTTACTATAGAGTTATGAATAGTGTTTCTTTAACTGCAATACAGTTGATTTGTTTCCAGGTCAACAGTGGAATCTAGCTCCTTACTTTATTTTGCTTTTTCTTCAACCGTTTTTTCAATGTTTGTTTCCCTTTGTTATTTCCATTTCATACCGTGTTGTATCATATTACAAATGTGATTGTTTGTTTTGATTGAAAACTATATTTAAAGTGGCACTCCAAAAACCTAACACACTTTAGCTTGCTGAAGTGTCTTTTGTGCAGTGTGTCCTCTTTTTCATGTTACAGAATAGAAATTGTCAGTTGTATAAATTAACATTATTACATCTCCCTAGCTGTCAACTAGTTATGTTACTTCCTGATTTGTTTAGCTCAGTGAAACTAGTGAAACACAAGAGGCAGCAATAGCCCAGAGCACCTGCCTTGCACAGTTACACTTTCTCATTGGGCTGCATTGGGAAGTCTGTGATTGGACAGCCATAGACAGTCTGGGTGGGTTTAGAAGGGGAGGGCTTGCAAAGGCAGAAGAAGAGAGATATGCAGCTTGCACGCTGTTTTTATATATACCTCCAATAAAAAAATACATAATTAAATACATGCATGTTTAAATTGGGCATATATCTACTAAACAGTAATTGATTTATTTAATAAATATTATTTGGGCAGTGTATTCTCCCTTTGATAAAAAATTATTCTTAAAAAATAGCTAGAAATTCATCTAAATAGTAAAAGATGGTTGCCAACATTACACCCAAAATAAAGACGCTGCCTAAAATGTTCATATTTTCTGCTGGGCTAGAAGAATGCCCTACTAAATCCAGAAGTTCCACAATACCTGTGATCTGATGATACCTCTATAGCTGCATCTATTTGCTCGGATTTTGTGTTAGGATTTATGATTGCCCTCACCTCTGGCCTGTTTCAAGACCCAGATGTTTGACATTGGCAAACATATACCATAACATATATCAGGGGAAGACAACTTGCGTCACTCCAGATGTTTTGGACTATATCTCCAAAGATGCTTTGCCAGCATTATGGCTGTAAGATCATTATGAGAGGTGTAGTTACAATATCAGGAGTGCTGAAGATTTCCTACTCCTGACAAATATCATACCTCCCAGCAGACCCAACCAACCGCACTCAGGGCAAACATGATGAAGAGTTTTCACTGGTCATTTAGGTGCATATTTTTCTCAACATTGGGAGATCTCCGTGATTCTGTCTACGTATATACATCAGAATACATGTTCTCTGTGCTCCCAGACTAACACAAGCAACATTTTGGACCAGATTTTAGGTGAAAATGACACAGCTAGAAAGAATTTCCAGTGCTGCCTGAAATTAGTGGGAGTTACAATCCAAAGTGCCAGCTATTTCAGCTGCTGTCATTGAAGTTGCCACATGTATCACCCAGCCTAACCTCCTAATAATTCCCACTTTAGTAAATAACACTGTTAAACATTTAATTACTCCTTCAGGCTTAACCCTTTAGTGACCAGACCGCGTTTCAATTTTCTTACCGTTTGGGACCAGGCAGTGGCATACACACAATTCATGGGGCCCCGGTGGGAAACTGATCCGTGGGCCCAGTAATACGTCTTAGGTATTTTCTTATTACAGTTGGTACAGTACAGATATGAGAAAAAAGAGTTATATCACTTGCATACAAAATCATATTAGAATGGATATACATAAGATAATATACTCTGCATTATTCAGCCTCGTTTTTGTTTTTTTAAATAACAGGATTTTTTCCTGATTGTTTAGCCAGAATCGTGAACAAGCAGTAAAATTGCACTGAACATGTGTAGAGTAATGCATCATGAGAAAAATAATACAAGTTAATGCAAGATAAACCTGTTAAGTTAATTCAGTAGAGCAAATTGGTTGGCAGTAGTTAATGCAAGGGTAACATTGTCAGGTGATGCAGTACTTCCAGTAGAAACAATTTTAATGAGTTAAAACTAGGCTTGTGTGCAATGCTGCGAGTATTGCTGAAATTCTGCCAACGGCAATATCATGCTAGGCTAACTTTTTTTTTTTGTCAATCTCATTTATTTTGAAACATCGTGCCATGTAGTTCCGAAAACGAAAAGGAGTTAGAGCAAATTTACAGATAAAAATAACACAGTAGTTATATATACTCCGGGGTATTCTGTCTCATTTTTTGTTATTTGTAAAGTAAACAGGCTAGATGAACATGTCGAAACCCGGGTAAGACAGTGCTGTATACTGATCAATAAAATAAACTTACATACTTAAACAAGATACTACCATAGCGAGATACTAGTGAGTTATTCTGATAGTCGGCTAGGCTAGTGGATAATATGATCAATGCAAGTGAGAAATGAGAACATGTGTATTCACAAGAGGAGAATGAAAAACCACTGAGACCTCCTTTCACAATGAAAATAAGAGAACCGGCAGGGTATTGGTAGCCAGGGGTTAGTGCATTAACATGAAGTGGCTGTGGATGTTGGCTATATTCCCTAGTTTCCGAGCTGCAGTGTTACTAGGAGTGACCAAGGAGTAGAAACCAAGTAAAAACACGAAATAAAACTAGTGTAACAGGCTCAGGGAAGTTCGTTGGTTGTTGGCAGCTGTGCAGGTTAATCAGGCTAGCTGACTAAGTGTGAGTATTGTACGAGGGTGAACTCATGAGTGGTGACACTAAGACACATAGCAGGGCTGCCATCAGAAATTTTGGGGCCCCTGACACTGCCCAAAGTGCAGCCCCCTCTGAGACCGCCCACAGGGATGCAGTGTCTGTACTGATTCTGGTGTTTGTATAGTGGATGTAGAATGTGTGTAGTGCATGCAGAGTTTGTGTGTAAAGTGGATGCGGTGTGTGTTTAACGGATGCAGTGTGTATAGTGGATGCAGATTACACATTTGTGTAATGTATGAGGTGTATATTAGATGCAGAGTGTGTGTTTGTGTAGTGGACTTAGTGTTTGTGTGTATTAAATGCAATGTGTATAGTGAATGCAGAGTGTATGTTTGTGTAGTGGATGTAGTGTGTGTGTAGTGAATGCAGAGTGTGTGTAGTGGATGTAGTGTTTAGTGAATACAGTCTGTGGGTGTAGTGTGTGTGTATAGTGAATGCAGAGTGTGTCTTTGTGTAGTCGATGTAGTGTGTGTGTATAGTGACTACATAGTGTGTGTTTGTGTAAGTATTTAATGTGTGTATAGTGACTGCAGACTGTGTGTGTGTTTGTGTAGTGACTGAAGAGTGTGTGTTTGTGTAAGGATGTAGTGTGTGTAGTGACTGCAGAGTGTGTGTTTGGGTAAGGATGTAGTGTGTATAGTGACTGCAGAGTGTATGTTTGTGTAGTGGATATAGTGTGTGTAGTGACTGCAGAGTGTGTGTGTGTGTTTGTGTAGTGACTGCAGAGTGTGTGTGTAAGGAAGTAGTGTGTGTAGTAACTGCAGAGTATGTGTTTGTGTAAGGATGTAGTGTGTGTAGTGACTGCAGAGTGTATGTTTGTGCAAGGATGTAGTGTGTGTAGTGACTGCAGAGTGTATGTTTGTGTAGTGGATATAGTGTGTGTAGTGACTGCAGAGTGTGTGTTTGTGTAGTGACTGCAGAGTGTATGTTTGTGTATTGATATAGTGTGTGTAGTGACTGCAGAGTGTATGTTTGTGTATTGATATAGTGTGTGTAGTGACTGCAGAGTGTGTGTGTATGTTTGTGTAGTGACTGCAGAGTGTATGTTTGTGTAAGGCTATAGTGTGTGTAAATGTTAGTGAATAGTGTGTGTAAATGTATGGGGCTGCATAATGTGGCGGGAAAAGCCTACAGTATTGTCTTGTTTTATTCACCCCTCCCTGCATCACATTGGCTGGAGCCAGAGGTCCTGAGGCATCGTGCAGCGCCCCCACCTGTATTTTGCAGGGGGCCCAGCACACTTGAAATATACTGCCCAGATGCTCTGCTCTGTCGAAGTCTCACGAGCCATACCATGGTAACCCGTGGCAACGCTCTGAAGATCGCGTCGCTTGCAAGACTTCAACAGAGCAGAGCATCTGGGCAATATATTTCAAGTGTGCTGGGCCCCCTGCAAAATACAGGTAGCGGGGGGCCCAAAGATGCCCATATATATATCTATATATATATATATAGATATATATATGTATATATATATATATGTAGCGTTAATCGCTATATATATGTATGCACATAGCTAATGTGGGGCCCAGGAAGCCCTCAGCAATCCGGGCCCCCCAGGACCGCCGGGCCCATGACAACCGTCATGGTTGTCATGCCCTGATGGCGGCCCTGGCTGTGAGATCTAAGTGTTGTGTGTTAGTTGCCTTGGCTCATACAGTCAATAATAATGCAGGGGAAAACTGTGACACTCCCAGTACAAACATATAATCCCCTCCTCTCTGCCTGGAGATAATTGGGTCAGATAAAGTAGCAACTCAATTATCTCCAAGCAGCAATATTACAATTTCCCCAAAACATGAAATGTACCCTAAAACCTACAATATTCCCACAAAAGTCATATTCCCTGATAGCCCTGATCTGGGTGACCAACATATCCAAAAATCACCCAGATCAGTTCAGGGGTTTTCAAACTCTATGGAAATCTTAGGTGACCGGCCGCCCACGAGGCTCCTGCCCAAAACAGTTCCATAAGTTTTCGTGGTTTGGCCGGTTTATTTTAGTGAAGTCTGAAAAAACGAATAAATGCACAAACTGCTCCCCCTCGCACATAGTAGCGATTGTTCCCCTAATTCGTGGGAACAAAACTACCGAACAGGTAGTTGTACCTCGCTGTTCGGGAAAAGGAAGCAGGCATTCGTACAGTATGGACCGATGTTTGTGAAGTTGAGTGTCCGATTTTAGTTCCAGACACTCGACGACCAAGTCCCACTGCCTCCTTTAGTGCGAACAAGATGGCCGCCGTTTTCTCATACACGTGGCGTTCGACTATACAAATGGCTGCCACACAGAGAGAATGCTTAAACGACTGTTCTCTATGAAGTTAATGAGCCAGGGGGGTGGTCGGTGTTCGATAGTTAAAGTTACCGAATGGAACAAAGTAAAATAAACTAAATAACTTGGTGATTTCTTCACATTAGCCTTTAGTAATTATTAAAAAAAAACAGAGTGAGGAAGACAGAATTATTTATTTATTTATGAAATATTTTACCAGGAAGGATACATTGAGATTTCTCTTGTTTTCAAGTATGTCCTGGGTCCACAAAACATTGTATTGATACATACATGCATTATCTATAAGATAAGGCAGAAAGAGGCTAAGCAAGTTATAAGAGCTTCCAAATCACACACAGAAGAGAAAATAGCACAGTCGGTAAAAAAAAGGGGGACAAAACATTTTTTAGATACATAAATGAGAAAAGGAAAGGAAAACAAGGATTGGTTAGATTAAAAACAAAAGAAGTAAGGTGTGTAGAAGAGGATAAAGGTCCAGCTGACTGCCTCAGTGAATATTTTTGTTCAGTATTTACAGATGAAAATGAAGGAAAGGGACCTCAGTTAGGAAAAAGGACAATTGAGTAATTTGTTACATGTGCGTTTACAGAAGAAGGGGTTGAATAAGGCCTGATGGAATACACCCAAAGTTATTAAAAGAACTTAGTGGTGTACTAGCAAAACCATTAATGGATTTATTTAACCAATCATTGTTAATAGGAGTAGTCCCAGAAGACTGGAAGTTAGCGAATGTTGTGCCTATTCGCAAGAAAGGTAGTAGAAAGGAATGGGGCAACTATAGACTATTAAGCTTTACTTCAGTAGTTGGGAAAGTAATGTTAAAGGATAGGATTTTTGATCTACAATCACATGGGTTTCAATATCAAAGACAACATGGGTTTACTTCAGGGAGATCATGCCAAACTAATCTTATTTATTTTTGTTGATTGGGTAACTAAAATAGTAGATCAGGGTGGTGCAGTAGACTGGCCTTAGATTTCAGTAAGGCTTTTGGCACTCTTGCACATAGAAGGCTTATCAATAAACGGCAAACTTTAAGTTTGTATTCCAATATTGTTGAAAAGGAAAGGCAGTGGCTGAGTGACAGGCAACAGAGGCTTGTAGTCAATGGAGTATATTCGAAGCTTGGACTTGTCACCAGTGGGGTATCTCAGGGATCTGTTACTGGACACATTCTCTTTAATATTTTTATTAGTGATATTGCTGAAGGTTTTGATGGTAAGGTATGTCTTAAGGTATGTCTTTTTGCTGATGATACTAAGATATGTAACAGGGTTGATGTTCCAAGAGGGATAAGCCAAATGCCAAATGATTAGGTAAACTAGAAAAATAATCAGAGCTGTGTCACCTGATATTTAATGTGGATAAGTAGAAGATAATGCATCTTGGACATAAAAATCCAAGGGAAGAGTATAGAATATTTGAAAGAGTCCTAATCTCAACATCTGAGGAAAGGGAATTAGGTGTAATTATTTCAGATGACTTAAAGGTAGACAGACAATGTAATAGGGAGAGGTATTAGCAGTAGAAAGAGGGAAGGCTCATGCCACTGTACCATTGTACAGAACACTGGTGAGACCTCACTTGGAGTATTGTACGCAGTACTGGAGACCGTATCTCCAGAAGGATATTGATACCTTAGAGAGTTCAGAGAAGGGATACAAAACTGGTTCATGGATCGCAGGATAAAACTTACCAGAAAAGATTAAAGGATCTTAACACGTATAGCTTAGAGGAAAGATGAGACGGGGGGATATGATAGAAACATTTAAATACATAAAATATGTATTTTATGTATTTAAATGTTTCTATCATATCCCCCCTGCCTCGTCTTTCCTCCAAGCTATACATGTTAAGATCCTTTAATCTTTTCTGGTAAGTTTTATCCTGCGATCCATGAACCAATTTTGTATCACTTCTCTGAACGCTCTCTAAAGTATCATTATCCTTCTGGGGATATGGTCTCCAGTACACAGTAAAGGAGGAGATTATATTTAAAATAAGAAAAACTAGCACAGCAAGAGGGGCAAAGGTTTAAAAAATTAGAGGGGCAAAGGTTTAAAAATAATATCAGAAAGTATTACTTTACTGAGAGGGTAGTGGATGCATGGAATAGCCTTCCAGCTGAAGTGGTAGAGGTTAATACAGCAAAGGAGTTTAAGCATGTGTGGGATAAGCATAAGGCTATCCTAGCTATAAGATAAGGCCAGGGACTAATTAAAGTATTTAGAAAATTGGGCAGACTAGATGGGCAGAATGGTTCTTATCTGACGTCACATTCTATGTTTCTATTTAGGGGGAGGTACCAGGGCCCACCTGGCACCATAACCACTACAGTACACAGTATTGGTTATAGTCCTTGGAGTCCTCTTTTAAATTTATTCTAAAAGCTGGATCTGGTAACATTTTAATGCATTATAAGTATACTTAATAAAAAAATAAAAAGATATGACAAATAAATAAAATTGTGTGACCTTATTATGCATCACAGTTTCCTGGAATGTCTCTTTAACTTTTTTCACTGATGTTGAATTCTAACACTCCATAATAAATAGCCCTTGAATTAATCCTGCTTCAGAGGGGTCAAGGGATTGACAAGTTAAAAAGGCACAGCAGTCAGAAAGGACGTCAGTTATCAACAGACAGAATCCCTACTTTGGCACTGATTGCTGCTCCAGGAAAGCTAGAAAACATCTGTATAAACAGGCTTATGGAAAACTGCACTTCTTGTCCTCCCTGGTGATGCTTCTGCTCCGGTTATGAAAGGAAATAAATACCACCACTGAGCAGCAGAAATTATATTACTGCACATGTTGCACAACAACACAAGGTTCTATACAACCTGTCTACTGATGGAACAAGCTCTAATAAGAATTACTAAAATGAAGAAAAGAAAAACATTCTACCTTATATTTTTTTTCTGGTCTGATTGCTTTATTGCCAAATAACTATTTATAGTGTTCTCATCTATTTTGTTGTAGGGTTTTTTTTTTCACATGTAACTGTTGTTGACCCCACAATCCAATTTGCTATTTTGATAAATTCTTGTGACCTTTTTAAGTTTGAACACTTTACTGCAGGGGTGTCCAAACTTTTTTCAAAGAGGGCCAGACTTGATGAAGTGAACATGCGTGAGGGCCAACCATTTTGCCTGACATTCTTTGAACCATTAAAATTGAATGTAAATTAACTATTTTATGCAAAGTTTATTGCAAACGGCATACTTTAAATTTCATCTCTTTACTGTCTCTTCTCTCTTTATTCCATCTCTTCTCTTTTTATTCTGTTCCTTCTCTCTTTATGCTGTCCCTTCTCTCTTTATTCTGTCCCTTCTCTCTTTATTCTGTCCATCTTTATTCTGTCCCAGCAGGGAGAAGGATCCAAATCCTGTGATCACGCGCACCAAATCCCGCAAATCTTGTGACGTCCAAGAGATTGCAAGAATGCAGACTAATGTCACTGCACGTCCATCTGCGTTCTCGCGATCTCTTAGCCCCCAGTGAATCCCAGAGCACCGCTCATGTTGACCGCGATGTTCAAAGATTCAGAGAACCCAGGAGTCCTGAGCGGCACTCAGGTATTCAATGGGGGCCACAACAGATAGATTTACCATATTAAATGTGGGGCCATATTAAACCGGAACGCGGGCCGCAAATGGCCCGTGGGCCGGACTTTGGACATGACTGCTTTACTGGGAATTATTAGCGTGATTGTAATTATTGTAGATAGCCATAAGACTACCAGAGCATCATGAGAGTTGCAGTTGAGCTAGGGGTCTACTTTTTGGACAGCCCTGGTGTTAGGGTTGCCATCGTTTTTGAAGAAACATATCCTGGACGTGCTAATTTTCATAATTACTTTTATATGCATAACATCACAGGACACAACATCACCTGATATTGTGTAACATCAACATCTGAGGAAAGGGATTTAGGGGTCATTATTTCTGATGACTTAAAGGTAGGCAGACAATGTAATAGGGCAGCAGGAAATGCGAGCAGAATTCTTGGTTGTATAGGGAGAGGTATTAGCAGTAGAAAGAGGGAAGTGCTCATGCCATTGTACAGAACACTGGTGAGACCACACTTGGAGTATTGTACACAGTACTGGAGACCGTATCTCCAGAAGGATATTGATACTTTAGAGAGAGTTCAGAGAAGGGCTACTAAACTGGTTCATGGATTGCAGGATAAAACAACCAGGAAAGGTTAAAGGATATTAACATGTATATCTTGGAGGAAAGACGAGACAGGGGGAATATGATAGAAACATTTAAATACATAGAGGGAATCAACACAGTAAAGGAGGAGACTATATTTAAAAGAAGAAAAACTACCACAACAAAAGGACATAGTCTTAAATTAGAGGGGCAAAGTGTTAAATATAATATCAGGAAGTATTACTTTACTGAGAGGGTAGTGGATGCATGGAATAGCCTTCCAGCTGAAGTGGAAGAGGTTAACACAGTAAAGGAGTTTAAGCATGCATGGGATAGGCATAAGGCTCTCCTAACTATAAGATAAGGCCAGGGACTAATGAAAGTATTTAGAAATTTGGCAGACTAGATGGGCCGCATGGTTCTTATCTGCCGTCACATTCTATGTTTCTATGTTTCCAACAGCATTTGCATTCTGTGTCTGAGTGTGTGTTATTGTGTGTATAGCAATGTGTGTACTAGCCTTGTAGAATTGAATTAGATATTCTGTTTCCATTTCTCTCACCACTCTCCCAGAGTCCAGTAAGAGAAAAATACCAGCCTTTGCATTGCCGGTATTTTTGCAATAGTGGCAGCAGCCAGAGAGTCTCAAATACCGGCTATGCCATTAAAATACAAGCCAGGTGGCAATCTTACCTGGTGTATATTAACCATTATTCATAGCAGAAGGCAATTCAGGAGACATAGCATTTGTGTGGTATATTTTACAAGAAATTCAAATAGAATTGACAACAGAAACATTTATAAAATATATAACTCCCATTTTCAGTCCTAGACAAGTCACCGAAATATTCGAAAGAATTAGAGAAAATTGGCTCCAGACCAAATTGCCAGACACTGCAGCAGAATCATTTGGATGAGGTTATAATACCATGGGAGGTCTGTGGTTGTATAAAAATTGCAAGTGCCAATTAGTGAATTCAAGAATGTTTTGAATATTTTTTTTTATTGCAGTGTCTAATTTATATAATTCATAGAATCATTTTGAAACAATATTTTTCATATTAATTTTTTTACTTCATTCTGAACGCATGGTATAATTTAGATGTAATTAGTTTAAGGTTGGTGTTTCCTAATTTATCAATTTTTCGGGCTACAGCCTATATTATTTATTTTTCTTGAAGTTCTTTTTTTCTCATATTAATAAGCTACATTATACCAAATAAGTCTCTTTCTGGCTAGAGTGTAATACAATATTTTAGTAGGGTATCTGCACAGTCACAGACAATTGCACTGAATAATAGGCTTGGTGAGCAATACTGAGGTATATTGTCTGGTAAGTTGCTGACAGTAGTAAGTTAAATAATGCTTAGTAGCTTTTTTAAATAATAGTTCATTTTTTTCTACAGTATGGAATTATATTCCTGTAACTGCAGGTTGAATTTGTCAACTGGTTTTGACTTTAATGATGAAGTAATGATTTTGAGTGGCTTAGAATACAAGGAAAGTCTTCTACTGTAATAGTTCCACTAGATTTTGCAAGATGTTTACATTCTATTAGGAAATAGAGCCACCCTACTCTGGAGTAACACATAGTTCAATGTTGTTGCCCCTATTGTTTAACACGTATGTAAAGACCTTGGGGGAAATAAATTGACTCAGAAAGACTGCATATTGTAGTGATTGGAATGGCTAAGAAGAAGACTACGAGGGACATCAGTTTACTGGATTAGAATGCCACCAGAATGCTGATCCGCTGTTGCTCTCAGCCAATGCGCAAGCCATGCACCACAGTGTTTAGCTCAGAGGAGCTTATGGAAACTCCTTTGAGACTTCTGACTCAAGTAGTGGAGGCAAAGGGTGGTGCCCAGTGGACCACAGGTAAGAAGTTCAACCATTTGACTACATATAAAGGGAGATGTCAGGGCACTGCAGATATATAGAGTGTTCTTTTAAATGTTTCAAACACCGCAACAGACTGTCTTTCTGAATATGCACTTAAAATTACCACATGGTTTTGAGTTATTTTTGCTAACCTCAGCCCAGACAATGCAGAGATCTTGATTGTAGGCTTGGAACACCAGCCAGGGGTGTAGCAAAACCTGAATTGTCCCCACTTATTGGTGTTGTAGAGAGTTATGTTACCTTTGAGTAAATTCTACAGCCGCCTGTCATGCGTGGGTTCTACTGTTGTCAGATCAGATTATTATTTCTTTAGAATGCACTTTTGGTAGTGCAGGCAATAAGTATCTTTGTTTACACTAAGGCATCTATTACTTTGGAACAGTGACTACGGTACAGCGGCTGCTGGCAAACTACAGACCTCCCAATAGAACAGCATGAGTAAAATGGCACATGAGATGAGAAAAGAGATCCAGATATTGGGGGACCAGAGGGATCACATGTTAAGGAATATTTGAGAGGGAGAAGGGAACGCAGACCTAAGTTTGAGTATCAATGTAGATTTTTCATATACTTCTAATATGGCTTTAACATTTGTATCCCTAAATTCCAAGCCTTAACACTCCACACAAGCTAAGGATGGTACTTAAGGAAGTTATTGGAGTCAGGGCAGATGTGGCTATGTTTCAGGGCATCCACTTCGTATTGGGATAAGCAACCAAAATTTACCTACAAACACTATTCCTTAGGATATAATGCTTGTTGCAAGATTAAAAAGAGAGGGGTGACCATATTGATAGAATCGACAGTTGACTTCGCAGTACACAAGCAATTTGTGGCCAAGAATGGGAGATACATAATTTTGCACTGTTCACGCAATCACACACCCTATGTACTAGTCAATATCCTGAGCGAATGATAGTAGGATTCCATCATAAGTAGGGTGCGCCTGCCTCCCCCATGCAAACCTCAGACCAGCATCCAGTATGCTACTGGTGTCCCCGCACACACTCCTATGTGCGCACAAGATATAATTAGGATTCACAAAGAGTAGCCATCAATCATAACTAGTTGTTTTTTGACACTTAAATTTGAATACAGAATTTGTATTGTAATACAAGCACTAGAAAAAACACATAAAAAATTTTAAGATAATATACAATGTGTATATCTTACTAAAAGTAAATTACAGATAGCATAAAGAAACCCTGGCTTTTACTAACCCATCATTTAGACTTATAATCCTAAGTTTGGGACGTTCACAGAGGGAAAGTAAATTGTGAGGTGTTGTCCTTTGATGTTATAGTTTTTTAAGGATTCCATCATAGATAAGATAATTGGGGAAGACCATAGGAGAAACCCCACCAAAAGTAGAAATTGGGAGCCTGGTAGAGCATGTAGCTTAGGTGTACGCAACCTTTAGCTCTCTAGATGCTCTGGTCTCCCCTGATGCTTTGTCAGCATTGTGGAAGCTGTAGACCACAAATCTGGAGTGCTGAAGGTTGCCTATGTTGATGTAGTATCACATTGTTAGGGAACTCAAAGCTCTGGTTCCCACTTCCTACTACTACTACTACTACAGTGCACTGCTTGCTGTGCTAATGTGGAACCTGTGATCCAGGAGGCAATTACAGATGGATATCTGTTTTACTTCTGAACCAGTTGACAGTTCTGATTGCTTATGTTTGCAGGCCATCTGTGGTTATCACAGGTGCTGATCGATGGTTCCCAGTAAGCAAGGACCTCCCTATTTTAGGAGGGTTATCTGAGTGCTCTTGACCCTTTTGTGGCTCCTGAGCTTTTAAGTGTGTTTATACTGATTATGTTTCCAGTTTTTGACTGGCTTATCTTTTTGACTGTATTGACCTCCTGCATTTGTGTAACAGACCCGGCTTTGGCCTGTTTGACCATGTTTGTTTCTATACCAGCCTGTATTTTTTTGTCTGGTACACAGTTTTGATTATGTTTTGCTTTTGTGTTCCTCTCTGGACTAAACTTTTTTTAGATAGCCCTGTTACTTCCTAGCTCCTGCTTTATGTTACGGCCTGCCACTGTAAGGTCCGATAATGTGCCTTTTCTATCCCTCTGTCTTTGCCTTTGTTACGTTACTGCTTTTGAATGTTTTCTTCTTAAAGCAGACCCATTGCCAGACATGGTTTTACATTAATCAGTAGAGCATTAAAACAATCTATATTTTATAGCATTTCAAAATTATTTTCATTAATGTCACCTTTGTCTCTTTCGGGTATGCAATGGAATATAATTTGCACAATGCACCTGGTCTCTGCTGCCTAACTGGCTAAAGGTGGACAGGAATAATAGTGACAATGATTAGAAATTACAGATTGTACAGTGGAAAAATGAACAACTATCCTTTCATGCTTAATGGAGAGCTTTTGGCAGAATGTGGTATCCTTATATAGAAATTGTAAAGGGCCAGAGGTGAATATTTTTTAATTTTATTTTTTATGTATAGCAGATTTTGTTATTTGTAGGTTCTCACACATAAAAGTAACATTTCTAATGTTTGAAGTGTAAAAAAGTAAAACTCACAATACAATTTGTATTTTATTTTTTTAACAATCCACCATTACTGCCAATTAAAGCTTCCTCGCATTACCACTGCCAGTAGATAAAGCTGTAATAACAAAACTAAGAATATAAAGGCTGATGTGAGAATTATCCCTTGAAATGCAATTTGTTAAAGGAAAACTGCCGGGATCATTACTGTTATGTTTACTTATCCTCCTATTATTGAAACATTGATTCATATTTCTGTTCTTCATTTGCAATACTTATCTTGGCTTTGACTTGTCTGAGATGGATTATGATGTCATTAACTAAATCTTTCATCAATCAGACATAGCTCGCATCCGCCCCTAAGGTTCTGGTCCATGTCGTTGTTCTCTCTCTCCTTGACTACTGCAATCCTCTTCTTAGTGGTCTTACGTGTTCCCAGCTTGCACCACTGCAATCTATAATGAATGCGGCGGCAAGGCTCATTTTCCTGTCTGCCCGCACCTCCCACACCTCCCCCCTCTGTCAGTCCCTACATTGACTTTCAGTTAGAAATAGGGTTCAATTTAAGATTATGATGCTTGCTTACAAATCCCTGCATAATTCTGCTCCAGCCTACCTATCTTCCATAATACACAAGTACGTCCCGTCGAGGTCCCTGCACTCTGCTGAAGATCTATGTCTATCCTCTGTCCGTACTCCCATCTCTGATGCTCACCTTCAAGACTTCTCCAGGGATGCACCTAATCCTGTGGACCTTGCTTGCTTTCTCTGTTAGACTTTCACCCAGTCTACACTCCTTCAAAGAATCTTTGAAAACTCACTTCTTCAGGAAAGGGTATCAATTAAACTGTTAGCGGGTTTTCATCCCCGCCACCCCCCATGACTCCTCTCCTGCAACTGTTTAAAAAGAACTATTACTTTGGCTACTAAGCCCTACTAAGTTCTCAGTGAATACTTTTTTAGCAACCTACTTCGTTATCCCTACTTTTACCCTTTGTGTCACTATACCCCACACCCTCTAGAATGTAAGCTCATTGAGCAGGGCCCTCAACCCCTCTGTTCCTGTGCGTCTACTTGTCTGGTTACAATCACATGTTTGTTATTCCACCCATTATACAGCTCTATGGAATTTGCTGCCGCTATATAAATAATAATAATAATAATAATTTAAAACAAAAATGGAATAAATAAAACAAAAAATCACATAAATAAAATGCTCTTGTTGACTTTAAATGTTCTATTTAATGGTGTAAATTCCAGAGGAGTAATAGTTCCTTTTCAAAAATATAAACCATCTAATTTCAATGCTCGCAGGCAAAAATTTGATGCAGTTTGTGAGATTATAGAACCTTTACCATATGACCCATTTAACCATCTAAGTCCTGTTTTTCCTTTCTTTTTTTTTTTCTTTCTTTTTTTGGGACTTTTGCTACATGAAGCTTCTTGCAGAGGTATTTCAAGGCAGCCCTGCTGCTGTCCATATTTTCTATTCTTTCCTTTATTTATATTTTTCATTCCAATCATTGTAGGTGTGGACAATGGGAGAATCTACCTCGGAATATCAATTCAACTCCCATGTCTCGTTTATCTGGTTTTCAGTGTTGATTTCATACACTACAAGAAAATTCAACAGGTTTCCTTTAACTATATCATCAAGGTTGACTGTCATTGCGGCATAATAGAGAAAACTGCTGAAAGGCCTTTCAATGATAGTGTTGTATAAAGTCCACAACCACCTCCAACATGCTTCCAGTCATGGTCATGTGTTTATATCTAAAGAAAGGCCATAGCTTCTTTCTTCTTTCAGTTCAAGTTTTGAACAGTGCCTCAGCTTAAGGTACAATTTTACTTTAGATACTTCTACTTTGTTTTTTTTTCTTGAAGTTTAACCCCACTTTCTCTCTATAGCCAATAAATTACTGCAAAGAATTATGCCAACTTCTTACCAAGATGATTCAGAAATTATAGTATCAGCTGTGCCCCACTTATCCTTGTGCTTTATTTCTTATTGAGAATGTCTTTATAGAGAACATTACCTAAATAGTATACATCAATCCACCGTTTTAGTTTAAAGTGAACTGACATCCACAAATTGTGTGTATGCATGCTCGTATTGAGGAGGTGTGTGTCTGTGTATATAGCCAATCTATACACTGAGCTGGCAAAGCTCTCAACATGTGTATAAGTTAAATGATAAACTTACCTGAAGTTCGAGGGGTTGCACGTGCTGAAGTCCAGCCCAATACCAGCTCCATATCATCAGTTTTTAATTATTAGTCTTTAAAGCCCATTAAGTGAAATTAATGTATAGTTGAATAGTGTTTCACCTATACATTTGATATGAATTTTAGAAAAATGTATAGATAAAATATTATCTTCAAAGTGCCACCAAGTCAGGTGCATATTAACAACCAAGACATTTATTTTCTATAATGCAGCATATTAATAGCCCGTTTTAGATGCTCTCTCCCTAATTTGTTTATGTGGACTCTCACAGGTCATCATCTCTCTCCATTTGCTAGACCTGGTTTCTATTACAAAACAATCACAAACATTAATAATCATAAACATTATTAAATTATTTAAATTAAAAACACTTTTCTATTTCACTGTTTTCGACCTAACATTATTCCAATATAAGAAGGCAATATGTAAAATTTATTACGAAACAGTTTGGTTCAAACCTCAGGTACTCAATCTGAATGCTGTAATGAATAATATAGGTTGGTTTTATGTTTTGCGTGTTTTAATAATTCCTTAACAATCAGGTACTTGGATACCATACTGTGATACTGGATGTACCACTAAATAGATGCTCATATAGGACATTCCCATTTACCTATGGTAATGAAGGATCAGGCAATGATCGCCGCATGACATTTGATTGATTGGGTTTTAACATTGGATTATGAAGGTGGAATTTACTTTATATACATACATTTTATGGTTGTTTCTTTCTTAGCAGGTTATTTAAGGTTGAGTAATGTTTCTGCCAGTCCAGCGCCGTACTCCTGTGTCCTTGGAAAAAATACACTTCTAGAGTATTTACTTATGATAAAAGGTTTTATTCACGATTGGAATGCAGAAATGACAATGGGTTGTATCACTCATATACACAATAGTCTCCAAAGGGTATTTTGATAGTATTGCTGATACATATATTTTATACATATGTGGTCAATTTATATATATAGATATATAGATAATTTAATTATTTGCAATTGTTAGTTGTATTTTGGACAAATGTTATGTTTGAATAAAGGAAGAAAATGTTCTATTTTTATAAAAGAAAAGTGTTCATCATTAAGTAGATTAATGCAAAATATGAAATAAGAAATCTAGTGTAAAGATGACAGCAAACCAGACATTTTAATAATCAAAATTGGAATGACTGCAAACAATATGTTTATTGCAAGCTAAGCTTGTTTCAAAATATGCCCACATTTACAGATGAGCTCACTCCCATTGAACCACAGGGGCCCCGTCTTTGGATGCAGAACTTCAATCAAGAGAACCAATGTCAAGATTTCCAACTTCTACTCAGACAACACAGTATGATACGTAAATTAAATGTTGTTTGTGTCTTTTCTTTTCAAGTATCTGCTAGATATCCTGGTCATGGTACAGTGGCACCATCTGACACCTCCACATGTGTGCATCACCTCACATGTGACTCCCTGTGTGTTGAGGCACTGTGGTGGCTATATGGGAGGGTTAATGAGAGAAAGTATTACACAATACATGCGAGACAATATTACAACATAGATGCAGGCATTGTCACAATATATTAAGAATGAACTCTGAGAATGGACAGAAGCTCAGAAATTCAATAGCTTGCTCTTCGGTAAATACTCGATTCTCAAAATGTTTTTTGCTCAATTGTGCCATTACAGACTGAATCTATACTATTTGCATTACAGACTGATCCTGTCCACAAGGGCAGTCCAGATCTGAAATGCCAATCAATGTACCAACACTGAGACAATGTGAAGGAATGTATGATAATGTGACAAGTTATAGACAATGCTGGATAATTGCTTGGGTGTAATTGGGAATTATCATATGTTGGCGGGATATAGTTACCAAGACATTTTTAGGGTTGTTGAGAGCTCAGGACAATGTTGCATATGTGTAAATGTTGTTTGTTTAAAAAAAAAATTTGATCTTTGACATCATTTTGCAAGTGAATGTTGAACACTTTGGTGAATAGAATAAAATAAATAAATAAATAAAACAAATCACTTTGTCATTCTAAATATATTTCAAAAATTATTTTTAAGAACACAATCTAGATCTGTGTGTATAAATAATATGTATATAAATATAAAGACCAAGGCATACAATAAAGTTTGAGCTATAGCAGTAATGGCAAGTCTGTTGTGCTGCAACTGAATGGGGTAAGCCTGACAAAAGGAAGGAAAAAATATTAGGGATGTGCATGGGCAAAAAATTTGGTTCAGTTCAACACTTCCGAAATTTAGGACTTCGGCAATTCGGCACATTAGCAATTCCCTAACCCTACTCCTACCCTTACCCCTAACCTTACCCTTAACCCTAACCCTACCCCTAACCCTAATCTATCCCCTAGGGGGTGGGGGCAGGGTTAGGGGTAGGGTTAGATTCCTGTCATCATTCCCTCCTTTTCCTGTTTTGCCACTTTTCAGAAATCCGATGCACTTCGGCACTTCCGAAATTCGGCACTTTGGCAATTCAGTTCGGTTCAGGACTTCCGAAATTAGGAGGCATCCGAATGTCCGAATTGCCGAAATTTGTCAGAATTTACATTCGGACCGAAACGAATTGCACGTGTCTAAAAAAATATCATACCTACATAAATTAACAAAGCCCCTAATGATTAAGCATACTTGTACCTTGATTGATATAGAAACTGTACATACCGCTTAAACTTCCCAGGATGTTAGGAAGATAACATCATGGACTTAAAGATGCAATCATTTAATAAAATGATACCGTGACTCAGTTAGAAATGTAGAAAACATATAACTATGTTGATTGTTGATTGCAAGACAATGTGTTAGTGGTGCTCCATACTAGCTGCTGTAAGGGAATACTCTTCCCAAGGATCTTGTCTCAGTACATCGTCTAAAACTATCAGAATTGTGGCAGGGTGTTGGCCTCAAGATAAGGATCATCATGACAGGTGAGGCCCTAACTGATGTGTCAAGATGAGGTTGATAAGAGGCACTAACTATGATTTGGCATGAAGGATGAAATACTCCTGTAACTGAATCACATAAGAAGCTGAAAAATGCTACCTATGGCCACTGCAACAGCGAGACCAAGCTAACGGTAACGTTATGTAGAGCAAGTGGTTGTCATAAGGAGGGAGGTAGTCTCATAAAATCACTTGTATGGTTACTTGAAAAAATTGTGAATGTGAAACAAAAAAAGTGAAAATGTGACATTTAACATCCTTCAGCAAATCCAACAACCCTCACCACATCCAACCGCCCTCCCTTCCTCCCGCCCACCGAGGTTCCCCCTAAATATATAGCATGCTCCTCCAGCTGTTTGAGATTCTCCCTCAATTACCTCTCCATTCCCTTTATATTTTACCAATAGCTGCTTCTCTCTGTTAACTCTTTTAGCCATCACCTCCAAACTTCCCCTGCTACCTCTTGTCTCAAATCCCCATGGTATCCTTTAGATTGTAAGCTCACGGGCTATCTAGCTAAGCACTTTGTATAAAATAGCTCCAATGGCTAGTTTTCAGCTTATGGGCAGGGCTCTCTTGACCTCTTGTATTTGTCTGTGTTTATTGTACGTTTTCCACTAATTATACAGCGCTGCAGAATCTGTTGGCGGTTTATAAATACCACCAGTAATAAATAAGTAATTAAACATGACTAGGTAGACCTTAACCTGGCAGATGCTGATAAAAGTTGACAGTAAGAATAAGTGAACACAAAGTGGAGGGCATAAAGGTGTACAGTAGTTCAATAACCTAAACCAGAAAGTGACACCAGAGAACTTCTTCTTCATAATGCAGAACTGTTACTAATACAGTGAAAATGAGGCAGTAATTGCTGGTTAAAGTAAGAAAGATGAGCCCAGAACACTAAATACTCTAGTGATACATTTCACCTAACTGAGGGAATTTGAACAGTATAATTACCCAGTTGACCATATTTTTAAAAATGGCCGTTATGAAGCCTACATGGCGAGACTTGAAATACTGATATGTCCGTAACGTGTATAGATATGTAAGATGGGCCACAAATGAGGTGGCCAGAATAAATGAACATCATGACCCCTGCAATGTTTATACTAAGAGGCGAGGGTTCATGATAACAAAATATTGACTTGTTGATAACCAGCTGCAGGTTTTCAGCTATTAGGCATTGCGACAGAAAAGCATGTTATAAAACATAACCGTGAGGACATGTGGAATAGCTGAAAATTAACATATATCATACAAGAGAGAATATGACATGCTACAAACAAAACTTGATATACTGAATGAAGTAGAGACGTGAGCATACTTCATACCCCTGAGCAAAGGAGACTGTTACTTACATAAATTACCAAATAACGTAATTAAATCGTGAGAACCTGTAACTGTTCCTGTAGATGAGTGGAGATGTTTAGTTTGTTATGAACACGTTCCCCATTACCCTTCACTTCTGACAACTGGTAATCCTTTGACGAACTAAAGCAAATTGCAACCTTGTAGTATTGCAAAGTACTGTGCACTGATCAGATGACAGAAGCATTTAACATACAACTACATACTAATAATGCTAATATCAACTCTATATAGATCATGCTGACCAGTATACTTTTAAAACTCTTGAGATGAAGATAAAGTAAGTATATCGACTTTTTACTATATAGCTAGTTTCGGGTTCAAGCAGTAGGTAGGTAAGAACAATATACATCAGAGCCTCATGCCTGAATGAATAGAAGCTTTGTATTTTGTATTTATGTATTTGGCATAACCATGCAGTACTATGCAGGAAGCCTCAATGAGCCACCAAAGACTACAGCCACGAAACACTCTACTGTGCAGATAAATACCACAATGATAAATTGTGTCATATGCATGAGAGTATGAAGGTACTTATTTACAGTCATTGAACTAACTGGCATAATAAACGATATGTAAATTCCTACTGAAGTAGCATGGCTAAATGAGGCTCAAAATAACGTAACAAAAGCTTGGCCAAATGTAACAGATTGTACTGACCGAGATCGAAAAATGTAGCACGGTCGAAAGTAGTGAACCACAGTGACTATATAACGCAGTCGGAACATAAGCCGAATGCTCTGCACCAAAGTGACTATGAAGCACAGCCGAATGTAGGCCGAATATAATAAACAAAGGTGACCATGTAGCGTGGTCGAATATCGACTAAACATACTTGAATCAAAGTGAAAATGTAGCCTGGCCATATAAAGGCCAAATGTTCTGAACATAATTGAAAAAATTGTTGTGCAGCTAAATATTGAGCAGAAAAATTGAAGATTATGCTAGCGTTAGTGTACTTATAATCTTAATTTTAGTAATGACAGGAGGCGAGTATTTTGCATTAAACTCTCTTTACTAACTCACACAGCAGTAAAGAAAAGTGAAACATTAACCAATCAAAATGCAATAGGAAGCATGGTATTCACAGTAATGAGGCTCCTCCCCCTCTTTCGAAAGCGACATCATGAATAGAGTTCCATAGAGTCCAAAGTCCAGTAACATGCGCCAACGGGCGACTTCCCAAGAAACGAAAATGGAATGGGAGAAGTTGCAAAGGTGTCCATCCTGAGAATGAGCTGTAAAGCCACGGATTTACACTGAAAGAGAATGTGAAATGGGTTAGGTACCGGTCTGGAAACTGGCTAAAGTAATGTTAATAACCCACGATTAGTTACAGGAATATCACATTATCGACTACAACGATAGATAGCAGATTCAGCGTAAGTAAAACAACCCAAGTCTACTGACTATAAATCTCCAGAGCGAGAAAATATAAACAGAATCTGAAGCAAGGTAGAGACAGAGGAGATAGCGGAGGCAAATATACTTACTTGAGTCTTACCTCGCAAGGGAGGGACGGGCGGGAAAATACTCGCCTCCTGTCATTACTAAAATTAAGATTATAAGTACACTAACGCTAGCATAATCTTCAATTTTACCACATGACAGGAGGCTTCCTATTTTGCATTTTTAACGCTGATGCAGGAGAGATGAGGCTGCTCCCGAGCTCGGGCGGAGGTAAAACGTCCGAAAGGTAGATTCTCGCGACCAGTCCGCGGAATGTAGGATGTCAGTCAGCGAAGCTCCCGCCGAGAAAGCCGAAGACTCCGAAGGTTCCGAAGACCTCTTCCACTCCAGCCAGTGATAGAATCCATCTTATCCACCTGGCTAGGGTAGTAACCGAGACTGGTATGTGTGGTCTAATGTAAGACACCAAAATCTGTCCCGAAGAGGAGACCCGGAGCGGAGACGTGACTTCCACATACCGACGTAGGGTAGAAACCACGCAGAGCTGTGGATCAGAAGGGAAGAACGGGTAGAAGACCGACGTAGAGTCTGATTTCGTCCGACTCGAGACTCGAAAGGTAACGCCCTCTGGGGAGACTGAAAAGGCGTCGATGTCGAATGCTCGGAAGTCCGATACACGGCGGAACGAGACTAGGCAGAGCAGGAGAATCATATTAGCTGAGAGCCATTGTCCGGCCAGTCCCTCAGGAATCGTAGGACAACGTCAACGTCCCATAAGCGGGAGTATTTGGGTTTAGGGGGCCTTTGTAGTTGAATGCCCCAGAAGTCTGCAGACCAGGGGGTCTTTCCCTATGGGGATCCCCCTGACCGGGACGTGGGCCATCGAAATTGCGCACAATGTTTAGAGAGCAGTAAGAACGACCCGCGGAAAAAAGAAAGGAAAGAAAGTTCAGCATGGCCGTTACAGGGGCAGTAAAGGGATCGATGTTCCGTTCACTGCACCAAGAGGACCAGGAATTCCAAGCTGATAGGTAACATCGTCTGGTTCCTGGAGCCCATGAATCCCATATGAGATCTCTAGCTGCCTGCGATAACTCGCTGGTGTGCCAGGCACCCCTGAAGGAGTCCAAGCCACCTATGTGAGACGGTCCTCCAGGTTGAGAGGATGTGGGTTGCCTCTCGGGTCCGTGAGGAGCTTTGGATAGCATGGTATGAGAAGGGGCCCCATGGAGGACGATGCTAGAAGGTCCGGGAACCAGGGTTGGCCCCGCCATTGAATCGTCCTCGCTATCATGGCGAACGGGGGAAAGGCATATGCTCCCCTGGTTGGCCATGGTTGGAGGAACGCGTCCACTGCCCTGCTCTCCGGGTCCGGGAGCCAGCTGAAGTAGTCGGTTGTCTGTTTGTTGTTGCGTGATGCAAACAGATCCAGGTGGAAGGGACTTCTCCTGATCGAGAGGCGCTGGAAGATCTGTGGGTCCAGTCTCCAGTCGCTGCTGTCTCGCCAGCGGCGCGAGAACCAGTCCGCAGTCAGGCTCGTTTCTTCCGGGAGATATTCCGCTATGAGGGAGATATTGCGTGGCAGGCATAAGTCGAAGATCTGTTTCATTATCTCCGAGAGGAGTCGGGATCGTGCACCTCCCAAGCGCTTGATGTAGCGGACCGCAGAGACGTTGTCTATCCGGAGGAGGATGCAACAGTGCTTCCTGTCTCTTGCCAGGCTGCGGATTGCAAACGACCCCGCCAGGAGTTCCAGACAATTTATGTGAAGGTCGAGGTCCTGTGAAGTCCAAGTGCCGCCTGTCGACCTGCCTTCGCAAGTGGCGCCCCAGCCCCAGAGGCTGGCATCCGATTCCAGGACTGTGTCGGGTGTGCTCCCGAAGATGGCCCGGCCGTTCCATGCCTCCATGCTGTCCAACCACCATGTGAGTTCCTGTTTGAACCTCCTCCGTTACCGGGATGGTTTGGTAGCAGGAAGGGTTTTGGCGAAGAAAGGACGTCTTCAGTCGTTGCATCGCCCTGTAGTGGAGCGGACCTGGGAAGATTGCCTGGATGGAGGCGGATAATAGGCCTACTATCCGCGCCAAGCTGCGGAGTGGAATGGAGTGGCAGCAAATGACCCTGCGTAATTCTTTTCTGATGGCCGTGATCTTTGAAGCTGGCAGTCGCAGAGTGCTGGGCATGGAGTCTATCTCAAAGCCCAAGCATTGTATGGTTTGGGCTGGAGATATCGCCGACTTCTGGTAGTTCACCACAAATCCTAGGGACGTCAGGAATTGTATGGTGTATCGTGTGTGTTGAGTCAGTCTGGACTTGTCTGAGCAAAACAGAAGCAGGTCGTCCACGTAGATAATGCATCGAATGCCTTGTGTTCGTAGATGTGCAACTACTGGCTTCAGCAGCTTGGTGAAGCACCATGGGGCTGAGCTGAGGCCGAATGGAAGGCATGTGAACTGCCATGGTAGGCCGTGCCACCGAGACCTGAGGAATTGTCGCAGGAGGCGTGGACGGGTACTGATAAGTATGCGTCCTTGAGGTCCAGTCTCGTGAACCAGTCCCTGTCTTGAAGGAGGTCTCTTAGAAGGTGGATGCCTTCCATCTTGAAATGCCTGTACATTACGTAAGCATTGAGCCTCCTCAGATTTATGACGGGTCGGAAATCTCCAGATTTCTTTTTCACCAGAAAAATATTGCTGAAGAAGCCCCCTTCGCTGGGAGTGGATTCGTTCGCTCCTTTCGTCAGGAGCTCTTGCAGTTCGCCGTCGATGAGTTGGCGATCCTCCGCAGAGCACTGAATAGGGTGCGGAGGGGTGGTCTGGCGAGGGAGGCCCACGAAATCGATGATGTAGCTTTGCACCATCTGGTGGATCCATACGTCTGCTTTATGTGAGAAAAATGGTACCGAAGTCAAAGGTTTGCTCACCTGTAGGGAAGTGTGCTCTGCCACAACCACATGGTCCTCTGCCTCGGTCGGCTCCTCTGGTGTAGGAGAAGGGTTGTCTGAAGCCCACTTCTGGGTAGAAGGGCTGAGGTCTGTGGGAACGGGCGCCTGATGAAGACCCGTTTCATCGAAGACTGAGCTTTATTAAGGGACGTGAATATATTAACATGTTTGTTCAGTTTATTCAGGAAAGCTTCACCAAACAATTTGCCCTGTGCCAGCGATCCTAACTCCTTGGTGCCCAATTCCACCAGCTTACCGTCAATGCGGAGCAATGCTGCTTTACGCCTCTCAGAGGAGAGGGCTACATTGGTGTTACCAACAAAACAGAAGCACCTTTGTGCCCATTCCCTTATGTCATGAGCCCATTTTTTTACCATGCCGGTATCAAACTGGTCAGCCCATGTAAAAGCGTCGTCCGCCAAAGACATGATGCGGGCAAGTGGACCAATGGAGTCCAGCAATTTGTCCTGGACTCTGTGGAATCCTTTTTCCACGCCTCAACGGGGGTCACGGCCATGACCTGGTCAAATTTTGGGTCTGAGTTACGTGGTCAGGAAACGAAGGGCGAGGGCATTCGGAGCGTAGGCAGTTGCGCACCGTTTTGTCCAGCGGTTTGCGGAGCCACAGGTGCAAAAATTTGGAGAGGTGTTTGGGGGGGGGTCCAGTCCGCCGAGCGTGGGTGTCTGATATTACGACGGTCGAAGAGGCGTTGTCCAGTGGGGTCCAGGATGGCTTCCCCTTCCTCTTGGGCAGACGCAAGGTCATCTGGTAGTTGGATGTCATCCAGGAACGTGCCTCGTAAGAAACCGGTATGGGATCCAACGTCCGAGCCCCACTCATCATCATGCGAATCGGAATCCGCGGCCTGCCACTCGTCCAGCACAGCCATGGAGTGTGGGTGTTCTTCCCCCTCATGCAAGGAGTAGCAGTGTTGTGGGGTGGGGGTAGGTTGGGTCGGCTTATGGCGTTTGGTTGGAGCCTTGCCTTTGCCTGGGATAACGTTCCCCGTTTCGCCCTTCCAGTGGCATTTGGTAGGTCGTGGGTCAGCCTGTGTCTGCGTTTCTGAAGCCTCAGAATCATAGTCATGGTGTGGGGCTTTAGTGGAAAAACATGGTTAGATCGGCTGATGCCGTCATTACCCTGGAAAGTGCTTTCTCCATAGATGCGGAGATGGCTTTAGTAATCATTGCCTGAAAATCTACAGGGTTCTGGGGAGTATCCATAGTGTTTTAGGAGCAGGACCGGAATAGCTCAGAATATTGTTTGGCACAGGGTATATGTTGGGCTAGGGGTCAGTCTGTGGTGTGGATCACAGTAAGTGATGGTACCAGTGGCACCTGGAGAACCCCAGCAGGGTATAAGTATATATAAAATAATAATGCAGGCACCACAGCAGGGTGGGTATGTAAAATCCAAGTATGTGGTATAAGAATACCAGCTTCCCCAGCAGGGTAGATTGGGATTTGCACTGGGCCTCACCCAGATATGTATATGTATAGGAAGATGGCACAAAATCCACCTGAATAGAAGATTACAAGGTTACACCTGATTATATACATATATAGGTGGCACAAAATCCACCTGAAAGCAGCAGTACTTAAAGGGCTTCACCCAGTGATATAAATAGAAAGGTGGCACAAAATCCACCTGATATCAGTAAGGGTATAGTGGTTCCCCACTGTGTGGGGCTGACAGCTGTTATGGTAGTTAAATAGGCAAAGAACAAATTTGCTGACCCCTGCCTGGATGGTGAGCTAGTATTTGTGGTCGGCCGCAGGTAATCTCGCGAGACGCAAGATCCAATATGGCCACCGGGGAGACGGGAAAGGGGTTTCCCGCGGTGCCGGCCAGTGATTGCGGCTGAGAGGCCGCGAGGAGAACGGTGAGAGTGGAGGGTGAGCGTTACCCTCAAGGACAAAACCAACAATCCGATCTCAGGGAAAGTGAGATCGGAAAGTGCCATGAAAAAAGCAAAAACAGATAGATAATAAAATAAAGTAGAATAAAATACAATAAGTAAAATAAAATCAATATAAATGTAGATCTGAGGAAAGATAGCAGTATACAAATACAAGTCCCAGAGGGCAGGGAGGGAAAGCAGCAGGGAAGAATCCCTGAGAGGAGATAGTACAATGTAAAAGGGGGGACAGAAAGTCCTAAGAGACAGATAGGGAAGAAAAAACCCCATGAAATAAACATCCATAGATAAGGAGAAATCATAAAAGGTAACATAATTCAATACAATTAGGGAAGAGCCAAAAACTCTGACCTGTCTGCTGATGGAGCAGTAAAGAAAGAGGGGGAGGAGCCTCATCACTGTGAATACCATGCTTCCTATTGCATTTTGATTGGTTAATGTTTCACTTTTCTTTACTGCTATGTGGAGTTAGTAAAGAGAGTTTAATGCAAAATAGGAAGCCTCCTGTCATGTGGTAAAATTAGCGAATGTAGGCCGAGATTACTGAGGCAACACAAAATATATAGCTGCCGAATGTAATAAACCAAAATACAATGTAGCGTAGCTACACGTAGGCCTAATGAACTGAATCAAATAAAGTAGCATGGCCAAAAGTATACTAAATGTACTTAGCTGAAACAAAAATTGAGATGCCTAAAGTATGATTTAAATGTATTTCGTTTCTGAAAGGGTCGATCGTAGGCCGAAAGTACTAACCAAAGTCACTATGTAAAATGTCTGAATGTAGCCGAATATACTGAACCAAAATCATAAGTAGTGTAGCCGAATGTAGGCTAAATGAACTGAAACCAAATGCAGCACGGCCAAACACAGGCCAAATGTATGGAACCATAGTGAACACGTAGTACGTCCAAATGTAGGTAGATTGTACTGAAGCCATTGTGAATAAGTAGCATGGCAAAACATAGCTCAAATGTATTAAAACACATTGAATATACAACATGGCCGAATATACAATGTTAAAAGAAGAGAACTGGGGAAGGTTGACTGTGGGTTAGGCTCCCTACTCTACTCCTAAGCTGGGAAGCCCGCCAACTGGAAATTGTGTGCAGTAACCTAGCAACCAGGTTCCAAAATGTTAGAACATCAGGAGCTGGGAGGGGGGTTAGTAGATATAGGCCAGCAAGAAAACCCTCCCACAACTCCACCCATTTTGTGTGTGAATGTAGGTATTTAATAAAAAAAATCATTTTGGCTGGGATTAATGTTCAGGTTGCCTGTTTAAAGTTAAAATCTAACATTGTGTGTATGTGTATGTATGTGTGTGTGTCTGTCTGTGTATATATAATTTATTTTTTTATTTTAGATATGAAGGTATTAAAAAAAAATAAAAAAAATTGTTAAACTCAATGGCAAACCAGCACTGGGCAGCTGCTCCTTCTCTTCTTAGATCATCCCAACAAATGATTTCTGATTCAATTCAATGCTTCTCATAGAAATGCTATGAGGAGCTATGGTGCATGTATGGCAATCATCGCTCTTGCCCAATCTAATATTTTAGTCATTCTGGGCCATAGTTATGACAAATGTAAACATTGATGCTTCTCTGAAATGGGTGGAATCAGATACCAATGGCCTGGCTCTTTTGTAATGGCACAAGATGAACTTAAACCAGCTTGAGAACTGAGTGGAGATCCAGCGAAGGGCAGGCTAATTGAGCTGTTGTCCGTTCCAACACTCTCTTTCAACTTGTTTTTGCTCTTCTAAAATGGGAGTGTTTTATATTTTGCCATAAAAAGGGACAGGGTTTAAGTAACAAAACCACTTCTTTAAGATTAAGTGGTTATGGTACTTAGAGTTTACACTAAACAGAGAACACTAAATATGGCAATTAAGGAAAAGCGGTGTTCACTAATATTTTCTGTTAAATATATTTCTTATACAATGAATCAGAAGTCATGTAAGCAGTATATATTTTACCATTGTATCCACAGACAAAGAGAAAGCCGAGGTCAAGGGAAGGAGAAATAAAAAAAAACAGCAGACAAGCCAAAACACAAAAACATAGAAAGTTGATTAAACGAGTAACAAGTCAAGGACAAGAATCGGAATAATTCAGAATACAATACTGGACTAAACAAGAACCACAACAGGGCGATGTGGACTAGAAAGCCAGGGAAATATAAAGCCCATGCCTATAAGTAATTGGCTGGAGTCATTGGTGAGCACCGAAAGACGTGAATTTGGCAAATTGCGGTATTTGTGTTTTTTTTTAGCAATTTGTTTGGTTCCACCAAATGACCACTAGGTGTTGCGCCATTCAGACAAATGATCATAAAGAGAAGCTCACAAGTAGCGTGCGCCGTCTAGGCCTCAGAACATGTAAGTATTACAGTGTGTGTGTACATATATAAAAGGATAAAAGTCAAGTGAATTCAGCTGTGGTCGTCCACATATACCAAAATTTGTAAAAGGTAAGGCCAGAATCAGAGAAGGATTAAGGTCCCATGTGCCCTAGGCAGGAAACCAGTTCCCCCTCACCCCCACCCCTTCATTCTTCAAGGGTGGTTAAAGAGACTAAGTAAATTCTTGGTTTTGGGGATCTAGGGTCACCATGGTTAATCTTGCTCTGGCCAGTACCTTTCAAAAGATGAGTCACATCTTGGGTAGAACTACATACCCAGAGAGCTTCTGGAGTTGCATCAATTTTACTGAGGTTTCAAGATCATGTTAGACTTTATTTTGGAGCCACCTAACCATGAAATATATAACAAATTCTAGAAGTGCACTTGGTAACAAGTATAATAAATGTTTCTGGTTGAAAAGAGAGGACTAAAATTAAGCATGCAGCATTCCTTCCATAACTGTTATACGCGAGCTCTTCCAACATGCATCAACCTTGAGGCCAATTTTGAGTGCATTGTGTCCAACAAAGTTCTGAAGCTTTTTTGAAAAATTTGAGATTTTGCAATATAAGGTTGTTATAGGAGCTACCTGGAACCAATGGGAAAAACTAAACCAGCACAGCTAACTGTAGTGGTTATGGTGCATGGAGTTTTGCCTTACCCCAATTTGTCATTAAATCATTTCCAAATGAAACTTCTGCATTAGCTAAGCGACACAGAGGAGCCATACTTTAAGTATCAAGTGAACCCCGGTTTTAACAATCAACTCAATAATGGTTAGACAAAAAAACCCTCTTGGATATTACTGAAACACTGTATGCACCATAACCTCTACAATAAATTAGGTTTATTTAAGGTGCACTGGGGGCTAGCTGAAAATTATCTAGAGTTACCGTATTTTCTTTATTAAGCTGTCCTACCATCTTCAGTTGTACGGGTACAAAATCTAGCATTAAGCATCTGTGTTTGGCAGGTTCAATATCTGTGAACAACTAGTATAAACTCAATATTTTATTTTATTTTTAAATGATTTTATTTGTTGTTTTTTTTTATTTGGGGGTAGGGGGTGTCTGTCTCCTGGCAAATTAAAACTCAGTGCTAAACTATGCTCTTGAATGAAGCATCAACATTCAGCCATGTTTATATGTCACAGTATCCCGCAGTGGGTCATTTATTGTTAACATTTAGAAAAACACATCAGAAACAAACTATTAAAGCATACATTTTCTAATATCTCCAGCTATAGTGAAAATTAAAGAGCATGCAGACTGCACTGAATGCAATTCCTGCGGCACTCTTAATATTCTGTTTTAGCACCTTTTACTTTTAGCAGAGAATGCAATTATTGTTATTACAGTAAATTATAGGGCTTGGGCTATCATTAAATGTGGCTGATCTTGTGTTTATACCAGCCAACAGAGTCATGAATAGAATTAATGTACAATTGGTGTTTCACTTCTACAACCCTCAGAGGGCACAGCATGTTGTAGAAATGTACCACCTGTGGAAAGTACAATCCAGTTTAAGGTTTGTATTGCATGTATGTAGAAACGTATTGATGTACGGGGAATATTTTATAAAGTAAGCCTCAAAATCTTAACTGTTAAACCATGCATAGCTTCGTCGCAAGGGTTATACCATATAATAGCAAATAAAAGGCTGCAGCGCTAAAAAGGTAAAGTAATACAAATGCCCTTAAAACAATAAAACTCTTTATAAGCCAGACTCTATGGCTTCCAGCATAGATATAAAACTTTATAAACATTATAAATGTTAAAAACCTTCAAATTACTTCTAGGAAGCTGTACGTGACCGGCTGTTCATTCCACTACCAGTGCTCAAGCAGAGAGTCACGCCTCCACACGTTTTTATCCTGCATCTATCTTACCTCCTTTTCAGTTGTTATAAGTGATGGTTTTTGCACTTGACAGCATAGAGAAAGCATACAGTGAATACGAGAAATAATTTTTCTATTTTTCTTCTTAATTTGTAGTGTTTGTCCTGGCTTCACCTTGTCTGTGCTGGATGATGTCATTTGACGAATTTTTCACAAATGTATAAAAAAGAACAGTGCATCTCATGTAAATTTCAGAGAAGTGACAGTTCCTCTTGAAGTTTCAATTACCTGAAATTCTAGTTGTAATGCTATGCCAATATTAAAGGGACTCTATAGTCACCAGAATAACTACAGATTATTGGATTTGTTCTGGTGAGGAAAAAACAGTCCTTTTCAGAGAAAAGGCAATGTTTTACATTACAGCCTAGCGACACCTCCAGTGGCCATTCCTCAGATGACTACTTGAGGTGCTTCCTGCGGTAGTGTTGCGCATTCAGTGGCTCCACCCTCTGCATGGAGACACTGAACTTTCCTTATAGAGATGCATTGATTCAATACATTTCTATGAGGAGATGCTTATTGGCTATGGTGGCTTTTGGCTGTGCCCCTTGCCCCACCTCCTTGGCAAACTCAGCCAAGATTTTACTATATTTAAGAAGCAAGTAGTGCCAGGGAGGCTAGATGGTGTTTTTAACATGTTTGTGTTTACCCTATAGTGTTCCTTTAACTACAGCTACACAATTATGAAGTACCAATGGATTTTATCACAGACCTTGATCAATGTTAGTTGTTCAACAGCTTAAGAGAACTGGTCAACTGAGGTTAACATGGGTCCCTGCATCTTGAACTGCATGATCTGCTCAACCAGGGCTAGTAGAAAACAACAGCTGTCAGAATATTTGCTTGGCCCAGTAACTGTACAGCATCTTATTATGTGTTTCTAAAGTTGTTTGATAGACTTTTGTATGATGAATTTCCATTAAATATATCAAAGGTAATACCATTTAAAAGAATTGAGAAATAACTGAACTTGCTTACATATACAATATCCTAGATCAGACATTTGGCACCAAAAAAAACATCTCACACACCCAACATGTGCACAAACCACTCTTTGCTGATACTATATCTTCCCAGCCAAATATCCGTAATGAGGACTGCCATGTCACGTACAGAGAAACAAACGTAATAACCGCATTTGTCCTTCGTGGTGTACAAACTGTGACATTGGAAATATGGAAGTAATTATGAAAACTGAAGAATGCCTACTAATTATGTCTGTTAGAATTTAGGGCAAATACAGCAGATTCAAAGTTCCTTTACTGACATACACTCACACACTCACACACATTTACTCACTAATTATTTTTTTTCATTATTGAATTCCACCCAGCCTCCCTACCTTTGGGAGAGCTGGAGTGGATCCTGTCCCTGATTGCTGCTGGGCAGGCTCCTTGCTGGGGCTGCTGGCTCAGCTGGCTGGGTGGACGGGCAGCCACTCAATGAAGGTGGCAGAGCAGGAACAGCTGCTCGCCTACTCTATGAGAATCTGAACGCATCATGGGGCCCTAAGGTGGCCAGCTGGCCACCTCATGGGCCCCCCAGGACATGAGGCAAACAAGAAATTTGCCTGGACCCTAGGCAAATGCCTTGTTTACCTCGTGGCAAATACAGCCCTGATCTGATTGATATTAGAGCTGCAGGAGTGGTTATACATTGTGCATCAATTACAATCCCTGCTCCTTTTATTGGTAACACAAACATCCTGGGTCTCTGATAGTAGCGCCCTACCTTCTAGTCTAGGTTTTCTTAAGTGGCACAGAGTTACGACATGAGAAATGGATTATCGGAGCTGGCAAGTCCATATTATAAAAATCCAAATCAAAGTCGAAGAACAGTCCAAAATTTATGATAATTGAATATTGGAATTTTACCTGTGACTTGGTCATACTAAAACCATGATGATTTGAGAATGAGCATTATACTTTTATGCCCAGAGCAAATATGTGTTGGCTACAGTTGTGTGATAATTCGATTAAGTTCTATTGAGTGATTTGTGTGTGAGCATTTTCAAAATTGGAAGAACTCGAGAACTTGGAACACATTTACTGCCATGGCACAATGAGTTATTTGTTTCCTGCTACTTTTGTGATGTTTTGTATAACCCATTTGCATTAGTCTTTATCAACAAAATATTTGGGGTAACATCACACACCTTTCTTTTGCTTTATTTCATATATGAACAATGTGAAATCATGGGGCAAAGTGATATATAAAATCTAATACCCATAGAAACCGTATAATATCTCTCAACATTTAGCACTGCGCACATATAATTTCATTTGTTTTATCCTCATGAATCTACCAATAACGTTTATTAGAAATGCATCTGCTTAATGTCTTCTTTCTTGGTTACTCACGTGTACAGACATTCGCCAAGACAAATATAGCATTAAAAGAAATACAAATATAGCTAGCGTGTTCCATTCCAATTAATGAAACAATGTTTTGCAATAAACCTTTTCGTGAAACTATTGTTCCAAGCAACATAACCGGAGAGATTGTTAACAAAGAAGATTTTTAATAGCATTGAGATTAATGCTTGCTAGCAAATGATAAGCACAAGCTCAAAAAACATCCCCAATTAAAATAAATAAATAAACAAATAAATCCGAATAACACATGTAAAAATAATTCTAAGGAAACACATGCTTTAGATATAAAGTGCGTTATGTCTTGCGCTCATATTGAAACTACGTAAGTTCTCTGAATTTCTCTGAAACATCTTAGAAGACATCTCAAAGAGAAGAAAGCCCATTCAATTTAGACAACCCTTGATTATCATAGATATAAAGCCCGATGACATAATTAAAAAGATGTCAGCTTCCATTGCTGGAGAATTTGATTGAAGTAGGCATTACAATTTAACGTGGTATTTATTAAATTCTCTCCCTCTCTTATAAATTACTGGACACTTCTGTTGTTCTCGTTCGGCCCTTTTTGCATATATTTGCATGAGAACATATGTCTATTATCATTCAAGAAAAACAGCCATTCAACTGCATTATCTGCTATAGGGTAATTGTTGCACAGTAGATTTCTTAAAGCTGCATTGCTTATAGGAATGAACAAATGTGTGTTGCAGTGAATTAGCAGGTTTTCAATGCTGTCACGTACGGGAAGGAACTATCAGCACTGGTGGAACAGAACAAGAAAAGGTTCATTAATGGGGCCTTAGCCAATTCATATGCTGCAGAGTGCTGAACTTCGCAGCGTATGAATTGGCTAAGGCCCCATTCATGAACTTTTTCTTGTTCTGTTCCACCAGTGCTGATAGTTCCTTCCCATCCTAAGTTTTGAGGTCTCAGGTGCAGGAGAGCAGTAGCTGAGTGGTATAGATATTCTATGCCTTCTCTCACTGATATGATTCACTGCTCTCTAGAGGGTACAGGGAAACAGTGTAATATAATGCCTCCCACACTATTCTAACCTTCAAAAACACACCACATGGAGGCCAAATACAGCCAAACATGCGAATAATTGACTCTCCTAGCCTTGTAATTTCTCCACGTGCATTTTCTATCCTCTATAAAATGAGCTAATTTGTATATATCGGGTCATAGGGACAGAAAATTAAAATTCTTATACTTATACCTAAAACTCCTAGCTTTTAAAGGGGACCTGACCTCTTCCATGAGTTTTAATTTTATGTTAACTTACCTCTGTATTTAACACATACGTATTTGTGAAGTTTGAAAAATAAAATGTAAATGTAAAAATTCACACCTCTTTATCTGGCAACTGGGTGAATCCATCTTAGTCCCTGTCAATCATTGTTGCAAACTTTGTCCTTTGCACCTGGCAGTCAGTATAGGGAAAGCATACAGAGAAGTGAATAAATTAAACAATGTTTCTATCCTAAAGCAAAATGTTTGCGCTGACAGTCTAGAATGGGGCTAGACAACCTTATAGTGGTACTATGCCAAAACAAGATGTTAAAGTCCCTTGGCAAACCAATCCTATTTTTTTTTTTTTTTAAAGCTGTATTGTGCTTCTGTTGTTTATGGGTGCTGCAGTTGCTTTGTGGTGTTGTATTTGTGCGTATGTAGTTATATTGTATATGTTCATAGTTACATAGCTGAAAAGAGACTTGCGTCCATCAAGTTCAGCCTTCCTCACATTTGTTTTTTGCTGTTGATCCAAAAGAAGGCAAAAAACACAGATTGAAGCACAATTTTGCAACAAGCTAGGAAAAAAATTCCTTCTTGACCCCAGAATGGCAGTCAGATTTATCCTTGGATCAAGCAGTTATTACCCTACATTGAAAGATTATATCCTTGAATATTGTTTTTGCAAGTATGCATCTAGTAGCTGTTTGAACATCTGTATGGATTTTGATAAAACCACTTCTTCAGGCAGAGAATTCCAAATCCTTATTGTTCTTACAGTAAAAAAAAACCTTTCCTTTGCCTTAGACAAAATCTTCTTTCTTCCAGTCTAAACGCATGACCTCGTGTCCTATGTCAAGTCCGGTTTGTGAATAGATTTCCACACAATGGTTTGTATTGGCCCCGAATATATTTGTATAATGTTATCATATGCCCTCTCAGGTGACATTTTTCTAAACTAAATAGGTTTAAATTTGTTAACCTTTCTTCAGAGCTGATATGTTCAATTCCTTTTATTAATTTTGTAGCCCGTCTCTGCACTTTTTCTAGTGCCATAATATCCTTCTTTAGAACAGGTTCCCAAAATTGCACAGCATATTCAATATGTGGTCTTACCAGTGATTTATAAAGAGGCAAAATGATATTCTCGTCCCGAGAATGAATGCCCTTTTTCATGCATGACAATACCTTACTGGCCTTGGCCACTGCTGATTGACATTGGACATTGTTGCATAGTTTGTTGTCTATAACAATTCCCAAGTCCTTTTCGTGTGTTGTTATCCCTAATTCACTTCCATTAAGGATATACGTTGCTTGTGTATTCTTTATGCATAACTTTGCATTTTTCAACATTAAATTTTATCTGCCATTGGATTTCCCAGTCCCCCAGTCTATCTAAATCCCTCTACAGCAAAGTAATATCTTTCTCACATTGTATTATTTTATAGAGTTTTGTGTCATCTGCAAACACTGAAACATGACTTTCAATGAGTAGTTTGTGGTTTGTGTATGATACCTATGAATATGGACGGTGTGTTGGAGCTGCTTGTGGAATTGTGTGGATGGTGTCACACTGTGTGTTTGGTCGTGTGTGTGTGTGGGTGGGCTTGCGGGTTGGGTGTGTGTATGAGGATTACCAGTGCTATTGTGTTTGTGGGGAGTGTGTGTGTTTATATGTGGGCTGTTTGTATGAGGGGAGGCTTATACTGCAGCTCTGTGTATATCTAGCAGTGTGGGTGTGTTCCCTGGGGTCTAGTGGGGACCAGGTTGGGCAGTTACAGGTTAAGGGCAGGAGCTGCGATAGCTGCTGTGGGCTGCCCTACTTCAGTGCGGATTACTGTTCTTAAGTGCTGGGAGAAAATGAGCTGAGATCACTTCCACTAAGTGGTGCGTAAATTGAAGATTGCCCCTCACCACCTGCACTAGCAGATATCTGAAGTCCCAATGGGACTCCTCATATGTTAGAACCTGTTTGGCTCTGGCAGCCTTGAGTGCCTTGCATTGCAAACATAGGTTAAAACCTGTTTGGCTCTGGCAGCCTTGAGTGCCTTGCATTGCAAACATGCCATAGGTTGCTGACCCCTGGTCTAGAATAAGCTTACATAAATCAACAAACTGAGCTTTATTTATTATTATTATTATTATTTATAAAGAGCCAACAAGTTCCGTATCGATGTACAATGGGTGGACTAACAGACAAGAATTTGTAACCAGACGAGTTGGACACACAGGAACAAAGGGATTGAAAGCCCTGCTAAATAAACTTACATGCTAGAGGGAGTGGGTTAATGTGACACAAAAGGTAAGGGTAGGATAGTGGAGAAGGTTGCTAGGATAGTGTTTATTGAGGGCTTAGTATTTTGATTACAGTCTAGGAGAGAAATCAGGGTGCGGGGAGGGAAAGCTGTTTACAGTTTAATTGATATGCTTTCCAAAAGTAGTAAGTCTAACAGAGAGGGGAAGGGAGTTCCATAGGAACGGTGCAGTCCTAGAGAAGTCTTTAAGGTGAGCATCAGAGGAAGGTGTACGAACAGAGGTTAGGCGTAGGTCTCCGACAGAGCGTAGGGGTCTGGATGGGACATATTTGTGTAATAGTAAGGATAAGTAGGTCAGAGCAGCATCGTGTAGAGATTTGTAAGCAAGTATCAGGATCTTAAATTGAGACCTATATCTTATGGGAAGTCAATGTACGGACTGACAAAGGGGGGAGGCATAGGAGGTGCGGGTGAACTGGAAGATGAGCCTCGCCACCGCATTCAACATACACTAACGGGGCTAGTTGGGAACTTGTTGGGAGTGGTCAAGGAGAGAGAGAGGACAGTGGCATGGACCAGCACCTTAGCCGCATCTGGCGTTAAATAGGGTCGGATGCACACAATGTTTTTTTGAGATGGAAGCGGCAGGATTTGGTGATTGATTGGACATGAGGGGTAAAAGAGAGGTCGGAGTCAAAGACAACACCTAGACAGCGAGCCTTAGAGGTAGAGTGGATGGTAGTGCCATTGACTTTGAGGGACACAGACAAGGGAGTAGCAACACTTGAGGAAAAAAAAACTGAAGTTCTGTTTTGGACAGGTTCAGTTTAAGGAAAGGAGCAGCCATCCAGCTGGAAATAGCAGAGAGGCAGTCAGAGACACGAGTCAAGAGGGGTGGTGAGAAATCAGGAGAGGACAGATAAATTTGCGTCTCATCCACATAGAAATGATACTGGAAGCTGAAGGAGCTGATGAGTTTAGGGGAGAGCCTTTCAGTGATACACAGACGTGTTTCAATTTGGGCTATTAGCAATGTATTAAGGCTCAGGCAAACATATTCATAGACAGAAGTTACAGCAAAAGTAACATGACAAGATCACATCAGCTAAACACAAAATTGCTCATTCAGCAACCAACAACATGTATTTCTGGTAGCGAGGTCAAAAGGTTATTTCTTTGATGGTCTGTGACAGGTTTCACTTTAAGCTGACATTTAACAATTGCTATTTCTAATAATGTAGTCTTGTCCATGTACAGTAGTCACGTACTTCATTTTTAACCCTTTCACTTGGGGAACACCAATAGAGAGTTATTGGGGAGAAGAAGCAGAGCCTGAGAAAGAAACTCTGAATGAGCTCTGGGAGAGGTAGGAAGAGCACCAGGAGAGAGCGGTATCTCGTGGATTGAGATTACGGAGAATGAGAAGAAGCTGTTGATGATCAACAGTGTCAAAAGCAGCAGAAAGGTCGAGGAGAATTAGGATAAAGTAGTGGCCATGGGATTTTGCATTTTTGGAGGCATCGGGTCAGCTTGGTGTGCTAGGATTGCAATTTGGAGCACTTAGTGCGTTTAAGCGTAGGAGGTGCAATGATGTCTAGTTGAGAGGAAAAAGTGGAGTTGTAGCGGGAGCTTACAGTTTTAGGGAAGGTGAGATTTGAGATGGGTGAAAGGAGACATTGGAGGTCGATGGAGAATTGCTGTAGGTCAAGACAATGGAGGTTTCTGTAATACTGATGTGGTGAGGGTGGTGTACTTTGGGTACGGGGTATGCGGATGTCAATGGGCAGCAGATGGTGGTCAGATAGAGGAACTGGAACATTGGAGATATTAGAGGTGGTACAGAGATTGGTGAATATGAGGTCAAGAGTGTTTCCTGCTCTATGAGATGATGAATTAGACCACTGTGTGAGTCCAACGGAGGTTATAGAAAGCAGACAAGAGGCATCTGGGCAGTTAGGGTTGTTAATTGGGATATTAAAGAATGAGGGAAGGAGTGCTAGAGGAGAGGAAATGGGGTAGCCAGGAAGAAAAATGTTTAATGAATAGCCTAGGATGATCGGGGGAGGGGAGGGAGGGCGGTTGATAAATGATGGCAATTTTTAGATGGGTGGGTTTGAATAAACAGACCGTGTAAACTTCAAAGGCAGTAAAAGACAGGGCAGGGGTAGGGAGGATAGACTGAAAGGTACATTGAGGGGAGAGAAAGATGCCTACCTCACTTCTTTTACAGTTGTTTGGTCTAGGAGTGTGAGAGAATTGTAGCCCAACATACCATAAAGAAGCAGGAGTAGCAGTATCAGAGGGGGACGGCCAGGTCTCAGTGAGTGCAAGAAGTGTGAGATGTGAGAATTTGAGATGAAGAAGTCGTGTATGGCTGTTGATTTTATATTGCTGCAGGTGGAGCGGGCATTCCAGAGTGCATACTGAATATTGGTAGATGGGGATAGACGGCATGGTATTGGGATGAGGTTTGTGTGATTTCTGGTTGACTTAGTGGGAGTAGAGAAGATAGAGACAGAAGATGTGAGCGGGTTTTATATGGATGGAGTCTGTGATGACATGGAGTGGTAGAAGGATGGAGAGAATAGAGAAAAGAGTGCAGGGCATGCGATGAAAGAAGGGGGGAGTGCAGCATAGTGTGTAATGTGGAGGTTGTTGGGAGGTTGAGGGAAGCAGGTGCAAGGAGATATTTTGATGCTGAGGGAGAAAAGGGAAAATAAGAGAAGGACAAATAGAGCATTACTCACTTCCAGAAAAGGCTTGGAAGTTGGGAGTAGGCCAGGGGAGGCACAGAGAGGAGATGCAGTGATGTATAAATCTGGGCTAGAGTGTAACAGGCAGAGGTGAGGAAGATAGTGAGTGTTAGGAGTTAAAAGAGTATGGGAGTGTGCTGATTATTTGATTTGCAGCTGTTATTTCTGATTATCTAGATTTGTGGATGAGAGTCTATCTATAAATTAAATAATGAGCGTGGGGTGGTAAGGGGAGAGGTGGGTGGGCAAATGTGCAGCATTAAATGTTGTCCAGAAGGCTACCTTGCTTATTGCAACTGGATCAGCTGAAGGTGGACTGAGTGCTGCTCTGATGTGAGGCAGGGAAGTTTAAATTCAGACTGTGGGAGAGATAGGTAAGAGCGTCAAATAGGCTTGCAATAAAGCTAGGGAATAGGAAGATTCACAGATGATGATATGAGAGTTATTCAAATAAAAACAAATATACATTTGGGTATGTACCAATTTTGTGGGAGGTTAGCAGAGGGAGCACAGTTATTTTTATATAAAACTGTTGAGCCAACTAGATCTTCTCTACTGAGTTAGGCTGCAATAAATTGATATTTGTAAGCATGTTAATTGCTGCTGATATATCAGTGCAATCACAATCACACCCCAATAGTGATCTTTTTCAACAACACATTAGGTATGATCAGCAGTGCCGGCCTTAGGGGTGTGTGAGTTGTGCGGCTGCACAGGGCGCCATAGACCAGGGGGCGCCCTGCGGCCGACACAGCTCACACATGGCTGGCTGGAATAAAAAAATAATACATTTGCGGCGGGGGCGGAGCTTACCATGCGTCGGGGTCAGAGCTTACCTGCGACGGGGCGGAGCTAAACACCTGGTAACTGCAACAGGGGAAGCAGGAAGGAGCCCCTTCTTCCCCACCAAATAGTCTCCAGGAGCTGCACTGCTTCCACAATGAACAGAGGTAACTGAGTGATTGTCAGTTTGAGTGTGACTGTCTGTGTGTGTATGACTGCCTTTGTCTGTGTGTCTGTGAGTGTGTGTGTGTGTGTGTGACTGCCTGTGTGTGTGTGTGTGTGTGTGTGTATGATTGTCTGGCTGTGTGTGTGACTGTCTCCGCCTCGTGTGTGTGTGTGTGTGTGTGTGTGTGTGTATGACTGACTGCCTGTGTGTGTCTGTGTGTATGACTGCCTGTGTGTGTGTATGACTGACTGCCTGTGTGTGTGAATGACTGACTGCCTGTGTGTGCGTCTGTGTGTATGACTGTGTGTGTGTATGACTGGGTGTGTCTGTGTGTATGACTGTCTGCCTGTGTGTGTGTCTGTGTGTATAACTGTCTGCCTGTGTGTGTGTGCGTGCGACCGGGTTCGCCTCTGTGTGTGTGTGTGTGTGTGTGCGTATGGACCGTTCGCCCGTGTGTGTGTGTGTGTGTGTGTGACCGTCTGCCTGTGTGTGACTGTCTGTGTGTGTGTGTGTCTGTGTGTATGACTGCCTGTGTGTGTCTGTGTATGTGACTGTCTGCCTGTGTGTGTGTGTGTGTATGACTCCCTAATTCCCACTATCTACTAAAAGGCTGAAAGACCTGAATTGATCTTTCAGCCAAATTTACTAATGTTAAGTAAAGATTACTTAGTCTTAGTAAATTATGCCCCTACTCGCTATATCGCGAGTGGAGGCATGTCTATTAAACAGTGAGCAGCCTGGTCCCCCCTCCTGAGCCCCCACCCGCGACGTGCAACAATAGGTCCCCCCCATTTTCATTTAGGGCCCCACACCCGCGTTCATGGGTGGGGGCTAGGGCGGGGACAATAGGTCCCTTCTATTGTCATTTGTGGACCCAACGTGTCGCTCATGGGTGGGGGCTAGGGTGGGGGCAATAGCCCCCACTCACGTGGCATGGGTGGGGGCTCGGGAAGAGGGATACTAGGGTTTTTGTTTTTAACAGTGAGCTGCGGCTCAGGACAGGGGGAGCCCACCAGGAAATATCTGGGTTTGGCGATAGTGCAAAAGAGACTCTCTAGTATACTTACCGATGAAATAATTTGCTCATTTGTTAACACATTATTGGAATTTTTTTTTTTTTTACGTTTCTTCAGATATGTGTCAATTTTTTTATGAACAAACCAAGGGGACTGCGATGGGTGCTAATATGGCACCCTTGTATGCCAATCTCTTCATGACAGACTTTGAAGAAAAGTTTGTCTACAAACATGAGCTTTTCCAGAGGTATGCCACTAAGTGGCTACTCTTTATAGATGACTGTTTTGTGGTATGGCAGGGCACTAGGTCTGATCTTGAAGTGTTTCTGGTGTACATAAACGAGTGTCATAGGGACATTAAATTTACAATGGTTGTGAGTACTGACACTGTGCATTTTTTAGATGTGCAGGTCAGTAAAAAGGACGGATCCTTGGATACTGATCTGTACACTAAACCGACTGATTCAAATAGTTTGCTACATGTAAATAGTTTTCATTCCCCTGAACAAATC
>OW240912.1:367046542-367133164 GCA_933207985.1 Pelobates cultripes | reverse complement strand
ATGTTTAGGATTGCAGTTTATGGATTAACCCAGGCATGACCAAAGTTGTAATCCCCACAATAAGGCTGGCAAAGCATCATGGTAGTTGCAGTTCCGACAACAGCTAATAATTTACCCATATTGGGCCTGGATTTAACCCTGTGAGTGCTTGAAGGACTGTGTGATGCTCAGGAAGACTGAAATTTTGGTTAAGGCAAAAAGTATGTGTAACGATAAGATTGTCCTTAAAAAAGCCAGTCTCTCTTACTACAAAGAAAAAAATTGTATTACTTGAAAAGCAGTAGATCTTCTGGTCTACAAAGCCAATTGTGATTGTGATTCTTTAGTACTTATGACTACTGTGAGCAAATTATTTGCCATAGGATGCAATATGAAACAGGGAAAACAGTGAATTATGTTAAAATTAGAATGAATTTTAAGGGATTTGGAACATGTTTTCCAAAGTAGCCAATGTGGGGGAAAAAAGCGCTGAGATTCAGAGTTCCCAAATGGTCCCACTTTTTTCAAAACAGTTCCGATTTCGAGGTCCTGTCCCACCATCCCATTTATTTCCTTGGTGCGGTGAACACCAGGGAACTGTCCTCTGGGTAGCACAGTGCGAGGGCTTCAGTTCAGCAGGCACTAGGGACATTCAGAGTTTCTGCAGCTATCAGTTTGGCTACTGTAGCATAATATTTCTTGACTATCCATACTTTAGTGAATAACTCTGGAATAATTGTGGCAATGTTTGAGTAATCTCTAATCAATCTTATCAGAGAAAAGTCACATGCACGACAGTCCTGTTGCACACACAAGCTACCGAGAATCACCTCCGGTGAGTCACCAGCCCAGGAGATAAGCTTTTTCAATACCTATGAACTATGTCTGTAGAACAATCTCAAGTTATGATGCCATAAGCTGACATGTTCACTGTGCAATAAAGTAAACAGGCGGTGCCACAGAATGGAACCTAGTCAAAGGACACTTTTAACCTAGGATTTAGAGTGTTTATGCACTAGCAGGGTAATTTACTAAACAAAGAATTACACTGAACTGACACGTGGATGACAAAAATAGATTTTCTGAAATATTCTCCATCTGAGGAACAATCACAAATTGACTATTTTAGTCGGTATTTTTTAAAATAGATTTTTAAGTGAGACGGTCATGTCGGGTTCACCTTAAGCCCTAATAACTTATTAGGCAGACATATATCATAATGAATAATCATTCAACTGCTTAAGTAGAGATTAAATATGTACTTGCCCCTATTCCAGAGTGCTACCACACTTTCTTTGCAACACTGCCTCAGCTCACCTGCCTTCAACAATCCTCTACCGCATTTGGATCCTCTTTGGGGACACTTCCCTGAGCAGGGCACAGCTCATGTGATGGCTTTTATTCAAACTATGTCAGTCTATCTCTATATCCCCCAGAAGTGCACTAGACCTTGTCGCTGGGTTGAATAATCATTGCAGGTACAGCACCTGTGCTGATGTGTGAGAGCAAGAGAATAGCCTTTAGAAGGGTTCTCCTGCTTCCCCGTCAACTGTATCTCTCCTCTGACACCAATGTACCACCTTCATTTATCTGATGCCAGTCCATTGCATGAGGCATACTAACTGGGGGAATAATGACAGCAGGTACAGTGCTGTGCTGTAGGAGACACAGAAGGAGAGCTGCTTGTAGGTTCTCCTGCTTCTTTCTTGTCCTACAATCCTCAACATAGAAGCTATACTAGTATCTATGCTGATGAGTGATTCACAGGTGGTGAGAGATTTTAAGTAGAAATAACTTAAAATCCATATGTTTGAAAGCAATACTGCTAGAAGAATGCATAGATGAAATTTTTGTTCTGTAAAAGTAGATTGTTTTATGTACCAAGACAGGTACATTATGATTCATATTTTAGTGAATAACCTTAGTAGCAAGTGACCTATGCAGAATTGAAGATATGTTGGTCAACATCTTCTTATTGGACAGTAATAAAGTCACATTGACGTTAGGGAAGTGACATTCATGAATGCTCCAAGTAGCGGGGTAGTTTAACAACGATAATGTCAAGACTAATACAGCATTCTTTGATTAAGAGATCAGAAGAGGAGAAAAAAGGGGCTATGATACTATCACCAGAACACTCCTTATATCAGAAGTAGAAGGACCAAAATCCAGTCTCTTGAAAATTGGTATGCAATCTAGATGTCAGAACAGTGGAGATAGTTTATACTTTATGGCCATATTTGTGTAACTGTATATATTTGGTGTTTTTATTGGTCTGTTTAAATGCATTACACTATGATAATACTGAATAAACCACATCAGGCATGTTACTATTGTTACAACTATACAGTTGTTGAGTCTGGGAGTGTGGGATAGTCGTAGGCCACCGAAACATAAAGAAGCAGGGGTAATGCTATCAGAAGGGGTCAGTGATTGCTAGTAGGGTGAGAGACTTTGAAATAAAAAGGTTGTGTATAGCAGTAGATTTCAGTTTGCTGCAGACAGTGGACGTTACAAAGTGCACACTGAACATTGGTAGAAGAGGAGAAATGGCAGGGCACTGGGATGAGGTTCATGAGGTTTCTGGTAGCTTAGTGTCAGCAGAGGTGGTGAAGGGCCTCTGTTCGGAGAGACATCACCTGCTGCTAGTAGCAAGAGCACAGACAATGACAAGAGTTGAGAGTGGGTTTTGTATGTATGCAGTCTAGAATGAGATTGTTTGGCAGTAGGAGAGAGAGAAATGAGTGCAGGGTGTGAGATTAGAGAAGAGGGGAGTGTAGCAGCGAGGGGGAAATCTGTGGTATCGAGTAAAACAATACCCTTGTCTGGAAAACAAGGTAGGAGGCAAAGTATGGATAATGCACATAGCAAAGTTATAGTTATAAGGGACTAAAGATCTCTACTTGAGGGAGGAATGAGGATTGAACAGGGCCGGACTGGCCCACCGGGATACCTGGAAATTTCCCAGTGGCCCATCGGCACCTGGGGCCGGGCAGACACCTGGGCCTGCTGGTGGCCGCTGGGGGAGGTCTGCTGGCGGCCACTGGGGGAGCTGCACTGGCTCTGCTCCCCAGCGCGCAGCTTAATGAGACCGGTGCTGGAATATGACGTCATATTCCGGCACCGGTCTCATTCAGCAGCGCGCAAGGACGGGAGAGCAGAGCCAGCGCAGCTCCCCCAGCGGCCGCCAGAAGACCTCCCCCTGGCAGGTATTAGTAATGTGTGTCAGTGTGAGTTTGTCTGTCTGTATGGTGTGTGTGTGTGTGTGTATGGTGTGTGTGTCTGTCTGTATGGTGTGTGTCTGTCTGTCTGGTGTGTGTGTGTCTGTCTGGTGTGTGTGTCTGTCTGTCCGGTGTGTGTGTCTGTCTGTCCGTCATGGTGTGTGTGTGTGTCTGTGTCATGGGGTGTTTGTCATGGGGTGTGTGTGTCTGTATGGTGTGTGTCTGTCTGTCTGTATGGTGTGTGTGTCTGTATGGTGTGTGTGTGTGTGTGTGTCTGTCTGTATGGTGTGTGTGTCTGTCTGTATGGTGTGTGTGTCTGTCTGTGTCATGGTGTCTGTGTTTCTGTCTGTCCGTCATGGTGAGTCTGTCTGTCCGTCATGGGGTGTGTGTCTCATGGGGTGTGTGTCTGTCCGTCATGGGTTGTTTGTCTGTCTGTCATGGGGTGTGTGTATGTCCGTCATGGGGTGTGTGTGTGCCTGTCTGTGTCATGGTGTGTGTGTCTGTCTGTGTCATGGTGTGTGTGGGTCTGTCTGTGTCATGGTCTGTCATGGTGTGTGTGTGTTTGTTATGGGGTGTGTATCTGTCATGGTATATGTGTGTTTCTGTATCTGTCATCGTGTATATGTGTGTTTAAAAATAGTGTTTTTGCTCACCTTTTTTTTCCCCCACACAGCGTGCTGGTCTCTCCTCGACTGGCCCTGCCTCTATAGCTGAGATCATCAAGCTTGATGATCTCAGCCAATCCAATGCTTTGCCATAGGATTGGCTGCAAAACGCCACTTCAATCAGCATCTCCTCATAGAGATGCATTGAATCAATGTATCTCTATGGGGAACGTTCAGCACCTAGAGAGTGTGGAGGCCCTGAATGTAGGTGCACTGACACAGGAAGCACCTCTAGTGACCGTCTGAGTGACTTTCACTACCGGTGTCACTTTGAAGCAATGTAAACACTGCCTTTTCTCTGAAAAGTCAGTGTTTACGTTGAAAAGCCTGTAGGGACATGCTATAGACACCAGTACCACTACATTAAGCTGTGTGTGTGTGTGTCTGCTAGTGAGTGAGCTTGCTTGCATGCGTGTGCCTGCTAGTGAGTGAGCTTGTGTTTTTATGTCAATGAGCTGATGTATATCAGTGAGATTGTTTGTCTATGAGGCTGTGTATCAATGAGCTTGTGTGTGTCATTGAGATGTCAGTGAAATTGCCTGTGTCTGCATGTGAGTATGCTTACTGTATAATTAAATGTTTAACCCTGAACGGACCAATATTTTATATTAGAAAAAGCAATATATATAATTACTCAATCATCTGTCATGGCAAGACATAGCCTTACATATTACACACGACAATATATGGCGCAGTGACTTATGAGGCTGGCACAAATTTTTTTCCAGGGCTGCTTTGTATCCCCAGTCCGGCCCTGGGAGTGAAGATGTTGATTATCATCAGGTTTGAGTGCAAAGAAGAAAGGGGGGTTGAGAAAAAGGGCATTACATGAAACCCTGGTGACGTTCTTTCTCAATTCATGTGTCTACCGTGAGAGGATCATTGGAAGCGCACAAAGCTTGGGATATTCTGGTGTGCCTACAGGTAGTGCGACAATTGTAGATTATGCTACCATAGTGTACTCATCTTAATTTTAGTAATGGCAGGAGTCGAGTATTTTGCATAAATTTCTTTACTATAAATCTTCAGCAGCACAGATCAATCATAAAAAACTTAACCAATCAAAAATAAGAGTCAATATAGGTACTATAAGATAGGACTGCCCCCCTACTCCTCCTCTTTTTTTATGTGAACGTAAATAGTCCATTTAACAGAAACTGAGAAAACTGTAGAACTTGATACACCTTCTGGTAACTTTGTACGTAGCGTGTAAGGAAGTAACATTTGCAGGAAAACCGATGAATTATTTCATACTGAAAATAAGAAGACACAAGTGAAAGGTACTTGTAATGAACTGTAGGCAACATAAACACTGTTGTGTATTAGACATACCATACTAGCTGTATTAAACTGTTAGCAGTTAAAAACAAATCCTGGAGAAACTTACAAATCAATGATCAAATCCTGACCTAATATGTCAACGTGAACTTATCAAAAAGTACTGTCCAAACTATAAAACTTCTATTCTAAATTGTTAGTAGAAATAGAAAAACATACAGAGAGATATATTAGAGGGTAGGGAGATAAGGGAGGGAAAATAATCGCCTACTGTCATTGCTAAAATTAAGAATCACAGAGACCAACAGGCTCAAATAGAAGCAGATCAGGCTTAAAGAGAAGCAATGCCCACCATGAGACTACAACTGGTTGCCAAGATAAAAACAACACCGAAGGACATTAGTAAGCTGAACCAAATTCAAAGGTGGAAAGATCAAGGATAGATGCTGGCTACTGAGAAGGTACAATTATATGACCATACCAAAGGCACTGGAAACAGCTAAGCAAAGACTGACAGCACTGGCAACCAGACTGAGCAGATACACCAGAGAAGCAGAGGCTGAAGTGAATCAATTTCCTGTTTATCAAAGAACCATCCAAGGTGTATGCACAGCTGCAGGTTAACCACCACATATCAACCCAAAACTCACCCAGAGCACCCAGACTGAACCCATCCAGTACTATCTGTGAGAACGAAGCATCAGATAACACCAAGGCCCAGTGGCTACTAGACTTCAAAGAAGACCACTACATGCTGCCACAACAGGAACTAGTCACCATCACAGTGGGTGATATCCAGCATAGAGTAGCCCACATGAAGAGTTGGTCAGCCCCGGTACCTGACATGATCCACCAGCTTCTAGCAACTAGCTATCACCCTGACTGGATAACACAAGGCAAAACAATAGTGGTCATGAAGGAGCCTCACAAGGGAATAACACCATCTAACTACCAACCAATCACCTGCCTCCCTACAACATGAAAGGTCCTGTCAGGCATCATAGCCTCCAAGGTGGATGCGCATATGAGTTAGTACATTAGCAATGCTCAGAAGGGGTATGGAAACATCACCAGAAGATCAAAACACCAACTACTGGTAGACCAAGCCATCACACATTATTCTAAGACCAGACAGACCAATCTGTGCACAGCCTTGATTGACTACAAAAAAAGCCTATGACACAATGCCACACAAATGGATGCTCTGTACAAGGTCAACAAGACAATCTGAGCCTTCATCAAGAACTCGATGAGCAAGTAGAAAACAAATCTAGCAGCCAATTCCAGGACAATAAAAACATGTGGCATATACCAAGGAGATGCACTATCCTCAATGCTTTTCTGCATAGGCCTCAATCCCGTTAACCAGATCATCAAGAAGAGTGGATATGATACATATTCAAGAGTGGATCTATTATCAGCCACTTACTCTACATGGACGACATCAAGCTGTATGCCAAGAATGAGCGGGACATTGACTCACTGACTCACCTAACTATGTACAACATAAGTGTGGCAGATGACAGCATAAAAAAGATGATCAGGACAGAAGGAGTTCAAGTACTAGAAGGTCAAATAGGAGATGTAGAGAACAGCTACAAGTATTTGGGGGTACCACAAACACATGGCAACCATGAGGAAGAGGCAAGGAGAATAGCATCATCGAAGTACTTCTAGAGAGTGAGACAGGTTCTAAAGTCCCAGCTCAATGGAAAGAACAAGATACAAGCCATAAACACATATGCCCTACCATGCTGGAATAATAACCTGGCCAAGAGAAGAACTGGTCACCATGGATGTAAAGACCCAGAAACTACTCACTATGAATGAAGGATTGAACCCAAGATCCAACACCCAGAGACTGTACACCAGCTGGAAGAAAGGAGGTTGAGGCCTGATGAGTGTTAAGGCCACAGTCCTGGATAAAACACAGAGCATTGCATCCACAAGTACATCACAAAAATGGCTCCCAAAGAGGAACTGCTAAGGGAATGCCCAAGACTTCAACAGACAGAGGATGTAGAAAAGAAGGAGGTTCCATGGCAAGACAAACCTCTCCATGGGGTGTACCACCGGTAGATAGTGGATGTGTCTCACATGACAAAATCTTACCAGTTGAAAAGTCAGTACTGAAAGACAGTACTGATGCATTAATCCTAGCAGCAAAGGAACAGGCACTTGGCACAAGATCAATAAAAGCGGGAGCCTACCAGGCAAGACCCAGGGTGCAGAGATAGCAAAAAGGGTAGTTGAGAATGACAGGGCTAAGATCCTATGGGAATGCCAGATCCAGACAGACAAGCAAGTGCTTAGCAAAAAAAAAAGTAGTATAAAAAGAGTATAATGCACACACTAAAAAAGGGGGAATACTTCCAGCAATGTGCTTCAGAAAGGGAGGGCCAATCCCTGGAGACATCAAATGGGAAAAAATAAATATCCAGGCACGCCTGAGGTTTCTTCTAAAATGCAGTCTTTTTATTTGGAACAATAAAGTGGAGACAACGTTTCGGCTCCTCTCTGAGCCTTTATCAAAACTTGTGTGTGTATATGTAAACTCTTGGTGGGGAAAAAAGTTATTGAAAACCCCTTCCACCTGAAGTCAGTGGATAGTCATACATTGTTAAATACATATCTGTACACCAGTCAAGCCATACTACTTGCTTTTCCCACAGAAATCTAAAATTTGCCATGACGTTGCTACTGCAAGGGATTCTTGGTGGGCATATGCAAGTGTTTCTGGGTAAGTATATGCAAATTAGTTCAACAAAGAGTCACTTTTTGCCTCATTATTCCATTTTAAACATGCGTTCCTTGAAGTATGTTTGCTGTACATAACAGCTCAGGAAGAAATGCAAATCCAGTGGTAACTCAATGGTTAATTTGAACTAATAGAGGACTTGCAATTTTCCAATCGCAGGTTTCTGCTAAGCGTGCCTCATTTTAAATGTAGTTTAGGAAATACAATTTTAGAAATCAGCTTAAAGTCTCTACACAATAAAACTTTGTAATTTGAAAGAAGGTTAGCATATTACACTCAGTTATTAATCCTACGTAGAAAGGACAGTAAATCTATCTGCTCTATGATACATGTGAATTTAATCTTCCTCCTCAAAGTGCATTGCTGGAAGAATCATTTGCCAAAGTGAATGTTTCATGTCTCATAACTTATACATCAGGATTCAGTGTATTTGGACAAGAGCCACAACCGCAGCATGTATTCTGTGTTACCCTCCCTGAACACTAATAGTCAGTGTTATTAGATCACTATCCTCAAATGAATGGAAGCAGATTTGGATAAGACTTGAAATTCTACATGATACACAGTTATAATACAAATGATTTATGGGTCACATGGCACCAGTACTGTACGAATCTATATTAGTACCTCATTGGATCACAACAGCGGAAATCTCCTAGCGCTAAATAAAAACGCAATATATTGCAGTTGAACCTTGGGTATATTCTTGATGACCTTTAACAATATTAATACATTTTTATACATGTTTCAGGGCTGAGCCTCATTTCCTCCTATTCGTACATCTTCCGAGCTTACCATATCTCACTAATCTAAGTGGTTTATACCTGTTATATTGCTTGTGTAGTTGCTGTACGGAATGTTTCTTGTGCACCCTGTCTGTATTTGATATATTTATCTGTAGTGAGTATCTAATGGTACGTTGGCTAGACGAGGAGTCTTATTGAAACCACAGTCAGATTTTCATCATGTGTCCTCTTGATGCCCTATTCACAAACTGACACTTTCGTGGCTGAAATCTATAAATGTATAGACCTCTTCTGATCCCATGCTGCTCTGCTTTCTGTCTACACATCAGTTTGGCTGTGATGAATTCAGACCAAACATGCTCAATAGAGTATTTTGCACAAACTTACTCAGACTTCCTGCACTATTTAACCCCAGAATCTTACTGAATGTACACATACATTGTAAGACGGGGTTTGTTTTGTTCATGGTTTTACATTTGATTACTTTTTGATATAGCCATAGCCAGTGCAGGCATAGGCAGAGGTTGGGGAAGCATTGTCTAGCTGCCAAGTTCTCAAAGTAACTGGTATTTGTAGAGGCAGATAAATCGGTTTGATGCGATACCTGCTCTCAAGGTAACCAATATGCAGGCTGCCTGGGTATTACATGTATATTGACATGGGCTCTAGACACACAATTAACCAATACTTTTTAGGGCTTACGTCTGTTCTCTCTCTCTCTAATGATAGTTTCTTGGCCTAGTAGGAAAGGCTATTTTGAAATCCCTGTTGTGGTAAGTGAAGGCTTTAGAGAGAATCTTGTCATTTGTAATGCTGTTGTAGGTCATAGAATGTGACAGCAGATAATTACCATTCAGCCCACCTAGTCTGCCCAATTTTTTTTAATACTTTCATTCGTTAATGGCCTTACCTTAAGTCTAGGATAGCCTTATGTCTATCCCACGAATGTGTAAACTCCCTCACTGTATTAACCTCTACCACTTCAGATGGAAGGCTATTCCATGTGTCCACTACCCCCTGTAAAGTAATACTTCCTGAAATTATTTTTTTTGTGGTACCTGGTCAGACTTTTAGTATACAGAAAAAGAATATAAGAACTCACCTGATGAAATATCAAATATGCCAACCATGGATATAACATAGAAAGTCCACTCCACACTATAAAGGCTATATAATGCCATGTAGAATATTATCTGGAATTATGTAGATACTGTTACATTATAACTCTGTAGAGGCAGGCATTCCATTGGGTCATAGCAAATCCCTTCAGCAATAACATGCATTTAAACCAAAACAAACAGTGTAGACTTCCTGAACTTATTTTTACACCTTTGTCCCTCTAATTTAAGACTATGTCTTCTTTTAAATATAGTCTCCTCCTTAAGTGTTCCTTAAAAAAAAGAAGTTACTCTAATCCAGTGGTGTGAGGGTCCTTACTGTTGCACTGCACCCCCTACTTCCCCCCCATAGAGAAGCATTGGAGGCCTTGAGGGTATTTGTCAATGCTATGCCAATTGAGAACCATTGAAACTAATGGGAATTACTGCTTTCCATTTGCTCAACTGCTCAAAGACAGCCAGGAGGGTGCAGGATTTTATAAAATGTGTAAATTTCTCTTTTTGGTTCCCTTGCATCCTGACTCAGTGCTGAGAGGATGCGATAGACAACACATTGTGGAACTGCAAGAAATTCCAGGAATTGTCCCTCAAATTGCAACTCACAGAAGACATCCTGCTCTCCACTAAGAACCATGAACTGAAAACTGCATCTCCCAAACTCCTTTCCTTTTCCACAAAAGTAGGCAAAACTAAATATATTTCAAATGTGTGATGATTTAGGTATGTATGCAAATTTATACATGGATGCAAGTGATGGCTAAACATGAATGGCACCTCACATCCAATCCCTCAACCCCCCCCCTACCCCACCAAATAAAAAACAAACAAAAACAAAAAAATCACGTTAAGACTTTCCGTAACCCAATACCCTTCCTGATACCACTCACCCTCCTCTCGCTCCAACCTCTACATATTAAATTTAAATAGTCTTCACCTTTATTATTCTGACGCCTAAAACAGCTGGTCAATCTTGGTCCAACTCTGTAGAGAAGTAGACATGGGAAGGGACAACTTACTTGTAGACATGTCCTAACAAGATCTCTTAATAAAGACTTGATTTGAGTATAATGAGATTTTCTTAAAGGAACACTCCAAGCAGACTGTAGTAGTATGGCTCTAGTGGTGCCCTGGCACCCTCCACCCCCAATATAGTCAAACTATATTGTCTCTGTCCAGCTAGAAGCTTCCAGTGGCCAAGTCATACTGTGTAGGGAATTGGCTGGAAGCATCAGCTAATCAATCTCATCCATTGAATTAAATCTTACATCACAGGGCTTAGCTTAGAGAGCTTCTGTTTCTCTGAGAGGCAGAGAGTGGTGCCCAACAGAGCCTAAGTAAAAGTTAAACTAATTTAAAATCATTACAGTGCATGGTAGTTGTTGTAGAGCTCGGAGTGTTCCTTTAAAACCATGTGAATTGGAGGGCCTTCACATATTCAATTACATTTTCAGAAATGGCAGGTTGTAGTTAAAAAAAATATCCAATACACAAAAAATACTGAGGACGAAGTGATTTGTAACATTTTATATACATTTATGGCTTCATACAAAGGATTGTTCTTGTGTCTGTAAGTACATCAGGCACTTGTCTGCAGAAAACGACCCATGAATCGTTAAAGGAATATGAAAATGCTGCAATGCCACAAATATAAAAAAATATAAAGCAGTTTTTACATGCAACTATTCGCTATACTGCAGTTTTATTGTATCTATGAAAAATGTATGCTGGTTAAAGCCAAATTATTTTACTTGCAAAAACCACTTTGTAGCTTCTAATATATAATACAGTATTAAAAGGGAAAAAAAAATAATCAATCATCATAAATTAAGGGATTAACAATTGTATTGAAAATATGAATATGGCATTAGCGTCAAATGTACAAATACTATTTCCAGTGGTTTCACAAGTGCAAATGTTATATACAATTTTTAACATTGGTCCAATCCATAACTTTCAGACTGTCAGAGAAATGTACAGCAGTTAGTCCTGCAGATAAAGCTAATTGGTGTGATTATTCACCAATCTTTATATTAAATCAAAACACGACATAAAAAACACCAATAATTTGCTCTTACACAGCTATAATTTGTTTAGTGGCAATGGGCCGTATGGTCAATGTGACAGGAACACAAAACGACATTGGGCTAATTGAAAAAAAATTATCCATTAAATCATTTCACTATTGAACTTAATCCAACTCCAAACTCACAGAACCACAACCACAAAATCAGTTGCAGGTGGAAAGGGGGTAAAAGGGGCGGGCCAGTGGTGCAATTGCGGAACTGGCCCTGCCCCAAAAGGGGGTAGACTTGCTGGGAAAGGGAAGCCAAAATGTGAATGGTTGGGAGGCATAACTTAAGTATCTGTATAATTTACACCACTAAATTACATAAGGATAGATATTAAGTTTAATCAAAGCAAAACCTGCCAACTAAAAAATTCTAAATATCTGACATCATATAATCAATAATATTTTTATTTACTTTTTTAAATTTCTATCTACTCTTAAGCATAATGGTAAACAAAATGGGAGAACTTCTAAGCTATGTTTACATAAGTATAATTAGAACAGTTTTCATACAAGATGTGCAAAAATTTTCACAATGAAAGGAGCGGGTAACTTTGGCAAACCAGCTGATTTTTTGTGTGTTTGTTTTTTTAAGGAACACTCCACGCACCACAGTCATAACACATTTAAGTGGTTATAGTGTTAGGAGGCTGCAGGTGCAGTTCCATCTGTTTTTTTCTCCAATTGTTTCCAACTAGTCTGACAAAAAAAGTGGATGCATGGCTCCCAAAGCCCACCCGTCTGCCTCAGGTACTTTATCATTATCCAAATATTTGTATAAATACACGCATAATTATTGATTATTAATTACAGGGAAATTTTACATCATTATCTGTTATGTTTAAAAAAAATGTTTATTTAAAATGCAATGCAAACACTTAATATCTAGTTGTCTAGAATAAAGATATATGCTTCCCTAACAATATAACAAACTGTAAAAATTTTGATTGGTTTGAATTCAGGACAAGTTGCATAGAACAGTGAAGCAAACACGCTACCTGCATGTTTAAGGCAAATGAGAAGATGTGGTTTAAGGAGGAACCGCTACTTTAAAGAGAAATTAATCACAGAGAATATACATTTTTCATCTCTGCACCCAGCCAAGCGTGTGAATTTTAACTTTTTTTTATAATGCAATTTAAGGATCTATGGGTAAGTTTTTGATTTATTTTTTTACATTAACCACATATTGGTTTAATGGTGGAAGACACCATTATTAGACTCTCTCTAGAGTCAAAAGGATCCCTAGTGTATGAGAGAAGACAGTCCCACTGTAGTTACATGTTGTCTGTTCGCAACAATTCGCTGAAACAGCCTGGTGACCCAATATTGGCTCCTGACCTGTTGGTAATCACTGTATAGATAAAATACATGAGAATAATGAAAATGTAAAAAAAAATGTAAATTTTATTTTCTGCAAATCAGTAAGATTTGCAGTTTCTTCAGTGAGGCCTCCAAAGCTCCAGGAAGTAGATCAGCTAATCCTAGTGCTCTCAAGGCACTGATCAGCCAGTGATTTATGGGAATTGTAGTTCAGGTGTCAGCATGTTATATAGGTTTTTCAGCCCGCAATCCGTTTCATGAATGAAGCTATTTGTGGGGGGATGATAGAGGCAGGGTTAATATAGAATTATAAGTGATTTTATTAAAAGCTGTCTTTTTTAATCCCAATCGTAGATGTTGCTAGTGAGGAAATTGAAAGAGATGAGTTTATGGAACAAAACTATTAAAGCTGATCTGTAAATTAGCCTTTTTCACCAAACTATGAATTGCTGATAATAGCACTGAAAGTTACATGCAAATACGTAGCCCTTTCAATCCTGAATTACACAGACAAGCTAAGCTGTAAACTAAGTGATGTCATTACCAAGTTTTTCTAATGTCCACTATAACGGACATTACAACTGAGAGAGCGTGAAATTTAATTAATGCTGACATGAGATTAGGTTAAGTGATTGACCTTGTTCAATCTGAACATTTTATACATTTGGGCATATCAATTTGTTTTTTTTTTTTTTATTTCTAAGTATAGTTGCCTTGCAATAAAAAAACCCAGACAAAGCTGTTCTAAAGTATTCGTCTGATTTTTCAGGAAACAATGCCACTTATAGAACCGTTAATTTAAAAACAAAACAAATATATTTATTTTATCCATTGTAGCTCTAGTAAAGTGTAACACAAATTCTACATGTATGATTTGCAAATGATGCATTGGTATTGTCCCTTCTCTCATGGACTGTGCCCTATTTATAATTGTTTCCCATTGCTTCTAATGCTGTACATACTCTAAAAGTGAATGGTAATATAATCATATTAACTAAAATTATCACTTTTATTGTAAAAAATAAATTTAAAAAAGTGTTGTATCAATAAAATGACTAACAAATATATAACCCAATGCCAACGCCAATTGAACTTTTAAAAAATCCTGTGTTCTCTATATTGGAAACATCTAAAATATGAAAACATCATTTTAACGTCAACATGTTACAAATCACACCCAGCTCAAGAAACTGATGCCTAAATAAAATATTACCAATATTTAACAGGTGAAAAAGTAAGTTGATTACTCCTTTTTCTGTTGTAGCTGTGTGGCTGTCTTTGTGACGTCTGACTTTGTCACTGCAGATTTTCTCTAAACACTCAACTCTGGTCAGTTAGAACCTTAAAAGTTACTAGGCACTTCATGGGAGAGAAATACTAAGCTCTCAGTTAATAAAACCAAAAAACACGTGATGTCCATTACAGTGCACACAAGCTCTGAATGGGTTAATGGGGATACCGTCCCAGTGTAGTAAGCATACGCCAATGAGTTAATCTTGCAAGTTTGTAGGTTTCAATAAAGAATGTGGCACTGGAAAACACTTAAAGGGACAATGTAGGCATTGTAACAGATTTGTTTAACTGAATACCCTGGTTCTGTCCTTCCATTCTGCATTAAGCAAGTTTCAATGTTTTATTCTTAAACAAAAATCCCAAGAAGCCCATATTCTCTGAGTTGCTTAGGCTAATAAGGAAGCATCAGTCTGACCAGTAATGGACAGATGTGATTGGCTTAGAGTGTCTGCTGACTGATTTTAGCCTATCATGTCTCTCATCGCTGGTAAGACTCGGTATGGCTAGAAGGAAGTGTGTAATCTCTGCCTTAGCCAAACCTCCAGTGAGGGTGGTTTAACATTAAATAGAGGGACATTACCAGGGAACGCCAAGCCCTATAATCAGTAGAATGAGATGTGTCCATTTAAGATGTGATGATTCTAACTATATGTATTGAAGCATACTTTCAGTTTTAGTTGATATTCTATAAGTCTATGTGGCTTTAACATTATAGTACCAACAAAAAGTACAGTTAAAGAGGAGCAAATAAGAAATGGCTGTGATAAACATCATGCCAAAATGGACTTACTCGAGTATGGAAAGCCAGATTGGTCGAATGGTGGTGGTCTGTATTTGTTTAAAGACAAGGAGAGTTCCCCCTTTAGATACACTCGAGCTCTTATTAGTATAGATTGTGGACCAATAAAGTATTTAAAACAAATCAATATTATGCGTACAACAAAACTACACACGCAGTATTTTCCAGGACTGATTTCCTTTAAAATAAAAAATTTAAAAAAAATAAATAGATAAATTAAAATGGACATGAGCATTTAATAATACATTGTGAAACCTCTAGAAAATAAATACAACATTTCACTCTCTCACGGTAAGAGAGGATAGCAATGATTTATTCTATATTGCATCACAGTCCCCCCCAAACAGCTGAAAAGGGGGTAAAGCATCAATAACAAGCAATCAAAGCATATTAAAACACTTTACGGTATTTGTAAATCAGTCTCATAAGAAGGTTGTTAAAGAAAAAAAAAAAAAAGGTTAAAAAAATTGCAAACTTATTTTCAGGAATTAACTAAGCAGGCGATACAAACATTTATACACAACTTTTAAGGCAAAATGAAGAAATATTTACTTCTTATTTACAGGGTTTTCTACCATTTTCCTTTTAAGAATGTCCATGATATCTTAACCATAACTCACCCAAATCCTCTACATAAAAAGCTGGTACTAAGCATGTTGGAGACTGAAAGTTGAGAATAGCAGTGCTATTCAGTAAACACGGTAATTGTGCTGTATTTAAAAACTAACAAAATTAGAAAAATAAAAATGTAAAAAATTTTAAGTTAATCTGGGTACGGAAGTAAACTTCAACATGAATAATGAGTGAATGGTTTTGGATAAATGTGCACAGTCCAAATATTTTTGGGATAAAAGCACACATCCCGGCCAAAAACATCTCATGCCAATAAGCCTCTTTTTTTTTTTTTTTTTTTTAATCGCCTTCTGCCTTGAACTTGTTATATATTAACTTTGATAATTTAAGATTTTGAATGAATATTAATCTAAGTAGAAAATGCCAATTTTTCAAATATTTAATTAAGTAAAACTGATTATCTGCCTTGATTTACAAGATTTTTAGCTTCCATTTATCAGCATTGGAAATTTGCAAACTGGTGTGTGTGTGTGTGTGTGTGTGTGTCTGTCCCTCTCCCCCACCCCAGCCCCCACAAATTTTTTTTGAAATTCTCACAGGGCAAAAAGGTCAGTTCTAAATGTTTTTGTTGGTAGAATATGTCTCCCATTCCTATTCAGAAGCACATCTTGCTTTTGGGCCATCAGAAGCTTGACCACATATGTGAATATGTCATTCTCCGGTTTTGACGTTCATTTGCATACGAAGGTAGGTTGAAGACCTCGTTATTCCTGAAGCAGGACTACCAACTTTTTTTTTCTTGAATGGTGTTTACCAACACAGCCTTGAGTTTATTGTGCTCTATAATTTACTTGTAACCAACATAGCTCTGGCCTCTGGCTCCTCAATATACACACACGTGTTCCTTTTCTACAATGTACATTGTAATCAATTTGTCTGTCTCTGTAGACTTGATTTCTCGTCATATATTTCAAACTTTTACTGGATCAGCATAAAATCATTCAAAGGGCTTTTCTTCCAGATAGTCTGCTCTGTAATACTATTAAGACTACATGTATGGGAAAACACCAACAATTCCCTAGTATTTTGTTTACTGTTTTACTTAAAGCAGATTTATTGGCCTTCAAAAATTAACGTTTAGCACCAACTATGGATAATTTTTAACATTGGTCCAATAAATAGACAAAACTAAGTAGATTGGGTATTTAAGTAAATCAAAATGATGTTTCTAAACACATTGTTACCAAACACAGGTAACATTATTTTAGAAAAAAAGAAAGAAAAGGTAAAAATAAAGAGCGACACAGACAAATTCAGTTTCTGGAAATAGAACTGCAAAAAAATGAGTTAGTTGCCCATTTGGTGCTTAAGGTGTCCAAATGCTTAGGAATGCCTTTTCCAAAGTTTCTATTAATTTTTTTTTCAAATCTCTATGGTAGATGTCCGGTGTTACTCAAAGAGCATCTGCACATATCAAGTTCATCAATTCTTCACTGCTCATACATGCACTGAATCAACAGGGGATGAGAAAACACTCTGGCAACTTGCAGGATTTTTGGATTACAATGATTGGACAAAGGAGTTGTATTCCAAAAGCTGGTTGAAGGGGCAAAAAAAGTTGACTTTCCCATTGAGAGTTCTAGTCAGTTTGGCACTTCATATTTAAAAAGAGGTCAAAAAGCAGCACATCACACAGAGACGCTAGGCAACATCCATCCAAAAGAACCCCATGGATCTGCCACATTTGTAAAAGAGGAACCAATTATCAAAAATTTGGATAAGGGCGTCGGGCATCTTTGGACATTTTCACTTCCACTGCTCTTTGCTGTGATTGAGAAAACCTAATTGGGAAAAATAAATAAATAAATAAATAATTAGTGTTTATTTTATTTAAATTTAATTGACAAAATGTTTTATACAATTAAAATGTAAACATAAATGCAAATAAATGTTCCCACACTGATACATAAATAAACATTTCTTTAAATGTAATTTCTTCGTAAAGTAAAATCATCAAGGCATGTTTTTTGTGCTGCAGCGAATTAATATAAATGTTGAGTTAGTGGTACACTTTTTAAGCACAACGTGTAACACTGATTTTCATAAACTTTTCATAGTTTCCCAATCGTATCTTAAAAGGGACTCTCCAGTGCCAGGAAAACAAAGTGCCCCCCTCCCTCCCATGTTCCGATGGGGGAGACCTAATGCGCATGCGCGGCAGTGGCCGCGCACGCATTAGACCTCCCCATAGGAAAGCATTATTTAATGCTTTCCTATGGGGAAAATCTGATGCTGGAGGTCCATGAGGACATCCAGCGTCAGATAACCGACCAGTTTGGATTCTGGAAGCCCTCTAGTGGCTGCCTGGTAGACAGCCACAAAGGGTAGACTTAGAACTGCAATGTTTTACATTGCAGCACTAAGTGCAATAGGGGCTCAGCACTCAGACCACATCAATAAGCTGAAGTGGTCTAGGTGCCTGGAGTGTCCCTTTAAGAATAAACCTGCTTTGGGAGAAAAGCGGGTTTAAGGAGAAATGCATGAAAAGACGTATAATGGAGTTAATCTCTCCTTCATCTGACACGCAAGCCTGTAAATCAGAACGCGTTAAAGAGCATTATGTAGGATTGTTTCCAAAATTGCTAAATCTTACTTTTTTTACTGAAAAAATTAAGTAAAGACTCTTTACAATCGAACGGTTACAAGGTACATTGTAACAACAGTCTGCCAACTAAATATTATTTCTGGAGGTTTTTGTTTTATTTCCCATTTAAGTGATTTTTGTTATACTTTTAGAAATACACATTGATACCAACAGTGCATGTAATATGTCAAGTTTGTATTTATCCATATGACTTAAAGGGTTACTCCAGGTTAACACAGTGAAGGGGTTTAAGCATGCGTGGGATAGGCATGAGGCTATCCTAGCTAAAAGATAAGGACAGGGACTAATGAAAGTATTTAGAAAATTGGGCAGACTAGATGGGCCGAATGGTTCTTATCTGCTGGTCTCCATGACCACTTTGACCACAGTGATTTGAAGTGGTAATGGTGGTGGGAGTATGTATGTGCAGTGTTTCAGATTAAAATACTGCACATACTGAGTAAACTGTACTTCTGTGCTAGGGCTAGTTGCACACCTGGCTCACATGATTTAGACACTCAGAACTCTATTACGGGCTGCCTAATGTCAATTTTGTGCTTTAAAAAAAAAAAAACAGTAGTTAGCGCACACAGCAGCCTGTCAACTGACATATTAAACTTGCAGTGCTCCACTCCCTATCATCATCCTTTGACCTGGATTTGGCTGTGCGAGGTACTGGCTGACATCAGGAAGAGGCTTGGAAGTCAGTGCTATGAGCTTCTACAGACACTGGAGTCCAGTTAGTAAAAAAAACATTTTGTTTTATTTTTTGGCAGTGAGTAGCCAGCTTTAAAAATAGGTAAATAAAAATCTTTAAACAAAAATAAAATGACACTAGCATATTATGGCTACAATGTAACAGAGTGTTGTGCAACTTTGCTACCAAGGTCGCTACGTAAATTATTAGACCTCATTGAATATTCACTGGCTACCACTGGTCTGTTTATCTAGACTTTGTTAAGATATTCATGAATCCTAATTCAATTAACTACAAAGAATAACTTTTCTTCCAAAGATGAATTAATTGGAGGAAAAACAGCAGAGAATGTTTCTTCTATTGAGGTAGGATTATGAATATGATTTACATGTGAACTTCTAGCCTGTGATTTTGATTTGCCAAAGATTATAATGACACAGTAGACAGCCAGACTGATTAGTGGCCTATGATTGTATGCAGAAAACAATGGATAAACAAAATTATCTTAAGGCGAAAGGAATATAAATTGGGCAGAAAAAATTTGGAACAATGCGCAATATAGATTTTTCGTTATTTAGGCAAATCCATTTACAGCCTTTATTCTTCTACATTTGTAAAATCCCTAAATAATCAGAATATACCTCTTCATTAGATAAAAATAGTTTGACATGGATCATTCAAAGTGAGAGATGGCCTAGCAAGATTTCATTTCCAAAATTGTTGACACTAGATCTACATTTACCAAAGGGCTTACCACCCAAATCCAGGGTTTATTATCTACTTTCCTTTCCTAACAAGAATTAGGAAATGTGGTTGGTTAACTAAATAAAATAAAAATATAGGGGGGAAATCTGATAAACCCTGCACCTCCCTGTAAACTCAAATTTTAAGCCCCATCTTTGCCCAATAAAATAGGCCAGATTAAAAACAAAAAAGTCAAATAAATTAAAATGCATGCATTTGTAACCCACCAATGTTCTGTCACCTAAAACATTGACAGGGTTTTTTTTTTTTACTAATGGGAGAATGGTCAGAAAATCTAAGTTGGATCAAAGTAAATGTCACATTTAAGTTCAAAATAGCTGAAGTGGAAAAATTCTCTAAGTATGATTTCTCTAAGTCACGTTCCAGTTTTGCCATTTTGATTTTAATTTTTAAATTCATGTTGAATTCACCTTGAATTCCCACCAAGTAACATTAGTAGCGATAAGCACTGTTAAACGACTGACAAATGACAGTCCAATAGAGGGACAGACAAAATATTAAAAGCCGTGTTCGGAGAGTAACCAGCTGTCCTTCATTTGCTTCACGAACAATTACAAGATTAGTTTTGAAACTCAAGGGTGCGGTGTGCCTCTTACATAACTGCTTACATATTACTCTTTGTGTCATGTAAGCAGTTTATCGAAATAAAAAATAAAAGATAAGTGTTGCTTTGTAGGCTAAACAGGATTCCTTGAGACACCATGGATTTTCAAGAAAAATAAGTTCCAGTTTGCGTTGATTTGTGTTGGATAATGAGCAACATAAAATGATACATAATTACATAAAAGACAAGGCTTTCTAAGTTCATTAATAAAGTTCACATTATGTTACGTTTCACAATTTCAAAAAACAAAATGTAAAGCAAAATAATCGTGTAAGGATACTTCAAACAACCAATTATCAAGGCTACAGATTGGAGATTGCAAAAGCTATCATAGAGAATCTACTTTATAGTACAGTAGCTTTTCAGACTACATACAATTCTACTATCATTAACTCACCAATTTATATTCTTTATCCAGATACCCAACTATGCGTGGTTTTTGTTACACTGTGAGGAAAACTTTGGTTGGGCAATATGCTATCAAAGTTAAAGTCATCATCCATAAGGTGGTCATTCCGGATTATGGACTCCATATCACAATCCAAGCTTTCAATCAGCATGTCATCCAAGTCACTAGGAAGGATTTCTTGGTGGATTGAGACAACTCTTCCGTAGCCATTGCAGCTATTAGCAGGGTATGGACTCATGCCTGCCATTTGAACGGATTGAGTCATATGCACTTGTGATGACGTTTTCACTGTTGACAAGCGGCTAATGCCAGAGCTGTGTGTCATAGCACCCACTGTATGGGGCAAGGCACGACCATTGATTGCTGATGGCTGACTATGTGGCTGATGTGAGTGGGGAAGGGTTGTCATTTTGTTGTGGCAGGATTGGCTGACATATGTCGGCATTATAGAGTTGGACGCCATCATTGCATTCTGTCCCAATACTCTGTTGCTGGCCTGTGAAACTGTAGGATCTACTGTAGTCAAAATATCAGTATGTGGTGGTGAGTCGGATGTAAGTAGTTCCTTTAAAAGTCCAGGAACATTGTATGGACCAACACCTCTGTAGGCTGGTTTACTGTCTGGTACGGTTTGCATAGGCATCTGTGAGATGGAGTTCATACTAGCTTGAGCATAGCTGTACTTTCTGTAATCGGGGCTGGGTGATCCAATGCTTGTGTTTGGGGATGGTAATAAATAACCTGATTGCTGTATCATTGAAGCAGGTGAGGACTGTGTTGAAACAGTCAATGAGGTGTTTGGTGACAAGAGGTTTAGGTTATCCAAGAGATTCTCCATGTTTTCAGAGTTTGCCACCTCTGAAAGGCTTGGCAAAGTAGAAGCTAATTTGGTTCCTGGCGTGGGGTACACCAAAGAATGTACATCTCCGTCCCCAAGGTCATCCTGTTCTGGCATGATCGGAGAAAGTCTACCACTGATTGTGCTAGCGTTGGAACTCGTTCTAGGACGAAATGTGCTCCATGCTTCAAAGTCATCATTACTGTGGGAATTTGGGCTCCCGGGCCATTTGGAGAACTGTGATCCAGGGCTGTCTCCACTCCCATCTTGGCTTGAGGGCATGGAGGCTTTTTTCTTGGCAGCCCTTCCTCTGCTTTTGGTAAATTTACTGTTGTTGTCCATAGAAGCGGCTCTTCTTCTAGGCGATTTGCCATTTTTACCTCCTTCAGGGTTGAGTATCCACCATGAACTTTTACCTGTTCCTTCATTTTGCACTCTCACAAACTTGCTGTGCAGGGACAAATTATGACGAATGGAATTCTGAAAACAAACAAACAAAAAAAAAAATCGAAGTCAAAACTTGTTCAATCTAATAAAAAGAATAAATAACTCATTAACCTAAGTACATGCTACCCATAATTAAAAAAAAACATTTATTTGGTCTTATATAGGATATAAATATTACAATACAAAGGGATTTGTCTAATTACTGCAACTCAAGGGGTTATGAATATGCAATAAACCTGTAATTTGCACAACATTTTGCCATAAATACAAAACATTAAAGAAACACTATAGTCACCAGAACAACTACAGCTTAAATGTAGTTGTTCTGGTGTGTATAGTATGTCCCTTCAGGTTTTTAATGTAAACGCTGCCTTTTCAGAGTAAAGGAAGTGTTTACATTGCTCCCTAGGAACACCTCTAGTGGCAGTTACTCAGACAGTCACTAGAGGTGCTTCCTGGGTCAGTGCTACACAATGTGCAATACTGACTTTCAGTGTTTGCACACTCTGCATGGAGGCACTGAACATTCCTCAGAGACGCATTGATTCAATGAGGAGATGCTAATTGGTGCATTCCTTTAAATGTCTTGTACACACTAATGTAGCAAAATGTATAAATTACAAATCCATAGGACTGCAAAACAGTCAAAGCCACCCAGTAGAAAATAAATCCAAACGTTTGGCTGTGAAACATCTCATTGTTCCATAAAAAGAAGTTACATATTTTCAGTAACTTGTTATTTCTTACTCATCAAAAATATCCTAAACTAGTATGATTGTCGCAAGGACAAATGAGGTCACACAAAAAGATACTGAAGCCAAGGGGGATGGCCCAAAAAAAAAAAAAAAAAAAGAAGCAATTTTCATAACAGGAAAAAAGTCTGCCTGGCTGCTTGCACAAATTCCTGTTTTTTTTTTTTTTTTTTACATACAGCCAGCAGGAAGAGAGAGAAAAAGGAATTCATAAAAAGGGAGACGGGATCTTTAAGAATTTTTTTATTATAGATTGGTGGCTGTCATGTAATTATGGGATTTAAAGAATAAATTAAAAAAAAAAAAAAAGATATATAATCATTTCAAACCAGGAGAAAACCTTCTTTTGCAAACAGGTGAATATTGGGTTGATGAAGAGAAACTGTCCAACTAAAATTAATTTGTTAAAGAACATTAACTCAGTTTACAACCAAGAAAGAGTTACTCTCTGGCTACGCCTCATTCTAGGTTATTATTTCCCTTTGTAGGGAAGTATCTACTGTAATCATGTCCTAGAGCACAAATGACTACAAATGAAACCGGATAATAGCCAGGAATGCTGACAAGTTACTTTGATCTGATGCAGTTACATAACTTTTAGTAAAGTCCTCATTAACCCAGTTATCCAGTTTACAGAGCAGACAAAGTGGTTATGGTGTTCGTAAGCCCCCCGATTCTGAGTGAAGCCTCTTGAGCAGTTTGACAAAAACCCAGTGTCCCATGACACACACTGCCATGAAGACGTGGTGGTTTTGGTCTTTAGTCTGTTCCTTTACGTAGAGAAGATAGGTTTTATAATATTTTTTAATATTATAATCACTCTTTTTTTTCTTTTCAGATAATAATCTGAATATAATTATCTTTTCAGATAACAATCACTCATTTTAAACCAGAATGGATGGGATAATATGCAGGCAGCTGTAAAATTTAAATATGAAAAACTTTATAGTTTTGCAAATGGGCCCTCCACGATATTTCAGCTTTTTTTTCTTTTCAAGTGCTTAATGCAAATCATTAATATATTTCAAGGGAAATAATTTAGAAAAAGAAGAAAAACATTGATTTGTATGTAATATTAGCAAGAGTCGTGGAGTTCTTAAAAAGCACTAATGGTTTTTTTTGTTTTTGTTTTTTAGAAATGAATAGACTATTATAAAAGATGAAAAAAATAATAATAATAAAAGTTTGTGGACTTGCTTCTGGGCATTGGAGAAGACTGATTGCCAGCCTCCTGCCATGTGACTATGGCCCCTGGGATGTATACACACCCTCACACACTAGTCCAAACACCACACCCCTCACAATCACAAAAAAGGACTTTAAGCCTAGAGGAAGAAGTGGTAGACGTGAGCAAAAAAGAAAGGTTAGAAAGATAACAACTACACATAATACTACCAGCACTGGCATTTTTAACCTCTCACAAAAAGTTTTAAGTGGTGCACAAATATCAGTTTTAAATAAAGGTTTAAAATTTGCCCCTGCCAATACTTTTAAATCCTTCCTGGATATAAACAAATTTGTCTATAAAGCCACCCTAAAAAGATTTTTTACAGACAAAAATGAAGAAACTTCTGTTTTATGCCCCCCCCTCCCCCTCACCACCAACACAACATCAGGTAATCAATACTCAATTAAAAGAAAAATCCAAATTTTATCCAGCTCATTTTAAATCTGCTCCTTTGACTATGTTCGAAAGATCTCAATAAAATTAAGAACACCAAATATGACCCCCATAACCTTACACATTCAGAAAGAATTGCACTTAAAGAACTTCAACAAGACACTAATATAGTAATTAAACCTGCCGACAAAGGAGGAGGGCTAGTCAGCCTATCCAGCACAATGTATACTGAAGAGGCACATAGACAGTTAAACAACCAAGAAGTATACACCAAGCTCTCATCAGATCCAACAATGCAAATACAAGCTATTTTAACTAAAATTTTTAAATAAAGGTTTAGATTTGAATATTTTAACAAAACATGAATTACATTTTCTCAACAAGAAGTTCCCTAAAATCCCTGTAATATATTTTCTTCCCAAAATACATAAACACGAAACCAAACCCCCTGGTATACCTATTGTGTCTGGTATAGGTTCCCTCCTTTGTAATATTTCACAATATATTGACACCCTCCTCCAACCCGCTGTTAAGGTAATGAGACCCTACTTACAAGATTCTATGGCCCTTCTAAAGTTCTTGAAAGATTTTAATTGGAAATCCACTTTTACTCTCGTTACATGTGATGTGCAATCACTATATACGATTATACCTCACACCAGTGGCTGTCAAGCAATTAAAGAAATCTTAACCAATGAAGGTAGGATAGCTGATATCCAAATTAATTTTATCCTTGAAGGTATAGATATTTTAAAAAACAACTACTTTTGGTTTCTTAACTACTTTTATCTCCAAAACAGAGGGATTGCTATGGGGACTAGGTTTGCCCACAGTTACGCTAATTTATTCATGGCACATTGGGAATCTGAAGCCATCTTTGGTGACCATGCCTGGAGGGCAAACCTAGTCTCCTATTTCAGATATATTGATGACCTCTTTTTTTTATCTGGGAAGGCCCAGAAGATAGTCTTATTTCTTTTATTAACCATTTGAACACTAATAATAGATTATCATTTTAACTCCGAATATAGTAAGGAACATATTAACTTTTTAGATCTCAATATATTTATTCAAAATGGTCAAATAAACACCAAAACATTTTTTAAGAAAGTTTGTGTAAATTCTGACATTGACAAATCCAGTTGTCACTATCAACCCTGGCTCGACAGTGCCCCCAAGAGCCAAATTTTAAGACTTCGGAGAAATTGTTCACAATTAAATGATTTTAAACAACAAGCAGATTTCTTAAAAAATAAATGTATTGAAAAAAATTACTTTGAATCAATTTTAACAGATACTGTCAATAGCATTCAACAGAAAGATAGAGACAAACTCTTGACATATAAAACAAAAGAGACTGACGGTACTATGTCCCTACCTATTATTTTTAATTATAATAATAAAAGTGGCAATATTAAGAAAATCATTAAAAGACATTGGCATATTTTAAAACATGATGATACTCTTAACAAAATTTTACCCGAACATCCCAACATAGTTTTTAGAAGAGCCCCTAATTTTAAATCAATTTTAACTAAGAATTTTACAAGGGAAACAAAAATCAAACCATCTTTATCACGGTTTCCCCAAATTAAGGGTTTTTGTAAATGCAAATCTTGTATAGTATGTAAATCCACAAACCCTACAGTACCACCTAAGTTTCTCAATTTGTTTCTAACGTAACGAAAAAGGTGTACAAAATTAATGATTTTATTAACTGCACTACAAAAAAAATGTTATTTATCTGCTTGAATGCCCTTGTGGCCTCCAGTATGTTGGAATGACCACAAGGTCATCCAAACTTTTTATTAAACACAATAATGACCCAAGATTGTTAAAATGTATGGGAATAAAAATATTTACCATTCCCTGGAGAGGAGGTGGCATTAAAAACATTCTTGGGAAAACTGAAATGGAATGGGTACATAAGCTTCAGACACTTATGCCCCATGGTCTGAATGCAGAATTTGATCTGTTTAATTTTTTATGAAAATGTACACGTTACAATTTTACTTATTTGTATTGGTATTTACTGTGTAAGCTGTAATTCCCTTTGTATTCTGTTTTTATATTTATTTATCTTTTCACTTACATTTATTGGTATGCCCCTCCCCCTATCTTGCCGACTGCTATGAGCACTATTCTAGCCGTTCGGCATGTCTTTGCTTTTCCTACCCGCCCCCCTCCCTTATTCAGCCATAGCCCCTATTTTCCGCCCTCTTCCCCTTGCCGGCCGCTATACTAATGCGTGCCGACGGCTGTCCCTAGTGCACGCGCATGCGCGCACGCCTACTACATTTCCCAACTCCCATTGCGGCATGAATATAGTCACGTTATCGCACTATAACATTTCTATCTAGCGGATTAACGCTCATTTTGAAATTTTAATGTATTACATTATGTCTACTACTACATCTTATTGTTATTTTTATCTTATTAACATGTTTTATTAATATTACTTGTATCTGTATTCTAATTAGCTGACCGGATTTTAGGCACCAATTTCAATCAATTCTTACCCTATTTAAACTTACCCTGCCAGGTATTATGTTCTAATTCCATACTGAGAAAGCCTTTTTAGGCGAAACGTGTTTGTGGATTTTATATTGTGTATTTTAATCATTAAAGCTCTGTTGGTTACTTTTATTTTTGCCAATCATCTTTTATACACTCTATAATAAGTCTTTTGATTTTTACCTGGCATTTTTATCGTTGTGGACTCCAAGAAATCCTAGGTAGGGATTAAACCACCAACGCTTATACCAGTGGGCATTTCGTTTGCCCCACCCTTGTTTTATTCAGAGAGCACTATTGGTTGTCTCTATTTTATTTTCTTTGAGTATTGAACATACTTTTGAAGCAAGACACCTGCACCATATCCCATAAGCGAGGATTGTACCGCTGTACGCTGTCCATACTAGAGCTAGCTATAGCTCTTACTCATGTGAGTGCATTACGGTCTTCCTTTTATCTTACCTTATTGGATATATTGCACTATTTTGTTCTATCTTTTGTCTTTATATATTATTGGATCTTTCCAGGGAAGATTTACGTGGACATTATCCCTGACCAAGCACGTTACAGACCATTTGATCTAAAGCAAGAACTGTCAAGTTAAGACTTTTTTTGGGGATATATTATTGTTATCCTATTATATTTATTTATTTATATTTACTTTGTGTGGCGCAGCCTCTTTTCTGTATTTTCTCCCCTGGGATGTATTGCCTGCTCTCTTGTACTGCTGAGGATTGCTACCAACTAGGTGGATTTGGCTATGGAGCTTGTGTAGTGTCCTCTGTTGGTAGCAACAGTAATATGCACTACCTGAATAGCAAGACTGGTAGTTTGCATATTCGGGTAGATTTGCATATCACTAATTCTGCATGCAGGAGAGACATTTTGTGTTAATTATGGTCTTCCCCACCCATTTATAAATATGTAATTATGTTATAATAAGTCACTGTATGTTGCCTGCTCTGATTTGACTGTTTGTAATTTTATTGAGTTTTCACAGCAATGTTAATGTAATGACCATATGGGCTAGACCCAAGGAAAATAAAGTTTTAGACAGTTCTACTTCACCCTCAATTTCGAGTCCTGTCTCTTATTGGGGGAATCTGCTACAAGGGATTGCTATGTTCTGCATATTTCCTTGCTATAATCACTCCTAAGCTCTTTTAAGAGCTCGTTCCTGCTTTGCTTTGAAGGAAAAGAGGTTTGGCCTGCGGTGGTTGTGGTGTCGGCTAGAGTGCTTGGAATCCTCAAGAAGTGCTAGGAGCATCCATCAAGGGAGGTACCCAGTTGGGGTGCCAGGTGATCCGTTACAAAGTTGAAGTCTACTTAACTGAAAAATGTACATAATGCAGAAAACATGACTGAAAGAAAAAAAACTGACAGAATAGAATAAGAGAGTCATGCGAAGGCCATATTTATAAATCTCAACAAAAATATAACTTAAATGGAATTGTCCCTTCTCTACAATTTATACCACTGAATAGAAACATGAAAAATCTTCTCGCTGAAGCTGGGAACTAGCAGGGCACAGAGTAGGCTGCATGTGGCACCAATCAGAGCAGCTCCGCACTGCTAACTTGGTAAATATGCGTGACATCAGCTTTTAGCTTGATCTACCCCGGGCATTGCTGCAAAGAGATCGCTGCTCTCACAACAGGACATGAATCAGGGGCTGGGGACAAAATGCTAGTGACACTGCCCACAAACCACTTCACCGAGTGGTGCCTAAAGTCTCCATTTAAAGGCAATAACATCATATTAATCTAAAATGGCTAGAGGTATTATTTTGCAGAATGTTTGACGATCGTGTACCTCTCGTTTCCTTGTCTTTTCAGGTAGAAGCGTAGAAGGCAAGTTACAATTTAAGAGAGATTTCCAAGAAAGATGGTATTCACATTTCATGGAAATAGAGTAAAAGTTACAAGTTTGACCAAAACATTCTTCTTTAACCGGTACAAAGGTGAACATATTATAGAGCAGAAGAGAATGTGGTGTCTAATGGTCAACTAAAAAGAGAGAGTTTGAAAGAAAATAAATGAAGTCCTGTTCCTGGACTGTTCAATGCAACATGTCAGTGCTTTCCCATGGTGAGTTTGAAGACTCTGGACGTCCTCATGCAAAGTGTGAGAACATCCAGTGTTGTTTCACAACAGGCAGTCTTAACCCCTTAAACATTGCAGTTTACATTGCAGGGTTAAAGGGATAGGGACACTGCACCCAGATCACTTCAATAAGATGAAGTGGTCTGGGGGCTTAGTGTCCCTTTAGGAGATTCTATCAGAATATTTAAATTAATAGGCACCCCTTTATGAGTTAAATAACTGTCCCTGGCTGAGATCTTTATTGATGATCTCAAACAATCCAGTATTTTGCCACAGAGAAGCATGTAGAAGGGGGGATATACTACGCATGTGTGGCAATTGCCTTTCTGCACCAGTTATTAGCAATGTACAAAGGAGATAGTGCAGGGGCATGCACTTTACACCAAAACCACTATGTTAAAGGACCACTATAGGCACCCAGACCACTTCAGCTTAATGAAGTGGTCTGGGTGCCAGGTCCAGCAAGGTATAACCCTTTTTTTTTTTTTTATAAACATAGCAGTTTCAGAGAAACTGCTATGTTTCACTGAGGGTTAATCCAGCCTCTAGTGGCTGTCTCATTGACAGCCGCTAGAGGGCTTCCGCGCTTCTCACTGTGATTTTCACAGGAAAGCATTCTCGACGGACTGACTGAATGCGCGCGCGGCTCTTGCTGCGCATGTGCATTCAGCCGGTGACGGAAGAAGAGGGAGGAGAGGAGGAGGAGAGCTCCACGCCAGGCGCTGGAGAAAGAGGTAAGTTTAACCCCTTCCTCTCCATCCAGCCCAGCGGGAGGGGGTCCCTGAGGTTGGGGGCACCCTCAGGGCACTATAGTGCCAGGAAAACGAGTATGTTTTCCTGGAACTATAGTGGTCCTTTAAGCTGTAGTGTTTCTGGTGCTTAAAGGATCACTCAAGTGACTCAAGTCACCCAGTCCATTCCATCTCAATGAAGTGGTATAGGTGCAGTGGTCCTGTCATTGTGAAACTCGTTCCTGAAATCAAATACATTTAATTGGAGGAGTGCTTTGTTTTGCCATGCATTGATTTTCCTATGACTTCAGCAGGCATGCTGATATCTTCAAAGGCTGTGCTGGCGGCTGCATTGGCAGAAATTATTTAACTTCTAGAGTGTAAGCTCGTTTGAGAAGGGTCCTCTTTAACCTATTGTTCCTGTTCATTTATTGTTAAATCTCCCCTTCTTATAATATTGTAAAAGCGCTATGGAATATGTCGGTGCGATATAAATGCCAATAATAATATAATAATAATAACAACAATAACAATATTAAGTTTGTTTTTTGTTTCTTTAAAGCAAAGTGGGTGGGCAAAGGGAGGGTGGCCTGAAGGAAGAATAAAGTCCAAAAAATATATAGATATATCTTTGTGACTATTTGTTCCCTTTAAAATGTCCCATAGGGAAGCATTGGATTGGCTGAGATTGCTATGGAGGTGGGGCAGGATGGTGAAGCCAAAACAGCACTGGCCAACCAGCATCTCCTCATTGAGTTGCATTGAATCAATGCATCTTGATGAGGAAAGTTCAGTGTCTGCATGCAGAGGGTGGAGACACTGAATATCATATGAGGAGTGGCCAGTGGAGGTGTCCCTAGACTGTAATGTAAACACTGCCTTTTCTCTGTAAAAACAATGTTTACTGCAAAAAAAACCTGCAGGAAAGGAGTCTACTCACCAGAACAAATGCAATTAGCTGTAGTTGTTCTAGTTACTATGGTGTCCCTTTAAGGCTAATAAAGTCCCATTAAAATTCCAAAGCTCAAATGGAAAGTAAAAAAAACATGCTGCCAAAAAACAGAATCCTATTTAGAGTAAACCACATACATAACCACACAAAAAACACAACTTACAATAAATTAAGTGAGCCAAGAGTTGGTACCTTTACGGATCCAATTTTCTATTGTAGATATGGTTATACAGAAATGGGAAGGTACAACCGTTCAAAATAGGTTTTACCTAGTTGTTGTGCCTGAAGATTGCAAGAGTATAGTGGCTTCTATTCAGACCACTGCCAGGAGGTTTCAGGTCATGTGATCATTACACCAGTTCAAAGCACATGCACTGACCACAGAAACCTCATCTCGCTAACAACTGCAGTAAGAAAAGGAAAAGCATGTTTTGACTTTTCACTTGCCAAGTAAATTTATTTTATTATATATAAAAGATGCCAAAATACCAGAGAATTATACGGTTAATTCAAGCTACACTAAAAATTTTTTTTTACATTATATTATTATTATTGCCATTTACATAGCGCCAACAGATTCCGTAGCGCTTTACAATATTAAAAGAGGGGGGATTTAACTATAAATAGGACAATTACAAGAAAACTTACAGGAGTGATAGGTTGAAGAGGACCCTGCTCAAAGGAGCTTACAGTCTATAGGAGGTGGGGTATAAAACACATTAGGACAGGAAATAGCAATCAAATAAGGTGGGAGTGAAGCAGAGCTGGAGGAGAGAGTAAAGTGCTGCCCTCTAGGAGAGAGCAACTAACAGGGCATGTAAGGTAGAGGTTACTCTGGGAGGCCATAAGCTTTCTTAAAGAGATGGGTTTTAAGGCACTTCTTAAACGATTGCAGACTATATATAGATCTTCTACACACAAACTACAGAATTGGAGAAACATAGTTGCCACATATTTGCTATATATATATATATATATATATATATATATATATATATATATATACACGTGGGTTTGAAATACTAAAGCCCTGCATATGAGTGTAGATATTGATGGAATAAGATACATCTGTAGTTCCGTGTAATGCTTAGTGTTCCATAATTGCTAGGTATAGCAGGGAATTCTACTCAGGAATGTATGAAAGAACCAGAAGAGGTCTGTAATACCCAATCTGAATACAGCATTCAGCCTGTGCAGCTCCTGTCAGCAGCCAGGCCATTAACCCTTTCCCTCTCACCCCCACATAAAGGTGCCAGGAATGTGCTTGTGTGAATCAGCCTCCTGTATAACATGGGGAGGAAAGGGGTGGTTTGGGTGCCTCCGCCCCTTGACTAATTTTTGACATCTCCATTTAAAGAGCAATGTATAATATAAGTCATGGGATTCTTCGGCCCTCAGATCACTGATTGGGTTAATGGGCACGTTGTGAAGCTTGGCTGATACGCCGATGCAAACTAAAAGCAGAACACTCTAAACTGGAATTATTTAGATTTTTTTTTTATTTCCTTTGAATTTTATTTTCTCTGACACGTGCAAAAGGTGTCCAAAAAAGCACAAGGAACATTTTTTTTTTTTATTTGCTGGACTAATATTATTATCATTACTGGAACTTATAAAACACCAACATATTCCACAGCTCTGTACAACTGGAAAAAATATATAAATAAAAAAATTGTACAATTTATGTTAAGCCCAAGACAAAGGCACCTGTGATATACGAGCACTTAATTCACTAACTTTATATTACAAGTAGCTGCCACACAGATGTAAAAGTACTTTCCCAATTCAACACATTAAAAACTTATCAGATAAGAGGATATGTACAAAACGGAGTGGCAGAGTGATAATTAATCAACACCAGTTAAGTAGTGGAGGGCTAGAGATTTGTACAGAAAATAGACACTTAACCAACACTCAAGTGCAGTGCTCAAATAAAACAAACAAACATATATAGTGCAATATTGTATGAACAATAGGTCATAGGAAACACAGGATAAATGGATTCACTCACATATTACAGAGCCTAAAATGGACAGGCCTCAAATCTCATGTGCTGGTGTGCAATCTGCAGAGGACCTATTCACTCTTTTATCAAGGGAAACTCAAATAGAAAACAGAAATGGCATTGTGTTGTATGTCTATTTAAATATAATGATATATAAGGAAACAGTGACACTGCTCGCTTTAAATATGGAGCCTAAGGAGACCGGGCTCTAGGTATGATCACAAATGTGTCAGTAAACGGATTAGCTGGAGAAGCTTGATATAGAGCTTAAAGGATCCAGGGTGGTAAGACCGCATCTCCTATAAAGCTCTTTAATCATTAATAATTATGCAATTACCATAAAATTACAAGTGTCCTCCCATTTTCCTCGTTGATCAACAACGTAAATAATTTATTGAAATATTTGAGATCTAAATAAATCCTTACATGCTAGAAGTGGATAAATGGGAAAACCAATTCTTATAGGAGAATCCATGCTTTTAATATCATGTAATAACCTACAGTGACAGTCAGCATGTTTTCATACATCTCAACTACAAAGTTCACTCACAGAAATGCAAAAAAAGCTGTACAGAGGACAAAAACTACCCATAATCACACCCTTCCTGTCTCGCTGGCCTCTGGATTCACCTTTGCTACTTTACAAATATTGTCACCCAGCACCACCCACACTCATAAATAAAATCACGCTACACATTGCTATTGGCAGTGACTACAGGACTGTCGACAGATACCAAGAATCATATTAAACATTCCAAAGAGCAGAGTCATTGCAAGGAACAAAGGAGAACAACAATTCTTTACGCTACCATATGGAGTTTGTTTATTTTTGTCATTTTTGCTTGGGTGCTGCTTTAAAGCACTTTGTGTATGATGTGTTGATTACTCACAAAGAACAACCGGAAAATGCCTTTTAACCAAATGATATTGTCCGAGAGCCAGATTCATACATGTGTTTTACTGAACAGCACAAAAAAGAAAAGAAAACAAACAAACAAACAAAAAAAAAAAATCTACTTATTTGCACTGAAATGAGGCAACAGACTTCAGGTCCTGTTCTTGAAGGAAATTTCTGTTTGACGGAAGCTACACAAATTTTATAGGTATGTTAAAGTGAGAGCACCCAGTCCGGCACATTTTTAGTTCCTGGTTTCCATACATTAAAAGGGTAATTTAAAGTTATGTTCAGATTTAAAAGAAGACTATAGTAACAGGAATACAATACATGTATTCCTGTGACTATCTGTAATATCACTATTAAGCCCCCTGTAATCTTTGTAAAAGGTGATTTTATTCACCTTTATCTAAGCTCTGTGCATGTCAGCCAGCACTGGCTCCGCCCCCGAGCCGCCCCCTTGGCTTAGATCATCAAAACTGATCATCTTAGCCAATCCAATGCTTTCCCATAGGAAAGCAAAGGGAGGCTATTGTGCATGCGTTGCAAAACATTGTGCTGGCCAATTGGCATCTCCTCATGATTCAATGCATCTCTATAGGGGATGTTCGGCAGAGGATAGAAACACTAAACAACAGTGCTGCATCACTGACCCAGGTAGCCCCTCTAATGGCCATCTGAGTGATTGCCACTGGAAAAGGAAGTGCTTACATTAAAATGCTGACAGGGATATGCTATAGACACCATATCAACTGTATTTTCTTTTCCTTTTTTTCTCTCTCTTTTTTTTTAATCAGATATTGGTATTTTTTGATTTTTCATGTTCGATCAGGCAGCTGGGACATCAAGATCAAATACCAAATCATCATTTGTTATTAATCATTCCAGTGTATCTTTTCATACTATGTGTATATAAACCATGTTTAAACCATTCATACTAATGAAGTCATCCAATCCTGGGGGTATAGTTTCTGCTAAACTAATACCAGTATTTTAACTTATATCATTCTCCACGCAGTCACTCATTCTTCGTGTGAATACTATATATTAGATAAGAACCAACGTAGGTTACCAATTGTACCGTAATTCAATAGAGGGCTCTGTCGCAGGGATTAAAACATTTTTTGGGAGGTCCTACACGGTCACCGCTGTATTATCTAAATTCTCCCAGGGATTCCATATCTTGTGATACAACTCAAGATTATTAAGTTTAGTATAAACCGCTTTTTCCATCAGACTTTGGAAATTCACCTGATTTTAAATCTCAGTCCAACAAGGGATAACAGTGGGTTTCCATCGTCAAGATCTATACAGATCTTTGCAGCCATTAGAACGTGTATCATCAACATATTAATTAAGTTGTTATTTATTTTAGGTAAATCTTAATGGAAGAGGAAAGTATGGGATGTTAGTGGGAATGTGGATCCTAACAGGTTGGCAAATAACAGTTCTAGATTGTTTTTTATAGTCCAAAGCCTTGTGCAGTCCTACCACGTGTGTATGTGAGTTCCAATGTTAGAATTACATCTCCAACAGGTGTTTTGTATGTTCTTATGAAATTTGGGTAATTTTGCCGCTCCATATACCATCTATGCAGGATCTTAATGTAATTCTCATAGATTTTTATATTATCTAACCCATTCTTCCTCTGAAGATGCAACTTCGAGTTCCTGTTCCCACTTTATAATACTGATTAGTTTCCCTTTAAGTTTATTTTCAAAGAGTATCTTATATATTTTTTTAGATTATATTGTTGTTCCCCTGAAGTGAAAGCATTTTATCAAATAGGTCTGAACTTACAGTTTTATTCTTCAATATATTTTTTATTTTCAAATAGGTTAGGAACTTTGTTTTGAAATGGGTATTCCTTTCTTGTATTTATTGAAAGGATTTTAACGTATTGCCTATATAGAGATCTCCCAGAGATTTAAAACCAGCCTCTCCCCATTTGAGTAAATGAGTCCTGTATCCCGGGACACCAGAGAATTGTTTCTATACAGCATAGTGTGAGAACATCATTTGATGAAACTCCCTGCATTGTCCTGTCAGTAATAGGACGGCCAGACAGGCTGTCAAACAATTTCAGTGGGCAGACCTGCCCAATATGGCCATTGCCAGTGATGTACATATAGACACTGATGATGGTCTGTTAGGGCCTGTCCCCTGTCCCAAAATCATACCTCTCAAAAGCATACATGGTGGTGGCAAAATCATCAGGAAACATGTAAGGGGTAGACAACCTGTGGCACTCCAGATTTTGTGGACATCTCCCCTGATGCTTTGCCAGCATTATGGCTGTAAAAGCATTATCGGAGGTGTAGTACAAAACATCTACCTCTGATATATAGATGACTGATGTCCCAAAATCAACAGAGTGCAGCCTCGCACTGCTCCAAATGTAACTTGTAAGCTGGAAAAGGGTACCAGCAAAGGAGATCACTGAATATAGTATAAAGCACATCTAGACAAAAACTTTGTAACCTAGTAGAAAAAGGCTTGTTTGAGATAAAGCTTTAAAGAAAAAAAAAAAAAGACCACCACACACACACACACTTGCTCATATACAGTTATTTTCCGGAGACACTTTTCGTTTAAGACAAACAGCTGCTCTTTTATACACGTGTTGGTCATTCATGTATGACTGGACAGTTGAAAATGATCTGCAGGTGTCTGCAAAGCAGTTTGTAAACAGGAACAAGAAACTTATATTTTTGGATTGATAAGGAAGTCATACCAAACAAGACCTTGCAAAAAGGAAAATTTTAGATTTTTTGTTACTATTTTTTATACAAGAGAATTATCACTTTTTTTAAAACCATATCTATTTTTCTGTCTATGTCACTTTCTTCAAAAGGATTAATTCTGTCGAATAAAATTGGCTAATTCCATATTTGTTCGTTAAATCGTTAGAAAAGTTGGGAAAAAAATCCTTGTACTGCATAACAAAGTGAATATGTATACATACACACACACCATGCAAAAATACAACTGTAGCTGTAAAATGAGTTCTAAGCACTCTCACATCAATCGTAACAGGCCATTTCCATAATACCTCTTAAGGAAAAAATGAAAGGGCCTCTCCTGATTTCCTGAAACGTTGAAAGATCATTTAGAATAGTGCAATAGGCCGATTTGTGGCCTGCAACCACAGACCATTTATTTATTAAATGTTTTAATTAAATGAATTCATATTTTATTGGCGCTGCAGATAGCTGCAGGTCTTCATTTTCATCTGTCACTGGTTCATGTGAATAGAGAGACAGAGAGAAGAAGAAAATTTATAAAAAAAAATGTACCAAATTATAATAAATATAAAAAAAAAAAAAAATTAAAAATACACACTGAACTAAAAAATAAAAACTTTAAAAATGCAGCAATGTGAACCATTCCCACCAGAGGTGAAACTACCTATGCCCCAGATACAGATTAGCAGATGTGTCAGATTACGCAGTTACAAACCTACAATTTGTGGCTTTGGGGCGTGCATCCTGAAACTATAAAGTGCAGCCTTTAGAAGTGTCAAGACTAAGCATGTAACCACACAAACTCTGAGCTGCATGGCCTGATAAAGGCTTTAGAAGGGCTTCAAATTTCAAGTCCTATGCCTTAGCCAGGCCTTAAAAACTACTTGCCACAACAAACCTGGAGAATCCTTGGAATACACGCAGAGTGAATTTCTACTTGCCAAGGCTAAATGTTTACTAGCCAATGGCGGTAAAGTTTAAGCCTTGTTTAAATAGTGGCACAGTAATCCAAAGGAAAGTGCCCTTTTATACACAAAGTTAAAATATTTGCACCACGATAAAGGAGAAACCCGAAACCCAACATCTACATTTGTGCTTTTCTTTTTAAATAAACGATATTGTTCACTAAAACTGTGAATTGTCAGGAATTCACCAGGAAATTGCAAAATGTTGACTTTCTCAGCTAATCTGGAAATAAAGCAGATTTACATTTTAATTTTTTTCCCCAATTTGCTTATTTTGATCTAAAATATACTTGTCCCAGGTGAATTCTTACAATTTACTTTTTAATAACCCTGACGGACCCAAAGAGAAGTGCACAGCCAGAGAAACACCCTGCAGTACAATGTTTTCTGAAGGCAAGAGAGAGACTTATCCCTTTACAGATTAAAAAAAAAAAGTTGGAAAAAAAAAAAAGTCATGTATATTGTGTGATTTCAGAGCAAAGGGGTTCAAAGGCTATGTTGTTTGAGAAAGCCATGTCCCATGAGTCCTCTGAGAGCATTAGAAAACTCTGGGCAATTAAAGTCCATAGCGGAATTCTACGTCAAAAGACTTGGTTCTGATAGACCCAGGCATGAGCGACATGCCTAATTTGGTTCACTCTGATAAATACTTGAACATCATGATATAAGCTTCTCTGCGTGTTTCTTGGCCTATATGTATAGGATTGTCATCTTGGGCGTATTGCCTATTCAATGAATAGGGATGATCACCTAAAACCTGATGTGACGTAAGGAATCCTGTTCATGTTTGATGTCAGCACAACCATGAGCTAATATTAAATAATATTTCCAGATTTAAAGTGACACTAACTGCTTTGTTTTCTTGAAGTGTTTATAGTGTCTGGAGTCCCCTGGTGCCATTCTTCCATTAGAATTGCCACTTTTGGGGGGTAACAAAAATACCTGCCATGCTAATTTGCATTATTATATATGTGTGAAATCACAGGACATTGCCTGATGTCATGCAACATCTCAGGGAGTGACATATGAGGGTGGAAAAATGGAACGGAAAATGTTAGCCTATCACAGTGCCCACTGCTGGTATAAACTGGTATGGCTTGAAGGAACCCTTATTTAGAATTAAACTGCTTGACAATGGTTTAACACAGAACAGAGGGACAGTGACAGGGGACTCCAGGTACCATAACCAAATTCATAACCAAGTATGTCCTGAGATGAATGGTTATAGTACATAGTACAGAGTGTCAAAAATAACCTAAGTTCTCAGTGAATACTTTTCTAACAACCTACTTCATTACCCCTGCTTATACCCTTTGTGTCACTATACCCCACTCCCTCTAGCATTTAAGCTCATTGAGCAGGGCCCTCAACCCCTCTGTTCCTGTGCGTCCACTTATCTGGTTACAGTTACTTGTCTGTTAGTCCGCCCATTGTACAGCGCTACGGAATTTGCTGGCGCTATATAAATAATAAAATAATAATAAATAACAAAATAATAATAATACATTGACCCTTTAAATGTTTTACAGGTGGTGCAACTTGCTATAATATTTAATTGAGCAAACTTTGCAGAAACCGGTTGGTTGTCAATCATGAAGATCATAAAGATGACCAGTGTCCTGCCATGTCACCTGGAGAGGAAGGCCTTTGGAAATATAAAATAACCTTTTATACATGGCTATACAATCAACACTAACGAATTCTCCCTGATTATTATTTGGCTAAGAACAAAACAGGAGTTTGAAAAACTGGCTTTTTTGTGTTTACATTTAAGTCCTATTTTGTGTTTGAATTGTATATTCACTATATATATATATATATTTTTTTTTATATATGCCTCTTACGTTTGTTGTCAACCACTGTTATTTTTAATTAAAATTATATTTGCGATATGTCTTAGCTCTAGTTGATCTACATTTTCCCAGGAGGCAAAACAAGTTCATCCGGGTAACAATTTGTTAATGGTTTTGAAACGTAGATAATTATATATTTCATACCCATGCTGGGTTGGCAACATTCGTGGGGTAACCAAAGTTGCACATATAAAATATTGGTGATGGCATTGTATTAATAATCTGGGGTGGCATAGATAGGATTTGGGGGTTAATCTGGCATTGCTGTGTTCTGGTAGAGTGTAGACATAGTAAATGTAGAGGCTGCATGCCATTAACCCTTTCCGTGGCATACTCTCCCAGACCGTCACAGCTCAGACAGTAAATCTGATCATGACACTATCCTACACATAAACATGAGAACGTTTTACATGGCATTCTATTTTAGGGTTTACTTTTGCTAAAATCTGGACAAAGATGTTTTTTCTGCAATTAAAAATTGCAAAATCTCTTCAGGGATCAAGTACAATAAAACAGATTTATATCATAAACTGTTCATTTTGTTTCTTCACAGGAGGAAAAAAATTAATAAACAGCAAACAGGCCAAAAGTCACACTGGGATCTACAGTGGTATAGGTTGTGTATAGGTATAAAGCAATGAAAATTAAAAATACATAGAAATTTGATTTTTGGGTTAGCATCAGCTGACATTACACGCATTTTTTCCCCATCAATTTTTATTAGTTCGATATTGTTACCTGTTGTGTACAGATTACAGCAACTAAACCATTGATCCAGCTAAATTTATATATATAGATAGTCAAGTTCTAGCACTGATGAATATTCTGTTTTCTGTTGAACCTAAGTGAAACCCCATACACAGTTTCCATGACAATAAACTCTTTAACAATAACATTAGCTGTTTTACATTAATCTTATGACTTGCAAAACCGGACAGTGAATGGCTCTGTGACTAACAGAAAACTCAAATCTGTTCCTTTTTTATTTTCATTAACAGCTGCCAATTTTCTCTGTGTGAATAGTGAGCAAAGTGTGAGTAATCAGTGTTCTGCTGCGTTTAGATTACAATAAAAATGGTATAATCTGTCAACTAAACATTGGAAAATGTACATTTAAAAAATGTATGAACTAATCCACAGTAACTTATTTCCCATATACAAAAGGTAGGGCTTTCTTTTCTTAGAAAGGTGAGATAAACAACATGTATATATGTATATCTCAGAGTACAAGTCCGTAGTGAAAACATTGTGCCTTCATTTTGGTCTAAGGAGCTACCTTATGGAAACTCCAGGCCCCAAAAGCACTTTAGCTTTCTGAAATGCTTTATGTGCAAAGAGTGAGTTATTTTTCTTAATTTACAAAAAAGTACAGATTTCTAGGAAAAGTTTCACTCACAGATTAACCTGGTTTACATCCCCATGGCTGTCAGACAGCAGGTCCTGATACTTCCTGGTTAAAGTCAACAGACAGGCAATTGCTCAAAGCACCTACCTTGCAAAGTCTTCTCATTGCGCTGTATTTGGAAGTCTGTGATTGGACAGCCACAGCAAGTCTGGACTGGGGAAGACTGGGAGGGCTTGCAAATGCTTCGGAGATATGCAGCTTTTGCAAGCAGTTTTTTGGTATACCGCTAATGAAAAGTATATAGAAACATAGAATATCTATACGGTATAGCTACTAGAAGAGATGTTTATTTTTGTTGTATTAAGTGTATTAAGATTATTAATCTGTTGTGAAATATGTTTTCAAATTATAAAATAGTTTATAAAAGTAATTTCTAGGAGACTTTTCTAGAATGCTATTTTACTTTGCAACTCCAGAGCAGAACCAGAATCTGTATACCTTGGTAGCAAACTAGATTCATTAGTAGCCTGAACGTATTAAAGGACCACTATAGTGCCAGGAAAACATACTCTATTTCCTGGCACTATAGTGCCCTGAGGGTGCCCCCACCCTCAGGGACCTCCTCCCGCCCAGCTCTGGAAAGGGGAAAAGGGGTTAAACTTACCTTTTTCCAGCGCTGGGCGGAGAGCTCTCTGCCTCCTCTCCTCCTCCGATCCGCCCCGTCGGCTGAATGTGCACGCGCGGCAAGAGCTGCGCGCGATTCAGTCACATAGGAAAGCATTCATCAATGCTTTCCTATGGATGCTGGCGTGCTCTCACTGTGAAAATCACAGTGAGAAGCACGCAAGCGCCTCTAGTGGCTGTCAATGAGACAGCCACTAGAGGGAATGGGGGAAGGCTTAACCCATTGATAAACATAGCAGTTTCTTAAGCTGAAGTGGTCTGGGTGCCTAGAGTGGTCCTTTAAATCCATAGAGTATAACAAAAAGGCAAATGGCTACTTGGCTTTAAGGATTTTCCTAGCCCAGTGCTATTGGGTCTAACGTAAATAAATCACTGAATTGTCAGAGACAGAATTAATAAACCATGACAGACAGTACATTAAGACGTGCAAAAATATTCCATTATTAACTCAGCAGCCAAGACTAAGATCTAAAAATGTTGTAACGTTACAAATATTGTTTGTAAATATTTTTTTGGCCTTTTACATGCATAACGATTATGTCTTCCAATCAGGTCTCACTAACTGGACATTTCAACCCAAAACATTTTGGACGTCGTTTTAATAATGTTATATTTCAAAGTTGTGTCTTCAGAGAGCTGGTATATACAGGTTATGGATTATTAAAAATGTTCTCTTTTCATCGCTAATAAATTATTCCTTTGAAGAAAGAAAAAATATATATATTTGCCAAAAAGGAAATGATGTGTTGACTGCAACACATTATATATATATATATATATATATATATATATATATATATATATATATATATATATATATATATATATATTTTTTATTTTTTTTTATTTTTTTTTTTTTATTTTTTTCCCAAAGGGATTTTCCCCATTTCCAAAAAACAGAATCTTTTATCATACATTCTGCAGAAATATATTGGGTGTTACTGTCTACCCATAGAACTGAAATTCTCAACCATCAGCAATAAAAAAGGCAAGGAAATGGCCTATTCATGTTTTTTGAACATAAATGGTTGTGTGGTCTGTAACACTGCCATTGAAAGCAATGTGAGGATCCAAACGTTATTTTTTCTTTTCAATCCATGCCATGTTAGATTTTCTATTTTTCATGTACGGATTGTGATCTGCTTTGAAATCCAACATACTCAGTGATGGTGTTAGCAACAGTTAAGAAGCAATGGATTTAAACGGTCACTGCAGTCTGTTTTGGGAGCTAATGACCAATACAAGTTAATACACTTTTAGCACAAACCAAGAAGAGACTTATGTTTACCGGACTAGGAATGGTAAAGGGAAACGGAGAATTAAGTATTATTACTTTTGCAATTTATATAGCGCCAATTCTACAGCGCTTTACAGTATTATAAAAGGGGTACATTTAACAATAAATGAGACAATTAAAAAGTTTTACAGGAATAGGTTGATGAGGACCCTGCTAAAACGAGCTTACAGTCCAGAGGAGGTGGGGTATAAAAACACAGTAGGAAGGGCCTCGCGAGGGATAGCAACCAAACAACAAGGTGGAAAGGTAGCAGAACTGGAGGTGAAAGTGGAGTGTGGCCCTTTAGGAGAGCCCAAGAGACAGGTTTGTAAAACAGAAGTTACTTTGGGTGCCAATAAGCTTTTCTGAAGAGATGGGTTTTGAGGCACTTTTAAATTTTGAACACTAGGGGAGAGTCTGATGTGGGTAGGCAGGCTGTTCCAAAGGAAAAAAGCCTTTTCACGACATGTCTTGCAAGTGTGACTAAGCGTGTAAGTAGAAGAAGGTCAGTGGCAGAGCAAAGACCGAAGATGCACCAAATGCTGTTTAAGTTTCATACAAACACAAAATAGTGCATTTAACATACAAACGCACACAATAGCACTTGTGATGCATATAAGCCATTACTACATCAAATCAAATATTGTAGAATTCTATCCAAAAGTAAAGTCTAAAAAGAGAAAACAGAACAGCAATACAAAATATGTATATTTCAAGGCTATGCCGGTCTCTGAAAACCACTGTGGTACACATTTTAGACTAGTAACCTTGACAATCTTCAATTGTAACAGAATATAAAAACAAAATTACAAAAAAAGCATTGAATTTATTTTACATACTAAACAAATGTTCTGGTTTTTAAAAAGAAGTGTAACGCTTATACTGAAACCTACATTTGAGATAAGTGATGTTAGTTTCCATGCAAACCAACTTTTTGGAAATAACACTTTGTTACATCAAATAACCATATTTTATCCCTCAGTTCCACCTTGGCCTCATCTGCTCCCGAAACAGTAGACATCAGCTTTCAATTTGGTAATGCATTAAATACCCCATTTCTGTTTTTTTTTGTTTTGTTTTTTCAATTAGCACATACAGGAACATCTAATAATTATCATTTAAAACATTACTCTTAAAAATGTGAACTCTCTTTAAAATGACTTCATAAATACTCTGCTCTCACAATCTAATCATTACAGTGCTTACCCTACTGGTATAAAAGTTTAAAAGTTACAACTATGTTAAAGGGACACTAATGTCACCCAGACCACTTCATCTGAATGAAGTGGTCTTAGAGCACAGGAGAACATTAGACAGTGGCCTGGATGAGAATTCATCTTGAATTAAGCCATTCCTTTAAAGAAACACACTGGTTTGTATTCCTAAAGCTATACTGCCCATGCCCCTGGTTACATACAGCCTCCCCCTGTGAGAAATAAAGAAATTATAAAATACGTTTTACTTACCTTCATCATCGAAAAAAGCTTGGCATCCTCTAACGATGGTCCAATCCAATGGTCCTCATACAGGGAACCTGATGCGCATGGACAGCAAGATTCCCCATAGGAAACCATTGTACTTAATGCTTTCCTATCAACTTCCATGTCTTGTGACCTAGTTACTACAGGTGGATTTAACCCTGCAAATTAAACATGCAGTTTAAAAAAGCTGCAATGTTTTACATTGTTAAAAGGACAGGGCCAACTGCACTAAGACATTCCAGAGATATTCCAAACCATCACTGGATTCCTTCAAGACAGAGTTAGGGAAACACTGCTTTGAAAACTCTCATTGAGTAATGTTAAATGTAGAAAGAGTTCTAATCCTTAGTACTACAAACCCCAAGGCTGGTTGATAATCCTGGTAAACATGTATTGAAAAAATCTATAGCACCAAGGTTAGCAATCAGTACTCAAGCACTCCAGTGAGGAAGAAATAGAAAACTCAGATGACCACATATTTAAAGTAACACTCTAATCAAAAACATTACTGATGACTTGTGTCCAATCAGATGCCTCTCATAGAGAAGCACTGGGACACAGTGTCCAGCAATTGCCGCAAGATGTCTCTATGAGAAGCACTTCTGCCTGAACAACAGTTCAAAGTGAATGATGGAGGAAGTCCCAACCAGCGGTTTGTTTTATAACCCGGTGTTGCTACTAAGAAGATTAATAAAGGTGCTGATTTCTCTTAAAATGGTCACTTTTAGAAAATAAGGCAGATAGGACATATTGTTAAAACCCTAAAGCATTTCAACAAGTGCTTTTGGAGACTGGAGTGTATCTTTTTAACATCTACACCAGAGGTTCTGAAAAATATATATCCCCAGATGTATGTTTTAACATTACAGCTTCCATGATGCATTGTCATTCTAAAGGCATGCAAAGCATCATGGGAATTGTAGTTGTACAACATCTGGGGATCTACCTTTTTGCCACCCCTGATCTACACAAAGCCCACATGCAAAGCCTACCCAGTGAATCTTTAACTTCTGTTAACTTCTGTTCATAAACATCTAATATCAGCCTGTACTAACAGAATGAAGGATATATGATGCACTATCAAAAGTCAAATAATGTGACTAAGTAATTGTTGTTTCGGTGTTTTTGTGTAAAACAGGCAATTTACAAGCTGTTTTATACCTATTGTTCACTTGTTTTTTTGTGATCGGCAGGTCAGGCCATGTTTATTAAAGTACTGGTTTAGTAATGAACTGCCAGACTAAAAACACAACTATTATTGAAGGTATTAATAACAGTATATAAATTCTTACGACCACATCTAATCTATGCCCAAGATGCGTAAGTCCGAGCCAAAAGGAAGGAAACCTGATGCTATGATTGGCCACACATTCCAACAGGTCCCTCATAAGCAGGATGTCATCTTGATAACAAGAAGAAAGAGTCAACATATTTTACTACTGTTTTGTCATTGGGCTGCCAAGCAAATTTAAAAAAAAGTGTATGTCTATATATATTAAGGAGTTCAAAAGTGCAGTAAGGTTCCAAAGTCTTGCATTTACAATAAACAGAAAATACTGCTTAACATTAGCATGGCAAGCATATAGCTTCCCCATCTGTCAAGCTCTCCCCCTCCATCGCCTCCTCTCGTGGTGCAGAAGGGACTAATAATGTCCGCCGGTGGGGGAGACCCAATGCACATGGCCGCACTCGCATTAGGATTTACCCATAGGAAAGCATTATTCATTGCTATCCTAAGGGGATTCCGGTGACGCTGGAAGTCCTCATGCAGAGCGTGAGGATGTCCAGTATCGTTTAGGTCGCTGGTAGACAGCCACTAGAGGAGGAGTTAACCCTAGCAGGTAATTATTGCAGCTTATAAAAACTGCAATAATTACATGCTCAGGGTTAAGGGTGATGGGAGTTTGTACCCAGACCACTTCAATGAGCTAAAGTGGTTTGGGTACCTATTGTGTCCCTTTACTGACTTTTACCAAATCTGCTATATTTACACACACTTCAATATTGCTTTTTGGTTTTCAGCTCACCCATACTCACTATTTAGTTAATAAACCCCAATGTGTTCGTATGTGACTCAGAAACTAGGAGTCAAAGTTTGACAAACCCCATTAAATGTTACTGCTGGGATCGATTTGAATAATTCACAGTACTTAAGTCTTTCTGGAGTCTAAATACTACACAAATTTTCTTCCCAGGGATAGAAATGAATTTATGCAGTAGTGTAAAATGGAAGAGAACAGTGGTGGAGGTGTATAAAGATGCAATTTTCTAATTATAACGATTCTCAAATGGGTACAATTTTGACATTTTGTTGTCACATTAAAATATATGTATACTTTGAGGAGAATGCCAGTTAAAGGATAGCGTATAATTGAATGCTGTGAATAGAGCAGAGAAGGATTCGTCTTGAAACCTCTCTTTTCTCATCTGTAGTAACAGAATGTTTTAAAATCTTAGAATCAACTTTCGACATGTAATTAGGTTTGAAATAGGGGTCTCAAAAGTAGCAACTTGTGTGTGTCATTACCATATCCTGTAAATACTTAAAAGTGGCCTCCAACCACTCATCCCTGTCTGTCCATGTTACAGGTGTATCTCGAAGTACTGGATTGCAGACCTGATTCACACTTGCGTTATTTACTGTGTTGGAGGAAACTGGCCAGCTGGGGAATTTCCCAGTGTTACGTGCATGTCCAGCCTCAGTATTATAGTTTGTGAATTTTAGATTTGCGTCCCAGAACTTTCGTAAAGAGGCTGACTGATGCACACAAGTCTCAACCAAAAGTTCCGCCAGGCTGCAGATGTTGGGAGGCAGGAACATGTGTATCGGTTTGTTGTGGTGCGAGTGCTGTGTGTATGCACTGGGAATACAGATCTACTCCCTCAATGGAGTATGGCACGGACTCTTGCTCTTGCTCATTGATTATTTTCAGTGGTGTTATCAAGAGAGCCTTGAAGAGGATATAAATCTATGGCAAGTGTTAAAGGAATCCTTTAGTGTTAGAATATAAAGATGTATACTGCACGTGTATACTGGCCTTTCCCAAAAGAAAGCATTGCCACAATTGCCTTTCCTATGGACTTTAGAAGACGCTGGACGTCCTCATGCAAAGTGTGAGGACTGCCAGTCATTTCAAACTCCGTGAAATTGCAGGAAGAGCCTCTGGTAGACACTGGTGAGCCACTTGCCTCGCTGACGATACCCTAAGTGATCACCAAAATAAGGGGTGTTTCAGCCTGGCATGAATGCACAACAGGCTGAAAGCGGCCATGGCCATCCCCACTCAGGGTAGATCATGCTTAGTGCATAGCTCTAGTGTCCTGACACCATACAGCACAGCATGCGCATGTACAAGTATGCACTCTTTTACAACTTGGTGGGGACCATACTCTGATGTCCACTGATACGGGGCACCACAGAAGAAAAGAAGGACAGGATTCTGAAATTGTGACTGTTGAGAGGTATGAGATGGGTGGAATTAGACAGTAAAATGTATAGATCACAAATACACACACATACAAAAATATAGACATATAGAAGATAGAGAAATACAGACAGAGACAGACAGACTAAAGCACATGTAAGTTTATCATACTGCTAGGTGCTACGTTACATGGTTCACAAGCTGCAGGAGTCAGTCACTTATAAATTATGTAAAACAAACCTGCCTTTTAAAGGACCACTATAGTGCCAGGAAAACATACTCGTTTTCCTGGCACTATAATGCCCTGAGGGTGCCCCTACCCTCAGAGTCCCACTCCTGCCGGGCTCTAGGGGGAGGAAGGGGTTAAATTTACCTCTTTCTCCAGCGCCGGGCAGGAGCCGCGCGCTCATTCAGCCAGTCCATAGGAAAGCATTCACAATGCTTTCCTATGGACGCTAGCATCTTCTCACTGTGAAAATCACAGTGAGAAGCGCGGAAGCGCCTCTAACGGCTGTCAATGAGACAGCCACTAGAGGCTGGATTAACCCTATTATAAATATAGCAGTTTCTCTGAAACTGCTATGTTTATAGAAAAAAGGGTTAAACCTAGCTGGACCTGGCACCCAGACCACCTCATTAAGCTGAAGTGGTCTGGGTGTCTATAGTGGTCCTTTAAGTTGTAAGTTACACTTTGGGGTCTGGATCTTATTACCCAAATGGTATACATTTTATGGACTTTAGTAGGATGAAAGGCTGAGATGACCCTGCAGTTTACTAACTAATGCCTATATTCATGCCACGTTCAAACTAAAAAGAGTTACAGTTTCCTATAGATCTGTTTTGTGTATCAAAAACATAGAATTTGTTGTATACATGTAATAAACATCTCAGATAAGAAAAACGTGTCAAAATAAATAAATGTAATAAATATATATAAATCTGAGTTTTCAGAAAAATATTAAGATGAAACACACCATATAATCGTTTAGTACATTACAAGAGAGACAGAGAATACATTTCCTACTCATACAAAGAGATTCCTTGTCCTGACTTGGCCTTATGTACTGCACTTTGATCACACATAAATGAGATTATTAGCTGGTAAAACTGAAAGTAATTAATTGTCATTGCTGTCTGGGGATTTGTTCTTGACAAACAGCTTGGCAATCCGTGCCCCACCTCATCTTGGTGGGACTTCAGCATTATCCAGTTTATGTGTCACAGTCTCAGCCATTTATAACGGTCATAAAACATTGCTCACGGCTGAGAACATGCCCCGGCTTACACGCAAAAAATAGAGATGTCTAACTAGCACACTGGCCGGTTTCTATAGAGTCTGAACCCTAGACAATGGTGGCAAGCATCTCCTCTATGCCTCTTAAGTGATTTTGTTACCGAATACAAACTGATGAGCTGTCGTCCACAAGCACAAACAGGCTGGTGACGTGTTTTACACGCGATCAAAGGTCAGGAATCTTTTGCCAGTAAATAACGAGGAGAGTGAATGTATTATGTAGGACAGTGCAGAGTTCGGATCCAAATATGTCACACAAAAAAAAAAAAATAGAAAAAAAAAAGTCAATGCCCCAAACGTAACTACCATGGACATTGTGACCTTTCCAAGGCCATGCAGGAAACAAGTATGCACAAAAACACACACAAACCTGACTGACGTTCCTTTTTGTCACAAACATTTTAATACGATACATTTCAATTAATTGTAAGAAAAATAAATATATTTTCTTATAGATCATACAAGATGGGGTCCTAGAAAGCAGCCATTTGGTCAAAGCTGGCATCTAAAACAGTTCACTTAATTTGTGTCTATGATCTCAATGCTGCTTCAATGAATGAAGCAGTTATGCAGCTGATTGCACAGCACTGAATACTGGAAACCACTGTGGAATATCTGAACAATATAGAAAGATGTGTAATCTCCTTGCGTAACGCACATAAGGTTGATTTATAACATCTTCCTTGTGAGGCTGCAGTGCAAGGCGTGTGCATATTTTGTGCATATAATTTTCTCACTGTTGCACTACAAAGATACCTTTCAAGTTTTAGACAGGCGAGTTCCTTTCTCACTGCAGCAATGAGAGAGTGGTGTACACTATTAGCCCGGCGACCCTGGGACCAATAGGGTTCAATGGCCACTCAAACTTTTTTTTAGTGGGTGGGAAACATTCAGCCCAACAACAGCTGATCTAAAGTCTGGAATCCCCGCTTTAGATTTCAAGAAATGTTTCCAAAATCTTCTCTGACCTGTGACATGGAATTTGCACAAATAAATAAAAGCTCAGGTGCTTTAAACTTATCTGGGAAGGAACCCACCTGCTTTGATTGCTAATATCAGGTTTAACACTGGCGGCAAGTTTCATTTCATTGTACAACTTACCAACAGAGTACAGGTTAAGAAAAAACAGGACATACATTTGAAATATTTGTTAGACATATTTGGTACTATAAACATGTAAAGCTGCAGTTATAACGATAAAGCTTTTTGTTTTAAAAAAAAAAAAAAGAAAAAGTTTAACGGAAAATAAATCATGTTTATCTTTTTATTAACATTTTAAAGTCAATCATTCTCCAAAGACACTGGTTTCCCCCACTCTTTTCTGCATCCTTTAATTATAATGAATTTCTACTCATAATGCCACTCAGAGCTGGATCGAACAACTGTGCACTAGTCTAATGCACCTCTTCTTGCAAGTAAGATGAGACGTGGTACCAATCAGAGCAGGTATTACATTATACAAGTTGTGGTTAACACTTAAGTTGGAACCTAAAAAAAAAAGTCCCTGCTAATAGGGCAGAAAAATAATATTCATCTGCCATTTATTCACCTGCCTACAAAAAGCTGGTTAGTCGAACGCCATTGCAAATGCAATAGAGACTCATTTGATACTGAAAAAGTTCAATAAAAGTATTCTGGTAAATTACTGGCCAAGGATGTTACACTTGAAGAATTAGCTACTTTTTTTAAAAGGAGAATGGGCTTTCATGTATTTAGGAATCATATCATGCATCTACCAGCATAGGCATGTGTAAGTATGACCAGACCAACGCTATTACTGTTGTATGTTTGTGAGTGTGCATGTAACTGTGTGTTTGTTTTTATCTATGACTGTCAGTGTGTGTTCCCACAAATGCTTTTCACCCGTGGTCCTACAACTGGTAATGGTTGGCCCTGTCTCCTGGACAAGAAGACCTGCAAAACTCACAACACCCTTGTGAAAGGTGAGGGGTCATGTTTTCATCTACAATAGTGCCCCCTTCACTAGGACTTTAAAATGGGTTTTCCGTACTTAGCTGGGAGTCAACGGTCTCTTTCTGTAAAGAGGTAAATCTTGACACCAGCTGAACTTGAAATCTTCAAGCTGTAGTGTATTTCCTTTTTTGGCTGATAATTTTATTCCTAATGCGATGAGTAGCTTAAGGTATTAAGAGCTGAGGTGAAAGCAGGGGAGGGATCTCACTCTGTGATGAGAGAAACGGATGAAGAATTACTGCACTGTCAGTAAAGGTTAAAAATGACATAACTCCAAGCTTCTGAGGCATCACTGAAATTCTATCATGGGCATCTGGCCCTATTAAATATACAGGTTTGACAAAAATAATGGGAAATTAATATGTATGCAATACTACTAATATAAAGTGCTAATTGCTAAGAACTAAAGAATTTAACTCTATAAGCACAGGTAAAAACTATTAATATGGTGCACATAAATTCCTCCTACAAATCATTAGTTAAGCATGTTACAATGCTTAGTGTAGCTGCACGCTAGAATAGCAGTTCCCTTGTCATATGCACTCATGCACCCTTATGTTACTGCATATTTTTTGTTTTTTAAACAATATGATTTGGCACAATCCAAAGAGCCTTACACGTCCTGAAAAAGAATGTAAATTTTGTTAGCTACCCTTATTATTATGTTAATTGCCCTTCATAGCCTGCAGCATCCACTTGTGTGCGATTAAAGTTAAATTAACAGAACAGGAGAGAAGTTTAAGTGTAAAGTAAACACACTGTGCTGTAAGACCTGATCGAAAATCTGCCTTTTTTCCCTGGAGACTGTGTGAGTCACAGCCAGAGGAGGTGTGGCTATGGCTGCAAAAACAGAACCAAAAGTGATTTCACTCCTAAATTGCAGAAAATCAGAGAATTAAGCAGTGAGGTTGTAGGACCATGATCTACACACTGCTTAATTAAAGAGACACTATAGTCACCAGAACAACAGCTTATTGAATTTGTTTTGGTGAGTAGAATCATTACCTTCAGGCTTTTTGCTGTAAACACTGTATTTTCAGAGAAAATGCAGGGTTTACATTACATCCTAGTGATAACTTCACTGGCCACTCCTCAGATAGCTGTTAGAGATCCTTCCTGGGTCATAGCTGCTAAAATGCATCCAAACATTCAGTGTCTCCTCCCTCTTCATGCAGACACTGAACTTTCCTCATAGAGATTCATTGATTCAATTAATCTCTATGAGGAGATGCTGATTGGCCAGGGCTGTGTTTGAATCATGCTGGCTCTGCCCCTGATCTGCCTCATTGTCAGTCTCAGCCAATCCTATGGAGAAGCACTACCACTTCTGATGATGTCAGCAGACTGCTTGTTTTTCTGGGGCAAACAGCATGCAGAGTTACAGCTTCAGACTTGAATACAGTAAGATTTTGCTATATTTATGGAGGCATGGGGGGCCCAGGGGGCTAGATGGTGGTTTTAACACTATAGGGTCAGGAATACATGTTTGTGTTCCTGACCCTATAGTGATCCTTTAAGATAGAGTTGTTTGGTGCTTAGAATGTCCCTTGAGGAATACGGGTTAATATCAGAAGATCAAGTGCAGTGTAGCTCATATAAAACATTAAAATGCCTAAGTACCAACATTTCAAATATATACTATACGTGAACTTCAAACTTATGTGGAGGATTGGGCAAAAATGTTTTATTGTTTTAAATATGTGTATCAGTTTATAAAAAAAAAAAAAAAAAAATCAAAATCAACAGACATCATAAACCATGCAATAAACAGTGGTCATCAGGTGCATAGTAAACATGAAAGAAATACTTTTTTTTTGTACGAAATTGTATCTACAAAGGACATATGAAAGGGTAGAATTTAAACATCTGAACTTTGAATTCAGTGGTTAGTATGTTTATTCCCTTTAAAGATATAGTTATAGGGCTATTACATAATCTGGATCCTTTTAACATGATACTGTAAATGCTTTGAGGCTGCAGGTGATGACTGTGAAGTGCACTGCGTTGTAATGAGTCAAACATGCTTACTCATCATACTAAAAGATTTACAAGTGTAATATTCACACCCAAACAGATTACCTGGTAAACTCACCACCACAGTTAATGACAAGAAAGGCGTCAGAGGTATTTTATTGCCAAAATTAGTCCCAAGTTTTAAGAATGTTAGCCAAGGGCTGCTTTTTGGGAGACTCGCACGCACAAGCACACACACACACACACACACACACACACACAAAAAAAAAAGATAACAGATGTTAGACTTAAATCATGTTACCATCTTCTTGGCATCAGCTAAAATGTACACTGAAGCATTGTGGCTTCTTTAAATTAAAGGACCACTCTAGGCACCCAGACCACTTCAGCTTAATGAAGTGGTCTGGGTGCCAGGTCCTTCTAGGGTTAACCCATTTTTTCATAAACATAGCAGTTTCAGAGAAACTGCTATGTTTATCAATGGGTTAAGCCTTCCCCCTAATCCTCTGGTGGCTGTCTCATTGACAGCCACTAGAGGCGCTTGCGTGCTTCTCACTGTGATTTTCACAGTGAGAGCACGCAAGCGTCCATAGAAAAGCATTATGAATGCTTTCCTATGTGACCGGCTGAATGCGCGCGCAGGTCTTGCTGCGTGCGCATTCAGCCCAGGAGGAGGAATGGAGGAGGAGAGCTCCCCGCCCAGCACTGGAAAAAGGTAAGTTTAACCCCTTTTCCCCTTTCCAGAGCCGGGCAGGAAGGAGTCCCTGAGGGTGGGGGCACCCTCAGGGCACTATAGTGCCAGGAAAACGAGTATGTTTTCCTGGCACTATAGTGGTCCTTTAAGATTACATAAAAAACCTGAAAGCCATGAAATATCTATTTTTACTTTTCCTGTCCCAGGAAGTCTGCATTTTACAAGAGATGTGACCCTGCCCTTCGTTACCCTCATAAATGAATATTCTGATTTCTGACACCAGGCAACCTATCCAAATACAGTTTTGATTTCTGACGGGATAATTATTTTTATTACATTTTTTTCTTTATTCTCATGGAATCCATTCCCTAAAATCTCACGGCTTCTTTAAAACGCACGACAGGCTTCTCTCGAACCTTTTACATATATGTTTTGAGTGTTTCTCAGTGTGCCATTTCGCTCTTTTTTTTTTTTTTTTTTAGATAAATAAAAAGCTTTTCAGAAAAAAAAAAAAGTGTAATATAAGTAAGTATAGGGCAGGTGAACCTATACTGGCATCTAAAGTTCTGCCCTAACCTGTAACTTGTGATTATGCTTTAAAACATCAAGTGTCAACAGGTTGACTTTGAAATAGAGCTGAAATAATAAATGGGCTATTCTCCATGCTCACTAAGGAAATCCATTGCAGCTCATTGTGGCTGTTTGTACAGGAAAATGTAAAAATAACTAAGTCAATTCCGCTTTACTGCTCTCATACTTGATTAACAAAGCCCCCACTAAAACCCATTTCGTAAAAGAAAGCAGCATGTTTTTTCGGTAGGGCCTGGAAAAACAATGCCAGGGACACAAGGGGGGAAAAAAAATGGCACAAAAATGGCATAAACAGTTTGAAAATAAATGGGGGAACAAACACAAAGTCTGCCAAAATATTATTAAACTGCACAATAACTGCTGCTTATTTTTGTAACTGGCTATTTTTATGATCAGGGGCAAAACAGAACATAAAAAAACTACCTAAAAAAGAAAAACAGCATTGATTTGAACTGTATCTTAATGCTATATTACAGGAATAACTTTAATACTAATCTTTATTGAAACAAACAATAGACATAGTGTAGGGTATTCCCAGGTCTACGTCAGTAAAAAAAGTGAAATGAAAATATACACATGAGGGCATCTGCTTTTATGAGAGGATCTGAAAAACTCCACACGCAAGAAAAAACCCTATTCAAATAACAGTTTGGCTATTCTATTTAATTCCTCGGAATAAAGATCTGCAACCAGATGAAGATGCTTTATGGCTTATTACATACATGGAGCAGATTGCTTGAATACGTTCCGAGATGGGCAGGAAGACTTCAAGCTGAATGATTCGCCGTGAGACAAGTTAGCATATCTTACAGATAAAGTAGGAGACAGGACACTGCAGCTTATCCCGGTGTTTTAAATGTACTATTTCCAGAAAAAAAGTATTTATTAAACACTTATCAATGGTCTGTTTGACAAACAGCTTGCAATTTAAAACATACGATCAGTAAAACAGTTAATGAATAACTCCAAAAAAAAAGACAGCACAATTCAATGCAGTACATACCAGTATGGACCAGTGTTTGGCCATCGCTACAGTTGACAAAAACACACAAAGGTTAAATCAGCTAAAGAATATAACCGTGAAGTTATAGGTTGTATATTATTACACAGGTGTTCTTTTAGTATATATAGTACATTGATTGTCCATAATATACCAATGCATTTTTCTACGTACAGTGTACCAGTTAGCTAAATATGATGAAGTAGCACCTGACAGGCTAAGAGTACTCAAACTAGACCCTCTAGCTGTTAGATAAACATGCTGACAACTCTTATAGGACAGCCATGTGCAAGAGTTGAATGTCCAGACCAATAGCCCGTGACAACCTTTTAATGCTATACTGCTTATACTTTGCTTGGAATTGTCTTTCAATTTTGAGCTTGATCATCAAAATGCTATACTGTCATATACAAACTGTACCATGGGACATTGGCACCAACTGTGACTTGATTAGAACTTGTGCGCAGGAGTAACGAGAGACTAGCTGCAACTGAATCAAAGTTTTCAGCTTGGTATAATTATTAGTGGACAATGCTGATGACAACAAGGACAAACAGTAAGTAGTGACAGTAAATTTTAAACCAGTCACGTTGACCAAATGGTCATTCACACTTGTCCATCACACAGTCAATCTCTTGGATTCTTAAAATTTGAAAAGAAAAAGAAAGTAAAAAAATTAACAAACAAATTTACCTCAAAAAGATAAAAATAAAAAGAGCAGATACAAAGTATCTAGACTCTAAAAGGAAGAAAAGTGGTTTAAAGGGACACTATAGTCATCCAGACCACTTCAGATCAATGAAGTGGTCTGGGTGCCAGGTCCCTCAGGTTTTAAACCTTCAGATGTAAACATAGCAGTTTCTGACAGCCGCTAGCGGCGCATCTGCGACACTGGATGCGAATTTCGCATCCATCGCGCAGAGCATCCACAGGAAAACATTGAGAAATGCTTTCCTATGGACTGTTTGAATGCGCATGCGCATTCCGCTCCACTCGGGAGCTGATGTTGGCTGGGGAAGAGAGGTCACCAGCGCCGAGGGAGCACGGCGCTGATTAAAGGTAAGTCCTTCAGCGCCACGGGAGGGGGACCCTGAGGGCGAGGGTCCCCCAAGGATTATATAGTGTCAGGAAAACCGCTTTGTTTTCCTGACACTATAGTGATCCTTTAACTGGCATTGTGAGTGAGTCAACAGGTCCAAGGTTGAAATTAGTCAACAGACAATCTATGGCACTGGCAGAGTTCCATAACACTTAAGGTTTAAAGAAGAGCCTAGGTCCACAAAGTCTGTGATCGTAACAGTTTCAGGTAACATGCAGTTTTGTATCACAGGTTACTACTGCTTCCTAAACAAACATATGCATCACGGAGGACAAATTAAAAATTATTAGATGTAAGCACCTTCTCATGGACAAGGGGTACAAGAAACTGGGCAGTGCTTTGCCTAACCTATGGCTTTTTTCTTTCTTCTCTTTTTAAAGGAAGTAAAACAATATGTCAATTTGCATGTTTCCCTGAGATTCATATCATGCATATGCACAATGCTCATACAGCTAGTTGTTGCCAGTCAAGTGACCGTAAAGTCCAATAAACAGAGCTACTGAGTTCTACTACTAGGCAAGCTTGCCCTACATGCTAGTCTTGTATAGTGTTGATAATTACTGGATACATGAATGATATGGCTTCATTACATAGAAAATGTATGTTCGCTGTCACTTTAAAATAAGAGTGAGAATTAAGTAAGTATTTTGCCTCCCAACAGAAAGAAACCAGACAATTTTTTAAGAAATGTAAGTAATGCCATAAATAGATTTGCATGTTATATGTATTTTGCACACCGTGCAATTCATTAACATTAAAAATAAGTTAATCTTATATGTTACTGAGAGTCACTCATTAACTCAAATGGAATCTTAGTGATTAAAGTTTAGTTAAAGAGCTACAATTTTTGTATCACAATTTAAAGGGAACACCATCCCCCCAAAAATGTATGCTTCTGAAAAAGCCCAACCTTGACCCTAATTCCCCGTCCAACCCTATATCTCTACTGCCATTTGTCTCCAAGATTCTTCAGAGAGTTGTGTATGCGAGATTGACAGACTTCCTAGAATCCAACCAGTGTCTTGAAGACCTTCTGTAGACTAGTGTCTTGAAGACTTTTTGTAGACCAAGTGAGCTTCAGGTCAACAAATGCACTTTATCTAAACTATATTATGAGACTACACACTTATAATGTTGAATAGCTAAAATGTAGACACTGATATATAATTATTTAACCAAATAAAGGGATTGCTAGTTTTCCCCAAGCACATTCTGGGGGTCTACGTTATTTTGAAAGAGAGTAGAGGTATTTATGGATTTGGAAAAACACCATAATATGTAAATAAATATGGTTAAACGCACGCAGTAAAAAAGGATGAACTCTCATACATGCTGCAATGGATTAAAGGTTTCTCTTGATTTCGGCAACTGTTTAATCTTCATTTAGAGTATGATAAACAGCTCCTGGGATATTTGGGATATAGATTAGAAAAACACTTTACGCAACAGTTTAATAAAACAAGCCCAAAAGCCATGCGTTCTCACCTCTAACCCAAATACCTTTCTATAATGTTTAGTTCTCACTGGACTATTGGCAGCTCTTCCACCACTAGATGACCTTCACGGTAGAAAAATTACCACAGGGTCTTACTTAATTTACCATGAGTAAAGGTATTTTGATATAGGCTGCTCACACAAGCTAAATTACAGTTCTAAATTCTCAAAAAAAAGTTTAAAATAAAAATGCGAGCAAGCCAAGTTCACGACTTCTCAGAAGCTAAGCGTTTAGGTTAAAGATCTCCATTATACCAGAATATACACAGCTATATTTCTTATGCCTACATATCCCTATTAACAGATTGCATTTTCCATTGGGATAAATGTAGTTTTCATGTAAATTACACCTCATTTTAAAGAATGCTCTCAGCGCAGCACATTTTGAACAAAAATGCTTCAAAATGCTCAGACAATTTGCATAAATTGCTGCGCGTTTCCTCAAGAACCCGATGACTTTGTGCTTGCTGGAGAGATACAACACTAGCTCGATTACAAAAAATAAAGCCAGTCGATTTTTCACAATAAAATTATGCTTGTACATTGGGGGGGGGGAAGGGCGGGGGAATAAAAAAAGTTAAATCTTGAACATTTAGCTTTTGCTAACACTGCAGGATCAAACATACCAATTATAATTGGATAATAACTATACTGATGAGTAATTACTGTGTTAAGCTTTCGTACGTATTGTAGAGATTCTTATAATTGCAAAGTTATTCGTTATTTAGCAAACTAAACAGAATTGGACTGGGACTAGCAATTAATTTCACACACATTAGGATCTCTTTATCTCATTATAAACCGATTTTTCCTGCTCCCAACGTAAAACCAGGTTATAATATGACAATTATATAGTTTCTTGGCAAGTATATTTAATCACTAACTTGAGGCAGTGCAGTGCTCTTAAGGTCTATGAGCATGCATGTTCTGTTTGGTTGGCAGGTTTTTTTTGTTTGTTTGTATTCTAAAAAAGGATTACTACTCTAAAACTGAAAAAAACTGACATGGTTATTTTAAAAAGTGAGAATTAAAAGGGAATTTAAATTGAATTTCAAATACAAGGACAAAATTGCCAAATAAAAAAAACAAAAACAAAAAAAACTGTCAGGTATGCATACAATTTGCCTACTTTGACTTAAAATGTAAAATTCACTTTGAATTCTCACCTCCATGAATAGCCCAGTTAGTGTTTGTTTATACTATCATGTGGCAAGACACTTGGGAAGACCCCCATATTTGATACATACAAAAAGTGAAACATTAGCTGGAACTCACAGGTTGTATACCGTGTGAATGAAGAAAATAAAATTTTACGGAAAATAAAAAAAAATGTGTAAGATTTCACACAATAAAACTTACCATACATTTTCTTTTTCCCTAATGAGCCACATCTTAAATGTTTTACATCAATTTAAGTACTACTTTAATTTATGTGTTTCTCTTTGTTATGATGATACTAGAATGTTAACTATTGGTCTCTATGACTATGTCCCACTGAGGGGTGAAACACATTAAACTTTTTGTTCACATGTTCCGGGGTTCCATTTTACAATAAAGTTAAATCAAATTGTATAAACAAACAATCTTTCACAATTCTCTATAGACCCCATTTTGTATCTTGCACATGTGCAAGAGTACCATAGTGACAATGGCTCCTGACATACAAAATTGCCTTGAGCCCCAAAAAAACAAAAACCCACTATTAGATAAACCAATCTGTGTTTATAGCAAGAGAAATGTACAATGACACAGGGAAACACACTTGTTAATCGCAGACAGACAATTGTACTACACAGTGCTAACATTTATGATATTCAAATTAATTTATCTCAGGAGAGGGGCTGAGGGCAAACTCCGTGTTTCTCTAAGTTTCGCATTCTAAAATTTTGATTAAAACTAAATTAAATAGAAAAACAAAGATAAATGTTACCTTCTAAAAATGTAAGACTCAAAGGTGACCACAGCAACAAATGTTAAGGTAAGCATAGAAATGTAAATAACCAAAAACAAATGGCAAGAACAGGTAACAATTATCACTGACACACAGCAAGCTCTTTCAATAGAAATTTCCATAAGGGAGTCTAGGATTTTTAGGTTAGTGATAAGAGAGAAATGATTCATGCTTTAGCACGAGTGAGGAGTCAGTGGCACACCTACATGACATGCTTGTTTCAAGAATGAATAACCGGGGATCTGTAAACTGACTCTAATCCAGACAGAGAAAGACTTATTGTGAGTCACTCTACTGTGTTTGTAAAGATAATTTAACAAGTACCACAAGTTAAGCCCTTTGACAGGTAGGTGGTTAATGCTGCACATCATGTGACATCGGTGATTTGCATTGCATGCCTGGCTTTGCCTTGACAGCCTTCGTTATGACTAGAACTGGGAGGTAAAAAAAAAAAACAAGCAAAATGCCACATATCTGAATGTTAAATATAAAAAGGAAAGACATGGGAAACATATTATAGAACACAAAGCACAGTACAGAAGGTCGATCCAGAGACACACAGAAATGGCAGACTGAAATATGCATTTCTCTACACTCCATTGAAGTATATAATAGAAGTATGGCAAAAGGAATTGAGTTAGTGTGAGCACACCAATAAGGGGGAGAAAGGTTTCTGAGTGAGCAACTGTTTAACCCCTTAAGGACTGGACTGTTTTTGCGATGTTGTACATTTGCGAACAGGCCTCTTTTTACACTTTTGTGGTGTTTGTGTTTAGCTGTAATTTTCCGCGCTCTCATTTACTGTTCCCATACAAATTATATATTGTTTTTTTCAGGACAAAAGGGGCTGTCTTTACATACCATTATTTATATAATCTCATGTAATTTAATTTAAAATAAAAAATAAAAAAATATGATGAAAAATTGAAAAAATTACATGTTTTTTGACTTTTACTTGAAAAATCTTTTACTCATCTACAAAAGCGAATGAAAAAAAACTGCTAAATAGATTCAAAATTTTGTCCTGAGTTTAAAAATACCCAGTGTTTACGTGCTTTTTTGATTTTTTTTTTGCAAGTTATAGGGCTATAGGTACAAGTAGGATATTGCGGTTTCAAAACATACATTTTTAAAATTTATCAATAGTGACATTGTAACATTATTATCTGTCATAAATCTCTGAATAACACCCCACATGTACATATTTTTTTTAAAGTAGACAACCCAGGGTATTCAATATGGGGTATGTCCAGTCTTTTTTAGTAGCCACTTAGTCGAAAACACTGGCCAAAGTTAGCATTCATATTTGTTTGTGTGTGAAAAAAGTAAAAAACTAAATTGAACGCCAATTTTGGCCAGTGTTTGTGACTAAGTGGCTACTAAAAAAGACTGGACATACCGCATTTGCAATACTTTGGATTGTCTTCTTTTGCAAATGGTATGCCATCATGGGGGTATTTCTCATTCCTGGGCTACCATACGCTCTTAAAGGCAACGTAACCAACCTGGCCTTTTTCAATGTAAAAATATTTGACCCATATATTTGACCCTGTAACTTTCAAAAACGGTATAAAATCTGTACATTTGTACTGTTATACTCAGGAGACTTTGCTGAACACAAATATTAGTGTTTCAAAACAGGAAAACATATCACAACAATATCATCAGTAAAAGTGCTGTTTGTGTGTGAAAAACTTTCACTGACAATATCATCACTGTGATATGTTTTACTGTTAAATATATATGCGTAGTTATATATTTGAAGTCTATGTGTATATTTATATAAATTATTTATGTAATTTTGTATATGGACATATATATATATATATATATATATATAAATATGTCCATATACAAAATTACATAAATAATTTATATAAATATACACATAGACTTCAAATATATAACTACGCATATATATTTAAATTCTACGGGCATATTTATGTAATATTTTTATATAATTAATTAATTTTATTAATTGCAATTTGAGGGTCCTGTCTGCCAAACCAGGCCAAAAGTCCAGAGAATTTAATTTGCTAGCACTGTATTTTACCCTGTAACTTGCGATTACACCCTAAAACCTGTGTATATATATATATATAATTTCATTCTAAGTGTATTTTGATATAAATATATATTTTAATATCAAAATACAGTTGGAATAAAATTTCATATAGATAGATATTTTTTGTAATTTTTTAAATACACTATATATTTTAAATATTATATATATACACGTGTAATTTAATTATAAGTGTATTTTTATCTTAATATATGTACATATTAATATAAAAATACACTTAGTATGACATATGATATATAGATATTATATGATATATAGACATATACACACACATATATATACACATATATATATATATATATATATATATATATATATATATATATACACACACACACACACACACAAATATATAATAATATTTTTATTTATTAATATTAACCTTTATTTTTTTTTATTTTACACTAGCAGGGAGACTGCCTGTCAGCACAGACAGTCCCCCTGCAGGCAGACACATGGACACCTATTGTGACCATGTGATCGCTGTGTTGAGCGATCACATGGCCACGGGGGTCCTAATCCGCCACGGGGAGATTGTCTGGGCTGCTGGCAGTCTCCCCACACCGGGAGCACCACCGATCGCCACCGGGGGAACGACTGCGACCGGGTAAGTACATAAGACCATTAGGACGGTTCAGGATCGTCACCGGTCGGCAATGCAAAAATGCTGATGACGGTCCTGAACCGTCCTAGGTCATTAAGGGGTTAAAGTCTGTGTTTAGAAATGTCAGGAGAATATGTTTGATCAAGTGTTACTGGTTATGTCAGTGATCGGTCAGAGAAAGCCAGATAATGATAAACTGAAACAATCAGATTATAAACTAAACATGTGCTTCAGTTTATCTATTTGAGTGTGAGTGAGCATGTCTGATTTAGAAAAACATTGGAAACATATGCCAAGTAAGAGAACTAACCTTAAAGGGACACTATAGGCACCCAGTCCACTTCAGCTCATTGAAGTGTCTTTGTGCAGTGTCCCTATTGAACTTAGTACTGCAATCTAAAGCATTGCAATTTTAGAGATGTTTACATTGCAGGACTAGGTCTGCCTCCACTGGCTGTTTACTAGACAGCCACCAGAGGTACTTCCGGGATGTTAACGGACTTTTGGTCCGGAAACTGGTGCCGGATGTCCTTACGCTCCTCATGCTGGACTTCTTCTTTCCAATGTTTTCCTATGGGGAGTGCCCCTTCTTCAGTAACGTCTGAGGAGACAACTGCAGAGGAACATCGGCACTGGGATCAGGTACGTAAATTAAGGGTTTAACCTTTTATTTACTGCAGCATGAGAGAAGGGGGAGGCAGATGGAGCTACAGTGCTAGGATTACAGATTTGTATTCCTGACACCATAGTATCCCTTTAATGAACATGCCAGAGTAAGTGTGCCAAGAGTCTGCCAAGAGAGTATAGTCACCCAAACTGGCTTTTATAACCAAGTAAACATATCTGCAATATGATATTCTGAAAAATACTATAATTTACACAACTTTTTCCAACACTGCACAAGTCCTATCGCAAATGGTGGCAAACTTGATAATCTCAGCTAATCCAATGCTTTCCCACCGGAAAGCATTGGGAGGCTATTGCACATGCATGGCAAAATGCCACACAGCGCCTATCAGCACCTCCTAATAGAGATGCATTGACAATGCAGAGCATGGAGATACTGAAAGTCAGCACTGTTCCAGGAAGCACCTCTAGTGGCCGTGTAAGAACTGCCTTTTCACTGAGTGCTTACATTAAATGCCTGCAGGGACATACCACACTCACCAGAACAACTACATTAAACTGTTTTCACTTAAGCGAATGATCCGGATAGTCTATTACTACATTTACATATTATTTATAGATAGAAGCAGTACCTTCCTTGGATGACCAAAAATCCTCAAATATACTAGAATTTTTCAACCTTCAGTCATACCTGTCTCAACCTATGAATAACACTCCAGGCAGAAACCAGTCATTAAGTGTCCCTCATGGTCATGCATCCCTATTTGAATATAAAGGGACACTCTAGACACCAGAACCACTACAGTTTAGTGAGAAAATTGCATTACACTGTTGCTCAATGCCACCTCTAGTGGCTGTCACTCGGACAGCCACTAGAGGGGCTACCTGGATGCCTTCCTACAACAATTGCAGGACAGACATATAGCTGAACACTAACAATAAAGATGCATTAATTCTCTGAGACATCAGAACAGACACAATGGACGAAGATTCTATGACACAAAATACACAGAATTCCAATATGAAATCTAACAAATGACCCTCAGTTTTTCATTTAAAAACCATTTCATTTTCAATACATTGAGCTGTGAATGCTCATAATATCAATGTGTCCTTGACAGAATAAAGAGTTCCCAAAGACATTACTTATGCAGCTTCTAAACAAGACAAAAAAAATAACTGCTTCTAATTTTTCCAGGTATTACATGTTTAACAGTGAAAACAGGAATTTAGATTTAGGCATCCCTAATAAATGAGAAGGAAGTGATTTATGCTCAATTTCCACTATCCTCGCTGAAAAACATATCCTGCGCGCAGAAATCAAGTGGACGCGAAGTATCCAGCTACCAGTGTGTCTACTTCCTTTTACAGTTTTTTTCCATCTGATAGAAAACATTGGTTTACTTTTTCACCCCCAAAAATTTATCTCAGCCAAAAAATCATCACAAGTGAATGCCTATAGCTTGAAAACAAATTATCTAAAATAACACTGTGTGTCTTACTGTTAATGACAAACACATGCTTAATGCAATTTTAACACCAGTGTAGCAGCTCTACTAAATATTTACTAAGAGGAGTCATGTTAGCAACATAACCACTACAGCTCACTGTTAAGGTTACGTTGCCTTGAGTGTCCTGGTGTTGTCCCCTGGGTTAAAGGGCACGGTTAGAATGGGAGGGCTTGCAAAGGCTGCAGACAAGATATCTGCAGGTTTATTTCAAATGGTTTTTAGATATGCCCCTGATGACAAAATGCATAAAAATGGCATTGCATGCATATGTTCATCAGAGGAATCCCTATTAGACAGTGAATTTAATTTGGCCCATGGAGTAACCCTTTAAAGTCAAACAGTTTAGAATTGGTTTTACATAAACCCATGCTCTTCTCAGCACACAGAAGATGAACACTGCTAAGTCTCACCAATAATGCACAATGAAAACCTCTGCATTGTCATTGTCACTTGTGTCCAGCCTGGAAGGCAATGATTCGCTAGGAGCACATGGCTAAACCACTCTCAGCCAATCAAACCAGATTGGACAATATTTTAATTAATAATTCAGTACATTTCTCATTGTGCACTTTTCCTCCTCTGGACACAGGTTGTGTATTCCCACTGAAAGACATGATGTAAACTCTTGAACACACCAAAGTTTTTGGAGCAGATTTCCTTATCCCTTTTCCTTGAAAACCTGAAAAAAAGCTTAATTATGGAGCTTGAAATTGACCTATCTGATCAGAATGCTTACAGACATTATTGCCTACAGTGAAAAGTATGTACACCCTCTTTCCAATATTACAGACTGCAGACATGCTGGGCCATAGCTTTAATGATGAAATGCTGCATTCTTTTTTTATTAGCAGAAATCTTTAATCAGTTGAATTTTTACATTTCCAATAACCCTTATGTCATGTCTTTTTTTTTTCCTTTTTGCACTGCTGCTGGAAGAATGGTGGGTGGTAACGCAGCTACTCAGCTTCCAAATAACTGAATGATTCAACTTCATCAGAACAAGAAATTTTGCCTGAAAGTGGAAAAATGAATAAGGTGCTTTCATTCTCAAGGGAAAAAAATAAAATAAAAAAATAACAGGGCTCACGCCTAAAGGCGCACTGCCTTCATTCAAGGTTAACCTATAGATAGGATTTATTGAGCATAACAGTCTCAATGACAACATTGGATTTCACATACCGCCACACTGACGCTTAAAGAAACACACAATGCACCATAACCACTACAGCTCTCTGTAGTGGTTATGGTGCCACACAGCGCCAGACTGACCCACCGGGATACTGGGAAATTCCTCACAGCCCAGATTTGGAGGGGGAGGAGAGATGGAGAAAGCTCTGAAGAGAGCTAAAGTTGGAGGGGAGAGAAGGAGATGGGGGACAGGGAGATGGAGCTGGTGGTGGTTTGGGGGGACTAATGTTAGTTGTTTATGACCAAGTAAAAAGAGGGACATGCAGCTAAGCTAACACTTCCACTACCATGACCACTTCAATGATTCAGTATATGCAGTGTTTCAGATGTGTTGCACGTGCTGAAATATTCTTAATTGTGTGCTAGGGGCTTGTGGCACTCCGAGTAAACGTGACTTAGGCAGCCCAGAACTCTGTGCAATTTATAATAGATAGTCTAAAACAGAGTTCTGGGCTGCCTAGACCACGTGTGCTGGGGGGGTGCAACTAGCCCCAAGCACAATTACAAATATCTCAGTATGTGCTGTGCACTACACATGCATTCTTCAACCACCATAACCACTTCAAATCACATAAGTGGTCATGGTGGTTGGAGTAACCCTTTAATGAAGTGATTTGGTGACTGCAGCTTTCCAGTTTTACATTTCACAATATTCCAAATCTACTACGGGCTGTCAGGCAGGCTGCCACTATGGGATCAAGGTTTAAAAAAAAAAATAAAAAAATTAAATTAACTGTTGCATGTACTTTATGTTCAGCGTCCGCATTTATAGTATGCAACCACTTGAGGCTGTGTGCATCTAATGGTTCTCTATGGAAAAAGTTGGATTCAATGTTTTCCAGAGAAGCAATGGACTAACAAAGTGAAACCACTGCTGTGCATGCACTGCATGTCCTAAATGCTTCTCAGTGAGACACTGATCAACAAGAATGATGATATTACCAGAACAGGATCAGGCGGCAGTGAAAAATCTATCATAGAGATGGATAACAGAAAAAAAAAAATTAAAAAATTTGCTGAGCAATCCAGTTCTCAGGGAAAGAACCATCCTGATCCTCCAATGGATAAATTGAAAGCATAACGGAAAAAAAATGTAAAAAAATCAAGAGTACCTATAGTCTAAAAAGCAGTCCTCCACACATGTATCTCTCTGCAACAGTTATGCAATAAGAAGCATTTAAATATAATTCATTACAGAATAGAATGGAGATAGATCACACGAGTAATGCATGCAAATGTCAGACTGACGTGCCCTTCTGAATTTGGGATTAGTCATATTGCAAGTGAAGCTATGATTATTGACATCTGTTACTTTTGTGGGTTTTTGGCTGTCTGCTCCACCCCTGCTATTTCCTCTATTGAAGTAGGCAGACCAACTTGAAATCATTTTTGGAACTTGCTTTTCTAACCCATACTTTATTTATTCAAAGAACACCCACCGTATTTATGTCAAAACTTAAATCTAGAAAGACACACATAGTTATTTGAACACACATACTTAACAATGCATAATATTTATACATTACATATACACCGATTATATATGAATACATACACACTAAAATAAGAAGCAATATGTTAACTAGTGATGGATACTGGGGTAGATGTGTCTAGTGTATTCCAAGGCATTTAACTGTTAATTTAAAGAGGTATTGTCAGCTCCTCAATTTTAGAACTAGATTATAGTTAACTAGAAAAGATAGGTATAAGAGGTGCTGCGATTACCAGTATTTAAAAATTTCTATTTTCAATTAAATTTGTTTGTTTAAGCAGTTTTGTTTCTTATAGTCCTAAAAATAACCTAAACTTGTTTTTTTTTCAGGACATGTTCCCTTCTGACAAGCCCCTACCCTTTGCTCTGTATAATTAAATAATAACAATTACTCATATTGTTTCCAGCACAGAGACTCCGCCACTGCAGCAGCCAGCATCCCTGCTGACGTCTTAGACGATCTTAGCCAATCCAATGCTTCTCATAAAGGAGCATTGGGGACGAGAAAGCCTGCATGGCAAAAACACTGCGCTCCTCCAATCAAATATCAGAAGCATTTACAGAACAGAGTTTTACTTCGTTATGGATGCAGTAGTGCCTCTAGTGGCTTTCAGGAAGACAAAATTGTTTACAAAAATGGCGATGTTTTGCATTTAAGAGTTAAACCTAGGCCATTTCATTTAGATGAAGTGGTCTGAATGATTTTAGTGGTCATTCAGCAAAAAGGTTTGGTTTCTTAAGCTTTAGGACACAAAATAGGGGGCACAGATATGATAATCTGTGAGGTTTGATGATCACAAGATAACAAGAACTGCTTATTTGTTTTGTTTTTGTTTTATTTCTTAAACAATTAAAATGCTTTTAATGACACTTTTTAGGTAATCTTAGTCCAGTCTCTAAAGCCTTTATAATAGCATTGAAGGATATTTCGTAACCCCAGAATCGGGATGCTGGGAGGAGGGGAGTAAAGGGGTCGGACCCACCCAAAAAGGGGTCATGTCTGTTTGGTGTGAATATGCACCAAGCTGCTTAACAATAATGTTGAAACAGTGCCCTAAACATACTGCGAGCACTCCCAACTATGCACTTGTGGGACAGTTTCCTGGTTTCCCCAAAAGCGGGACTCCAGGCAATTAAGGCAGGAAAAGGACGGTTGGGAGGGATGATATTTAGATGCATTTGAACAACGCAGTTACAAAAATGAATGTTTTACTTTTTTTTTTTTTTTATCTTCCCTAATTGCATAAAATCCTACTTTTTTTTTACCTGCAAAACTTTCCTTTTTGCTTAGCGCAAAATATTCCCTGTTTGTACTTAGCTGTGACCCTTCAAATGCTTCTCACAGACCAGCATCATGGGCCTTGGGAGGCTAATACAGTAAATTATGAAAATGTAAAGTACAGTTTAGTGTACTTTACATCCAGAAGTTATTTAAAAAAAAAACAAAAAACATGAAAAATAGCCATTAGTAAATGAGCTATGAGCAGAGAAATAAGAATGACCCCTTAATCTCCCATGCAAGTAAATATTGGTACTGAGGAACTTAAAGGAACACTATAACCTTAGGAATACAAACATGTATTCCTATCGCTATAGTTTTCTCTTCACCATTTATATTTGTGAGTCCCCCTTGAAGGAAAAATGTTTTTGCTATTTTTTTTTTTTTTTTTTTAAGTTTTTATTTTAAGTCAGTACATTATACAGCATTTTCATCTCTTAGGTTTGACAGGTACATGAAAGTGCATGTTACAGTACACAAGTGTTACATTGGTCGGATAGTCATAGAATCATACAATCATACAATTTGCAGTACAAGCTCAGCTTATGAGATTGTGTCTGTGCGTTGTGTATATAGGGTTAGTAGTGATATTGAGGATCCGCTACTTTTTCCTACATCCCTACAGTTGTGTGTGAGCTGGCTCCTATTCCCGGGGAAGTGAAGAAGGGGGGGGGGGTAGAGTGTCCTCAGTCTCTAAGTAATCTGTCGGAGGTATTGGGTCCATGGGTACCAGGTCTCTGTGTGTTGTTGGTATTGGTTTGATAGTGCATAACACGTTTCTTCTAGACTTCTGGTATTTTCTACTTTTTGTATCCACTCGCGTATGGTCGGGGGGTTTGGTTGTTTCCATAAGGCTGGAATAAGCTGGTTCGCAGCTGTTATCAGATGTATGAGCAGGGCTGTTGTGTATTTCGGTATGCCTTGTGGGGTGAGAAGGAATATGTATGTGTTTGGGTCCAAGGGAACAGTTATCTTAAGTATGGCATGGATCAGGCCTGCCACGCGTGTCCAAAATTTTTGTATCACTGGGCATGACCACCAAATATGCGAGGTGGTGCCCACTGCTGAGTGGCAGCGCCAACATTGTTTGGAAGTTGCGGGGAATAGGGAGTGCAGTTTTGAGGGCGTGTAATGCCACCTCGTTATCCTTTTATAGTTGCTTTCCTGTGTGGTTGAGTTTTTTGAGGATTTGTGTATTTGTTTAAAAATTTTTTTCCATTTGTCGGGTTGTATTACTAGGTTTAATTCTTTTTCCCAAGTTGTAGTGAAGGCTGGCAATTGTTGTGGCCTTGTGGATAGAACTTGGGAGTACATTGTTGATATGAGTTTTGTTCTTATGGATTGGAGGGAGCAGCATTTTTCAAAGTTAGTCTGTTCACGGCTGCCGTTGGGGATTAGGGATTTTGATTGTATAAAGTGTGTTAGTTGCCTGTATTGATACGTTTGCATAGCCGTAGGGCTAGCTATAAACGCTTGTAAGGGCTTTGTTTCTTTTGCCCCGACAGTGGTCACGGCATTCTCCAATGCCAGATAAGGCGTTGTATGGAAGGCCTGGAAAGATTTGCCATCTACACCCGGCTGGAATAGGGGGGTTGTGTGTTAGAGGGTATAGTGGCGATGGGTAGGGTGACATCAGATTGTGCGTGCGCGTGGTCGCCCACATGCGAAGGGTCGGTGTGATGGTGGGATGTGGGTTGTGGAGCATTAGTACTTGCCCCGATTTGTGCCAGGGTATCGTGTAAATAGGTACTCTGAAGAAGGAGTCTTCCAAGTTCACCCATTGTTTCTTGGATTGAGGGAGGGACCAGTCGTATATCCTGGATAGCAGTATCGCGTTGTGGTATGTTTCAACGTCGGGCAGACCCAGGCCGCCCCTGTCTTTTGGTTTTGTGAGCAGTGAGTATGATATTCGTGGAGGTTTGTGAGCCCAGATAAATGTGGTGAGTGTTTTGCGGACTGCAGTGAACCAGGACTTGGGAATAGTTATAGGGAGCACTTGTAGCATGTATAGTATTCTGGGTAGGATGTTCATCTTGAGGACATTCGTCCTACAGAACCACCCAAAGTGTGGCTTGTTCCATGTGGTGAGGTCTTGCGTTATGGCCCTTGTCAGATCTGGGAAGTTGTTCTCGAATAGTTGGGAAAGGTCCCTGGTGATATTGATTCCCAAGTATTTGATACTATGTGTCGCCCATGTGAATTGGTGGTCCCTGCGTAGTGCATTTTTCTCTCGTGTTTCAATGTGTATCGGGAGGATCTCACATTTACTAATGTTAGCTTTAAAGTTGGAGAGTGTACTGTATGTAGCCATTTCTGACATTAGGTGGGGTATTGATGTTACTGGGTCTGCCAGGGTGAAAAGCACATCGTCGGCAAATGCCGCTATTTTGTGTTCCTCCGCCCCCGCCCGGATGCCCTTGATGTTAGTGTTGTCCCGGATCCCCTGTAGAAAGGGCTCCAGGACAAGAACGAAGAGGAGCGGGGAGAGGGGGCACCCCTGTCTGGTACCGTTGGAGATTACTACCGGGTCAGTGAGTTGTCCATTTATCCGGACATTGGCGGTTGGGCACGAATAGATCGCCGAAATCCATTTGTGCCAGTGCGGTCCAAATCCTAAGTGTTTAAGCGTTTGTAGCATCAGGGTCCAGTCTACTCTGTCAAACGCTTTCTCAGCATCAATTGACAGGAGTAGACTGGGGTGCCCGACTCGTGTGGCATGGTGTATGAGGTTCAAGATCTTGGTGGTATTGTGCTTAGCTTCTCTGCCCGGAATAAAGCCGGATTGGTCTGCGTGAACCAATTCTGGAAGTATCGGGCGCAGCCTGTTGGCTAGGATTTTCGTGAAGATTTTTATGTCCGCATTTATTAAGGAGATGGGCCTGTAGCTGCCGCATTGGGTTAGGTCTTTGCCCGGTTTTGGGAGCAGGGTGATTGTTGCATTAAGGGCCTGGGGTGGGAGTTTGTCTGAGTGTAGCAGCGAGTTGAAAGCGTTTACGAAGTGGGGTATGAGTGTCTTCGCGAAGGTTTTGTAATATTTTGCTGTGAACCCGTCTGGTCCTGGGCTTTTCCCATGTGGTAGATGTTTAATTACGTCTGCACATTCGTCCGTGGAGATGGGCTGATCTAAGGATTCCTTTATGTTGTTTGGGAGGGAGTGGTGTATTCTCTTCTCTAAGAACGCCATTATGTCTTGTGTCTGGGGGGCCGTATGTCGGAGGTTGTATAGGGTTGAGTAATAGTCGTGGAAGGCCTTTGATATGTCAGTCATTGAATGCGAGAGTTTCCCTTCTTCGTTGCGTACTGCCGCTATGAATGTGCGTTCGCGTTGTTTTTTTAGGGCATGGGCTAGGAGTTTTCCACATTTTCCTCCTTGGGCATAATAGAGGCTTTTTGTCTTAGCCAGGGCGTGTTTGGTGCGAGTGTTTAGGATGGAATTAAGTTCCGTCCTCTTTTCTAGTAGTCGCGCATATGTGGTGAGGGAGAAGTCTTGCTTGTGTGTGTCTTCTAGTGTTCTGATTTCATTGGTTATTTTAGTTGCCTGTGCTTCCCTATGCTTTTTGTGATTAGACGCCAGTTGGATAATCGTTCCCCTAATGACGCTTTTGTTGGCTTCCCACACGATCGGACATGATGTTCCGCGTTGTGTGTTTTGGTCAAAATAGTGAGACAATCCTTCCCTGATTTGAGTTTGTATCTCTGGTTTGTTTAAGAGGCTATCATTTATGTTTTTGCTATTTTATTTTATTTTTTTACTTTTTTTTTTTATCTCGCAGCACACCAGTCTCCTTACTGCTAGTCCCACCTCCTTAGCTAAAATTATCAGTCTTCATGATCCCAGCCATATGGGAGCTGTAAGAAGTTAGTGCGCATGGATGGCAAATCACCACACTATGCCAATCAGCATCTTCTCATAGATTCATTGGATCAATGCATCTCTATGGTTTGCGTTCAGCTTCCCCATACAGAGCATGGGGACGCTGAACACAGGTCCTTCAAAGGTTGCATAAACTCTTCCACAAAGTCTCTCTAGTGGCTGTCCAAGTGACAGCTGCAAGAGGTGGAATGAGGCAGCAGCGTAAACACTGCCATTTCTCTGAAAGACAATATCGTGCATAATAGTTTATATGGTCAATTTAATTTTTTAAAGCATTTACGGAAGTAAATAGCAAATACATGGAGATATGGATCTTTGGATTCACCTACACGTATAGATAAATCTAAAATCTATAGATTCTTCTCCCCATGAGAATACCTGTGTCACCACCCTTATTGCCAAATACAAATGAACATGGATAGGTGCTACACACGCACACCCATCAGATCAGTTGCATAAATGTGTTGGATCTGACAATATATCAACAGATTAAGTTACAACACTGCCCACTTTTTTTGTTTTTTGTTTTTAATGATGCTTGCTGTAAATCCTTGAGATTCATATTCAGATTATTCAGAGCTTTGTAAAAGCAATGACTAGCTACAACAAAACAAATGATTTTGAGGCTCATTGGAAGAGAGAATATGTTTTGTAAGCAAAGGAAAACCAAATGTAGTCCCACGTTATACAGCTAGCCAACGTAAAAATGATACACTATTTAGGTTACATGTTATACTTAGGACACGATAAACGTGCAATGCACCGTACCAGCTATATTGTGGGAATACAAAGTTAACTTGCAATAGATGCCAAGCAGAAGCATGTGTAACATGGGTAGAAGGAGTATGGAATAGCCCCAAACTTTACCTGGTTATGCAATAGTATAAACAAAGTATCAAATCTATATAATTGTTAAATCAGGCAGAGATTTAGACAGGACAGTCATGGGTTAAAAAATTTATTCAGCGTCGGGAACAAGAAACTTCACTTTAATTCAACACAAATGGACACAAACACCTATAATCAAAACGTTTTGTGTCTTTAAAAACTAACAAAATGAAAAGACAAGACAAAAAAAAAACTACAAATATTTGTAAATGAAATTGCATGTTACACTGGACATAAGGGCAAAAGGTTTACAAAACCCAGCCACTATGACAATTATTGTGTTCTAGATAGCAATACACAGTGTTGTGATCTGACAACCTGTGTCGTCATACATATCTGGAAAGTTCAAATACTTTAATGAAAACAAGTCTTAACACTTCTAGCTTCTAGGACAAAAGATGTGGGATTTTTGTATGCGGTTATATGGACCAGACTATAACGTCACCAATACTGTTGTGTGGCCCTTAAGTGGTTAAAGGATAGTACTAAAAATAATTTAAAAAAAATAATAATAATAAAAAAAAATTATATATATATATATATATATATATATATATATATATATTTATTTTATTGGGGAAAAAAAAAAAGTAAAAATACTTTTTTGTTTTAAAAACAAATATACTTCTTGACTGACATTTCAAACTAGAAAAAGTAAATAAGTGCGGATTGCTTCTTAAAATTTCCATTGGTTTTCGTCTACTGCAAAACAATTAGAGGTATATTCACTTTTATTTAATCCCCACCCCCCAACCACCGTCAGTGAAATAGGCATGCGTCCGGACACAAAACCAAGCAGCTCTAACAGGCTGTATTAGCAGCAGTAGTCAAGCATCCCTGCCACCTTCATAATAACCCCTTAAAGTGCACCTGCCATAACCAACAGGACAGGACTGATGTTCTTCATTAAAATGTGAGTTTATGTGAAATCAAATATCACATTTTAGGTCAAAAACAGCTGAACTGAAAATACAGTTTACTTGGAGAATGTTTCCGATTCAACTTTTGTGAACTACAATCTGAAACTCATAAAGATTTAAGGTTTAGTTAAAAAAAATTAAAAAAAAATAATACTCTACACTTTGATATCCAGACACCTGCCCAGCTGCCCTGAGCTCCTAACATGCAATTTAAATGAACAGTCTTCACACCTGAACCCCCTGCAGCTTCATGTAGTGTTTCTGGGTCAATGTTTGAGCATTGTAAAACGGCCTTTTCAGAGAAATTTACATTGCTGCCTAAAGGCACCTCTAGTGGCTGTTACTCGGACAGCCTCTAGAGCGGCTTACTGGGTGCCTCTATGCAAAGATTGCAGGACAGACCTTTGACATACATGCTTTGCATGGAGGAGCTGAACGTTCTCCTTAGAAATGCATGGAATCAAAACAACTCTGAGGAAATTCAGACTGGCGATTGCCACTCATATGCACTAGCCTCCTAGGGGAAGCATTGAATTGGCTGATATGATTAGTATTGGAGGAGTGGCAGTAACAGAGATCGATGCGCTGGAGCAATATAGGGAGGAATAAAGGGCCATTGAATCTAACTAACATGTATAACAGTCAGGTGTTAGGAATACAGATTTTGTATTCCCTAATGCTAGTGTTCCATTAAACAAACATCCCAGGACCTTATTAACATCCTACACTTAATGTAATTTCCTTTATACCAAGACATGGCATTCCATTTAAGAAAAAGCAGGAAGAAAATGCTCTTTGGCATTTTAGTCCTGGACATCTTTTGTGGGAATGAACGGTGTCTACCATGCCAATGGTATAAATGCTCACGTTCAACCAAACTCTTCTGAGGGGAACCTCATGAGTTAGTAGTAACAACGAGGAAAGTGTTTGTCCACTCACAGGTTCTCTTACAGTCTGTAACTGTTTCCTGGGTTTTCTTATAATATTCCTAGCTCCTTACAAGTTTGACCAGTGGTCACAGTGCAAAAGTGACAATGTCCAAGAAAAAAAAAAAAAGAGGAAAAGCATTAATCCAACGATACTTTAAATTGTCAAATAAACTGTTCAGTTCAGGTACATGTCCTGTCCTATTGTGTTTTATACCCCATCTCCTATAGACTGTAAAACTCGTTTGAACCTATTGTTCTTGTAAATTTTCTTGTAATTGTCCTATTTATAGTTAAATTCCCCCCTCTGATAATATTGTAAAGTGCTACGGAATCTGTTGGCGCTATATACATGGCAATAATAATAATAATATTATTATTATCATCTATGCGTCCTGTTTAACTCAATATCTCAGCCCAAAAAAAAAAACACAAGACACTTTCTAAACTGGTAAGGAGTAAATAGGGGAGACAACAAATCGGGATGCAAGTCAGGTCTTAAAGGGATCCTATAGTGCCAGGAAAACAAACCCATTTTCCTGGCAGTATAAGCTCTTCGAGTGAGCCCATCCCTCGGTGCTGAAGGGGTCAAAACCCCTTCAGACACTTACCTTAATCCAACGCCGGGCTCCCTCTGTGAAGCCGAATGCGCATGTACGGCCATTCAAACCCGCCCATAGGAAAGCAGTACTCAATGCTTTCTTATGGGGATCTTATTTGACGCTGGACTCAAAGTGCGATTTACTCTGTGTAAATCTCGGAAACTACCTCTAGTGACTGTTGGGGAGACAGCCACTAGAGGCTGGATTAACCCTGCAGTGTAAACATAGCAGTTTCTCTGCAGGGTTAAAACTAGGGGGACCTGGCACCCAGACCACTTCATTGAGCTGAAGTGGTCTGGGTGCCTAGAGTAGTCCTTTAAAGGCTTTTAATATCATACATTGCTCCCATAATAAAAATGCACTGCATGAAACCTCACATGGCATTGTGGATCTCGGTTCTCATAAAAGACACACACACACACACACACACACACTAAGCATTTCTAAGCAATAGTGAATAACACACCATGTACCATCAAACAACATCAGTCCAAACATTTCCAGTATTTACAAGTATAGTCAGTATTTTCCAGCCTAAGGTCTCAATTTGAAAACGGACGAGAATAGGCAGTTCTGCAGCCAGAAAACAGTATTGCTATTGTCAGTGTTGTACAGCGCTACAAAACATGTTAGCGCTACATAAAACAGTAAAGAGTTTCAACACTTAGGGGTTTACAGGGACAAATGAGGACACAGTATAACCCTTTAGAATGATACATTGGACAGGTGAGGATGCATATTTTGGGGTAGCAGAACAAAAAGTGCAAATAAAACTACTCAACTTGTTTTTATGATACATATTTTATGCTCGCCAATTATCTTCCAGTTACAATCTCATTAGCTTTACAGTACATTTTTCATCACTGTGATTATTTTCTATGCTATAAAAACTTCCCTCTAAATCTTAACATTAAGTTTATGGGCAAGATTTTATGGTGTGATTTGCAAACTAATGTTCAAGTCATTACAGGTTGCAGTGCTAACAGAATATCTAATTATTCCTTATGGTGCTTAGTCAGATAATAAATTGTTCTGCAAAATATCACTGACCCTCCTGGAAACGAAAAGGTTAGCATTTAATTTGCTTTTGTGTTTTGGATGGCGTGTGAAGTTTAATCCCTAAAGGAATGTGGAAGAATTTTGGTATCAAGAGCAAGCATATTTCTATGGGAAGACTTTGGCGAGCAGTCACTGAGTGTGAATGTTGCATCTAGTCCACCAGGAAGTGTGCTATATGGGATTATAACGCTAGACAGAGATTCTAATGGTCAATAGTTCAGCCAAGACCTGTACCCATAACCATTTAGTAAATCACTGACGTTCAGCAGCACGTTCAGAAATCCAGTGTTTCTCATTCTTATGTTAACAATACTTCCACTTTCCCCTCTACCCAACAAAAGTAAGTTAGTTGTTTTTTTTTAATCAAATAGCTCAGATACCAAAAGAAAAAAAAATCCCCACAAATTGACACATTTAACAAGCCATAGTGAAACCTGCCCTACCACTTATTTGCTTTCTGCATGATGAAGTGCAGAATCTACCAGGTAAGAGTGCAAAAAAATAAAATAAAAAAATAACACCTTTAACTGTATCCTGTGTAAATGATCTAAAAATGGAGCAACCTTTATGGAGACCCATGGATTGCTCTATACGATTGACCTGCCTTTAGTGTTTTTGCCCAAGAACTGCCTAGTTTAACACATAAACCACATTGTTTCACGTGAGTATACTGCCTTAGGAGTAGAGTACACAGAAATGAAAATATACAAAACGTTGCAAACAGAAAGGATCGAAACATTTATGTTCTGTGCACAAATAGGTTATCTCAGAGCTAGATGACTCAAAGCTTCCACTTAACTCATGTGAAAGATAAGTATTGTCATGCGTGTGTGTGTGTGTATATATATATATATTTGCACAAGTACTTTTGTAAAAAATTGTAAATCTAATTTATCTCAAGTTCGGCATGGTCATAGTAGTTCCAAGTATTCTGGTTTCCAAAATTTTCCCAGAATTCCTAGTTTAACATGCAAATGATTACAGAGGGGCATCATGTTTATACGTCACCATGAAGGACTCTGCTTTAGATTTGTAGATGATACAGAAGTGTAAATGTTTAAGACATTTGACTTGAAATGTCCTATGCAGTTCTCTAGTGTCATGGAACCGTAATTCAACATTAGAATCTAATAACTGCCCATAATAAATAAATATTGAAATACAAACTGTTGAAAAAAAGCAAATGGTAACAGAGAGGCAAACTCGTGTGTTTAACTTTGTTTAAAAGCCAGTCAATGGTTCTAATGAACCAAACCAGCCAAAGAGAAATGCAGATACCATATCTTGGATGAGCGAAAGACCCCAAACAAAAATCCTAATGCTTTCTCGTTGATGTGATCATCACAAAAAGGAGATAACTTGGCACATCGCCACTGATAGACACTGTCTGCAGGTTGATTTGCAAGATAGTTCTTTAAATAATATTTTCATATCTTTTTAGATTTGTATAATACTGTAAAGGCTAAAACAGATCACAGCAATGTTCCTCTAAACCCTGGACGACCAAACGTTGCAGTACCTGTCAGTGTAGTTTTATAACATCTGGGGATCTACCTTTTGGCTACCCTTGTTTTAAAGAGCTTTTCAGGCATTTTATGATACGCTCCCATTGTGGTTGGTGTATGTGGCCCTGTGCTTCCTCAGGATGCACTCAGAGGAAATGGTGAGTGGAGAGATTTTGTTATTACATACATACAATGCTCTATTGTGGGGTCACAATTAGGTCCCTCATCCGCACACTAAGCTTGTTAGCTGTACTCAATATCAATGCAAGAGATTAGCTGAGGGGGAACAACTCCTCTGAGTCTTATTACTAGTACCATCGCCTTGGGGAGCATGTAATGTAATAAGCTCAGTGCATTGGAGCCTGTCTGGTAACTGAACAGACGTTATAGTCCCCAGTGCACCATCATCCAATACTTCTTTTCAAGTATAATCACCAACTTATTGCCTTGTCTGGCACCAGACAAGGTGTGTTGAGAGATAGTTTACATCTGGCTCTCTATCTGTGGTTGGACTGCATTTGTCATGATGCTCTACCAGACAGGCTTATTGTGTTATATTATTATTTATATAGCGCCATCACATTCCGTAACGCTGTAAAGGACCACATGTTAGTACTTATTGTTAGTGGGAAATCAAAGTGACACTCAGACAGTTGTCAAACCTCCTCTTAACATGAGCATTAGTCCCAGAATTGTATTTTATACCTGAATGTATATTTAGCCATGACTTTTGGGAGCACAGGTGAACAGATTTTGACAAGCTTTGGCTTGGTGAAACTCTGATTTGATGGGCTGTTGTGTGCACCACACCTCCATAATTCTCTATTCCAGACTTACCTTCCAGCCAGCTGAGCTGTTGCTATCTCCCTTGTCCTTGAAATAAGGGACACTTTTGACCATCCAGTCGTAGATCTGGGACAGGGTGAGTCTCTTCTCTGGAGAACTCTCTATGGCCTGGCTGATGAGGTCGGCATAGGACAGGTTGCCCCAGGCATTGCGGCGGGAGGAGCTGCTCTTGCGGGGCTGCTGGGCTCCCAGGGGGGAAGGGGAGGAGGCAGGTGACAGTGCCGGCAGGGCAGGGGACACATGCAGTGGCCCAGTCTGGGTGTGCTGTGGTTGATGTGGGTGCTGCAGCTGGCGCAGATCTTGACACTGGAACTCGCCACAGACTCCAAGTGCTTCAGTGGGGTCATAGTCCTCACTCTCCTCCAGCAGACTAAGATTGCTCATAAAGTCCACATTACCTGCCGCAGGATCTGGCTGCAGGGAAGGAGCTGGGGACGAGTTAGCAGAACTGTTTGCGTTAAACTCAGGTCGGGGTAGCGGCCAGGTACATGATCTGGGCCGGGCTAAGGGCTCAAAATCTGGGTCTATCTCCACCACAGGTGGTGGAGGTTGTAGTGCTTCAGCCATAACAGCCTAATTTACCACTGAACAGGGGGCAGTAAACACAAAGATGGGGCAAACACACTGGAGAGAGCCCCAAACTGCTTTCAAACTTAGTCACTTCATGGGAGCTGTGCTGTCTCGGTGAAACTCGGTGAGTGTGGCCAGGTAGGACCTTCTACCTGCCCAGAGCAACCCCCTTGCCAGTCTGTGCTGAAGCTTGTCCCAAGACAGATGCAATCCCTTTCCTGTCTCAGAGCAGACACGGTCCTCCTGTCTATGATGGAACGTTGACCCAGAGCAGGAACAATCCCTCAGTAAAACAGAATCTTGTCCAGATCAAACTCAGTCCGTTAAAGTGTAGGGATAGAACGTTGCCCAGATCGAACACAGTCCGTTTAATGTGATAGAACGTTGTCCAATATATGGCACAGTCCGATTACTGGAATAGAACGTTGTCCTAGAGTTAGCACAGTCCGATTACTGGAATAGAACGTTGCCCCAGAACTGTCACAATCCCTCTGACAGAATAGAACGTTGTCCCGGTGACGATACAGTCCCTTTACTAGAAGAGAACCTTTGCGTCCGAGGGTTCGATCCCGCTCTCAGACTGTTCTCTGCAGCCGCCTGTTGAATGTCTCTGGAACTCCGACTTACCCCGGCAATGAGAAGCACTTTACTGGAACCCACCAAAGCATGTCACGCGCCGGCCTCTCCTACACTACCCACCCTCTACAGGAGAGGGGCGTGGCTTCCGTGCCGGCTTTCCTCCAATGAGAGCCGTAGCTGCCAGTGTCCTCCCCACCCTTCCTTACCTCAGTCACTCTGAGTGGGTGTGCATGAGTGGCACTCGTAATGTTTCTGGGTGCTGTGAGCTCTTACAGTCAAGGCTAGAAAATAACTCCCAATACTCTCAGCCAGGCAGCGGCTGTATTCCAGCCCTTGTTGGATAAAAGCGCCCTGTGTCCTTCTCTGATATGTGAACTTTGCAGGAGGCTCCAGCAGTGAAGGGGTTAGCCAGGGTTTGTTTATGTTCTCCCGTGCAAGGTGTCTGGGGTGTTCCAGAGCTTCACTAGGAGCTTGGATGGGAGCTGCCTGAGCAGAGTACTACTCATCATCATCATCACAACAACAGACACACGGAGGGAAAACAAACAGACCGGTGTGTTTCATAACTAGTCAGTCCCGGAATCCTCTGTGTCAACAGCCCCGAGTATCCAAAGAGCAGAGAGGGGAATGACACTGAGAGATTATAATATCTCTGTTTTTATGTGTGTTTCTCTCCAATAACTCGAGCATGCTTGCTTCACGTGATAATACCTGAAACTCGTGGCTGACACTGTGTCTAGAGTTACCAGAATATTATCAGACTTTTATAGGCATATATCCACGATTGCCAGGCTCAGCGTGCTTTCCTGGACACATACCCAGGACTGCCAGGCCCAACATGCTTTCATGGGCACATACCCAGGACTGTCAGACCCAGCATTATTTCCTGGACACATGCCCAGGACCACCATGCCCATCATGCTTTCCTAGACACATACACAGGACTGCCAGTCCCAGTATGCTTTCCTGGACACATACAAAGGACTGCCAGGCCCAGCATGCTTTCCTGGACACATACCCAGGACTGCCAGGCCCAACATGCTTTACTAGACATATACCCAGGACTGCCAGGCCCAGCATACTTTCCTGGACACATACTCAGGACTGTCAGACCCAGCATTATTTCCTGGACACATGCCCAGGACCACCATGCCCATCATGCTTTCCTAGACACATACACAGGACTGCCAGGCCCAGTATGCTTTCCTGGACACATACCCAGGACTGCCAGGCCCAGCATGCTATCCTATACACATACCCAGGACTGTCAGGCCCAGTATGCTTTCCTGGACACATACCCAGGACTGCCAGATTCATTGTGCTTTCCTGGACACATATTGTTGCCACAGCAATATTTTCCTGGACACACATCACTTCTACATGGGCATGGGCAGTACATGAAAAGTGGTACCCTGCAATATATGCTGCAAAAAGGAAGTTAAAGCAATATTGTCACCTTCTGGGGACTTTGACGAATTTGCAGACCCCAGACTGTGACATCACTGCTGTGAGACCGATGGCCGGGGGATCCTCCATAGATAAAGTCAATTACACTTCAAGGTGGCAGTAGCTCCGCCCAGTGTCAGGCGTAGGAAGTATATATAGACAAAGTAGTCTATTCCTTGTCTCAGTATATCTCTTGACTGGGTTGGTATGTCAATTACAACACAGTAAATATGAGTATTTCATAAAGAATCTATTTTTATGAAATAATCATTTTTAATGGGGAATGGGATGTAGTGACAGTGTCACTTTATATTCTTTATTTTTTTATTATATTCTTTATTTTTGCTGTGCATAGACAAAGAACAAGTTATTTGAGACATTATAGCATGAGCATTGTTGATAAGAAAGTTAAAGGGACACTATAGTCACCGGTGAAACTACATGTATTCCTGACCCTATAGTGTTAACACGACCATCTAGCACCCCTGGGCCCCTCATGCCTCCATAAATATAGTAACAATCTTACTGTATTCAAGCCAGAAGCTGTAAATCTGCATGCTGTTAGACTCAGGAAAAACAAGCAGTCTGCTGACATGTGCTAGCCTGATCCAATCACAGTGCTTCCCCATAGGATTGGTTGAGACTGACAAGGAGGCAGATCAGGGGCAGAGCCAGCATGATTCAAACACAGCCCTGGCCAATCAGCATCTCCTCATAGAGATGAATTGAATCAAGTTCAGTGCCTGCATGTAGTGGGAGGAGATACTGAATCACGGGATGCTCGTGCACAGCAGATCTGAGTGGATGGAGGCATATTATCTTAAGTAGTGCACCTTTTTAAAAAGTAGGGATAGCAGATATAGTTTGCATGGAACAGTATGGCATGTGGAAGCAAACAGATGAAAATAAACTAAAACAAAGGTAAGCATGCAATGGTTAGTAGATGCCCCTGGGCCCCCTAAACACGTATTTAGTCAGAGGAGGATACCTTAATCGCTCATGGAGAGGTACCCCCAGTCCCTACATAGAGACCACCAAACCCCCAGCACCGGCAGTCCCAGTGTTCAGACATAGGCCTGTTAGTGTACAGCCAGAGTGTCATTTAGGTTATGTCAGCCAGCCACATTTCAGCTCAGTGTTGCAGAGTGTGTTGTTGAGGACCGGCAGTGCAGTGGCTGATGAGGCTTATGCCTCGCATGTTCTGCCTTGAAATGTGATGTAGCTGCGCTTTGGGGGTCTCATGTGCTCTCTGCTGTGGGACCAGGGCCGGACTGGGCATACAAAGCAGCCCTGGAAAAATATTTTGTGCCAGCCCCATAAGTCACTGCGCCACATATTGTCGCGTGTAATATGTAAGGCTATGTCTTGCCATGACAGATGATTGAGTAATTATATATATTGCTTTTTCTAATATAAACTATTGGTCCATTCAGGGTTAAACATTTAATTATACAGTAAGCATACTCACATGCAGACACAGGCAATTTCACTGACATCTCAATGACACACACAAGCTCATTGATACACAGCCTCATAGACAAACAATCTTACTGATATACATCAGCTCATTGACATAAAAACACAAGCTCACTCACTAGCAGACACACGCATGCAAGCAAGCTCACTCACTAGCAGACGCACACACACAGCTTAATGTAGTGGTACTGGTGTCTATAGCATGTCCCTACAAGCTTTTCAATATAAACACTGACTTTTCAGAGAAAAGGCAGTGTTTACATTGCATCATAGTGACACCGCTAGTGACAGTCACTCAGACGGTCACTAGAGGTGCTCCCTGTGTCAGTGCACCTACATTCAGGGCCTCCACACTCTGTAGGTGCTGAACGTTCCCCAGAGAGATACATTGATTCAATGCATCTCTATGAGGAGATGCTGATTGGAGTGGCGTTTTGCAGCTAATCCTATGGCAAAGCATTGGATTGGCTGAGATCATCAAGCTTGATGATCTCAGCTATAGAGGCAGGGCCAGTCGAGGGGAGACCAGCACGCTGCATGGGGAGAAAAAGGTGAGCAAAAACACTATTTTTAAACACACATATACACCATGACAGACACAGAAACACACATATACCATGACAAATACACGCCCCATGACAGACACACACACACCCCATGACAGACCATGACACAGACAGACCCACACACACACACCATGACACAGACAGACACACACCCCATGACAGACAGACACACACCCCATGACGGACAGACACACACCCCATGACACAGACACACACACCATGACGGACAGACAGACTCACCATGATGGACAGACAGACACACACACCATGACACAGACAGACACCATGACACAGACAGACAGATACACACACCATACAGACAGACACACACACACACCATACAGACAGACACACACACACCATACAGACAGACACACACACACACCATACAGAGAGACAGACACACAGACAGACAGACACACACCCCATGACACAGACACACCCCATGACACAGACACACACACACACACCATGACGGACAGACAGACACACACACACACCATACAGACAGACATACACACACACACCATACAGACAGACACCATGACACAGACAGACACACACCATACAGACAGACACACACACGCCAGACAGACACACACACCATAACAGACAGACAAACTCACACTGACACACATTACTAATACTTGACAGGGGGAGGTCTTCTGGCGGCCGCTGGGGGACTTGTACTGGCAGCCGCTGGGAGAGGTCTGCTGGCTCTGCTCTCCTGCCCTCGCGCGCTGCTGAATGAGACCGGGGCCGGAATATGACGTCATGCAGCTCCCCCAGCGGCCGCCAGTACAAGTCCCCCAGCGGCCGCCAGAAGACCTCCCCCAGCGGCCGCCGGCCCCAGGTGCCGACGGCCCACCGGGAAATTTCCCAGTATCCCGGTGGGCCAGTCCAGCCCTGTGTGGGACAGTGCCACTTTAATGTATTAATCAAGAATCCCAAAAGAAGTGTATCATGCATACTACATAAAATAGGGCAGTATTATTGTACAGCCCAAAAACATGTAAAAGCGATATTATCAGAGTTATTCACTAAAGTGAGAATTCAAGGTGAATTCAAAGTGATTTTCAAAATAGCTGAACTGGAAAATTCTGTAATTCAGCCATGCTACTTTCAGTTTGCTACTCTGACCTTAAATTTGAAATTCACACTTTAGTGACTAACCCTGTATCTGTCTAGGAACACATGATGATTTACCAGTTCAGCAGCTTGTGAAATGTGATGCCCTGGAATATGCAGCATTTGTAGAATAGGGAAAATATATTAAGCAATCCAGGAAGTGAATTTAGGATTCCTATTTAATCAAGGAACTAATTTCACTCATATTAATGTGCCAATAGTTTGGGACAACACTTTTCATGTGCAGCCCAGCAATATGTTGAAGTTGTATGCGTGGCACGGTTAATTATTTGGAACAGGGATGGGATATTCCCAATTCTCACCTTTCTTGTCCATTCTTCCTACAATATTTGTATGTGTCAACTAGAGTTTGTCTTATATGGAGCTATTTAGTTCCTTTCCTGGATGAGTTCAGCCTCTTTCCTCTGGAGACTGCAGGACATGAGTCCTCCAAAAAGGTGACCCCTTGCAGGCCCTCCTTATGATCAGGAACTATTGCTGCTGTAATCCTGCAGGTTGCAGTTCTGCCATGAAGACTGGGGTAAACTCACTGTTTTGTGCCCAATACAGTGTGTAACTGAGCTGAAGTTTCTCTGGGGAGTCTAGCTGGCAAAGTGTTTCTGTCCTGATCTTGGCACAGACTCACTCTATCCTTAGATTACATTGAGATACGGCATTAACTCTGCTTCAAGTCCACAGCTGAGTCACAAATTAGTGGAAAAGCAACCTGTTCCCAGCACAACAATTTATTTATTTGGGGGTTTTCTTTAGCGATCTTGAGGTCTCAGTATTTTTTTCAGAGAAAGAGGCCCACATCTCTTGGACATGATTCTTCAGCCACTGTGTTTAAGGTTGCTATTGGCCTGTTGAAACATGAATTTTCCAGAAACTCTGCCCTATCAGACCTACACAGTTGGCACAGAAGAATTTCAGAGGCCCTCAGCAATATTTCATAGCCCAATAAACACATCACATCCAAAATTAGCTAATTTTAGTTATGAGCAGAGTCAAAAGAGACCTGATGTGGTGGTTGAAGGATGCAAACCTCCGTCAGGGATTTCCACTAGGCAAGATTGAATAGAAGATCCTGACAATAGGTGCCTCTCAGTTGGGCTAGAGAGCCCAAATGGATTTATAGTATATCTAAACTGAATATGACCGCTGATGCAGACTTCATCAAATATTCTACTATAACAATGATTTCTTTCACACAAGTGGGTCAAAGTACAGATGGACAATACCTTGGTGGTTGCATGTCTTAATCTTCAGAGGGCACCAGGAGCAAGAAGGTAATTAGGATCCTGCATACCCTTTTGGATTGGGCTTCAGACCACCTCATGGTCTTGCTTCCGGGAATGAGCAATTTGAAAGCAAATTACCTGAGCAGGCATCAAGTACACCCAGAAGAATGTTTGGCAAAATGGGCGTTTGAGATGACTACGAACCAGTAGTGGGGCGGACTGAGGTGCACATGATGCCCTCTGTTTATGAACAGATTGGTAGAGAGGTTAATATCCTGAAGTCCGCATCCTCAGGTGGAGGCAGTGGATGCACTCTAGTACAAGTGAAAAAAACAAAATGATTATGCTTTTCCTAATTTCTACTGATTTTCAAGTTCTTTGGGATGACTCAACTAGCAACAAAAGAAGCGGTGGAAGTGGTGATTCCATACTGGGCGTAGAGATTATGGTTGACACTTTTGTCAAGTCTTGACCTTGAGACCAGATTGATAAAATCAGTTATACAGACCTGTGTTCCCATGTAGTCCCACCCACACCTTGGGATCTTCCTTTAGTTTTGTCAGCCTTGCAA
>OW240912.1:366994912-367046442 GCA_933207985.1 Pelobates cultripes | reverse complement strand
CAGCACGTAGAATTGTGTAACACAGAGGACTTGATAGGTAACGTATACTGGACCTTAGAATGGCCGCACTAACGTACCAAAGAATAGACAGGAATAGCCAAGGTCAAGGGATACAGAAAGAGACACAACGATAAGGAAAAGCCAAGAGTCAGGGATGCCAGAAAACAGGGAAGTCAAAAACAATGCCAAAGTCAAATAACCAGAATTACCAGAATTAATAACGCGCTCTCGGACAACCACGAGGGAAACCACGACAGGGCACTGAGCAGGATGAGAACTGGGCCTTAATACCCTTCCTCTGGATCTGATAGTCTGTAATCAGCCTTTGACCCCCAAAGGCAGTTATCAGGTTCCCATTTGCATAATTGCTGCTCAGCACAAACCCTCCTGTGGATTTGATTGCTGCTCGGCACAACTTTTCCTGTCTGAACAGTAAATTCCATTAATCACATTTTTATAAGCGGATGAATACGTGACAGTGTATCTGTGCCAGTGTGTGTATCTGTGCCAGTGAATCTGTGTGTGTATCTATGACAGTGTGTCTGTGTGTGTATCTGTGACAGTGTGTCTCTGTGTGTGTATTTGTGTCAGTGTGAATCTTTGTGTTTGTATCTGTGACAGTGTGTCTCTGTGTGTGTATCTGTGGCAGTGTGTATCCGTGTCAATGTGTATCTGTTTCAGTGTGAATCTGTGTGTGTGTATCTGTGACAGTGTGTGTATCTGTGTGTGTACCTGTGCCAGTGTGTGTATATGTGTGTGTTTATCTGTGTCTGTGTGTGTATCTGTGACAGTGTGTATCGGTGTGTGTGTGTATCTGTGTCAGTGTGTGTATATGTGACAGTGTGTCCCTGTGTGTGTATCTGTGACAGTGTGAATCTGTGTGTGTGTTTCTGTGACAGTGTGAATCTGTGTGTGTATCTGTTTCAGTGGGAATCTGTGACAGTGTGTGTATCTGTGTGTGCATCTGTGCCAGTGTGTGTATATGTATGTGTGTATCTGTGTCAGTGTGAATCTGTGTCTGTGTGTATCGGTGTGTGTGTATCTGTGACTGGCTGTATCTGTGCCAGTGTGAATCTGTTTGTGTGTGTTTCTATGACAATGTGTATCTGTGTCAGTGTGAATCTTTGTGTGTATCTATGACAGTGTGTCTCTGTGTGTGTATCTGTGACAGTGTGTATTTGTGACAGTGTGAATCTGTGTGTGTATCTGTGTCAGTGTTAATCTCTGTGTGTGTGTGTGTGTGTGTGTGTGTGTGTGTATCTGTGACAATGTGTATCTCTGTGTGTTTCTGTGTCAGTGTGAATCTGTGCCTGTGTGTGTATGTATATGTGACAGTGTGTCCCTGTGTGTGTATCTGTGACAGTGTGAATCTGTGTGTGTGTTTCTGTGACAGTGTGAATCTGTGTGTGTATCTGTTTCAGTGGGAATCTGTGACAGTGTGTGTATCTGTGTGTGCATCTGTGCCAGTGTGTGTATATGTATGTGTGTATCTGTGTCAGTGTGAATCTGTGTCTGTGTGTATCGGTGTGTGTGTATCTGTGACCGGCTGTATCTGTGCCAGTGTGTGTATCTGTGACAGTGTGAATCTGTTTGTGTGTGTTTCTATGACAGTGTGTATCTGTGTCAGTGTGAATCTTTGTGTGTATCTATGACAGTGTGTATATGTGTCAGTGTGAATCTGTGTGTGTGTGTATCTGTGTGTCAGGTATACTCTATCATTCATACTGCCGCCGGAACCCACTTCCGGGTTCACGGCGCTTAGCCCCGCCCCTTTCTCTGACGCGGTCCTTCCACGATACTTAGGAAGACCGCGCCAGATTCAAAGGGCTGGATTATTCACGTAGGTACTGCATTGAGATCAGCTGCTCTACTGAATGCTACCGGCTCCACTCCTCTCCCGACCTCGGCTTGTAAACAGATTTCTACCATCTCCACTTCTCGACCTCGGCTTGGAAAACGGACTTCTACCTTCTCCACTCCCAGACCTCGGCTTGGAAAACGGACTTCTACCTTCTCCACTCCCAGACCTCGGCTAGTGAAAACGGACTACTACCTTCTCCTCTTCCAGACCTCGGCTTGTAAAAACGGACTTCCTTACTCTCCACTCCTAACGCTCAGCTTATTCATAGAGACTCCTAATCTCTCCTCCATTGGGTGAATTAACCCTTCCAATGCCAGAACTGCCTCTAAGTTAAGTAATCCTTTTTTTCCAAGGAAACCAATTCATATTAATTAATTTCTCTACATTTCTCTCTTGTCAATAAGGGATTTCTACTAAGTCTAATTCTTCCTGCAAATATTAATTTATACTAATTGTAAAGCTGTCCAGCTTCATTAACATAATTCTCATAAATCATTCCATCTTAATTAAGTTGGAACTAGCATTGCTTTTCTTCCCTGCATGTGTATTTAAAGATACAGTCAACCTTGTTCACTTCAAAATAAAAGGAGGTGAAACTTATTGTTTCTGCAGTTGAGTTCCAATTAAAGAGACATTACACATACCCGTCACAGAATAATCCAGCCTATTTCAATGGAACCAGCAGATATTAACTCACAAGTTTCTGCTCTAACCAATAGAGTGGATACGATTGCTCAAGGGTTACAGGAACTGCAAATCACGAATGAGAGAATATTAACCTATGTTAGAGACTCCTTTCTTCTCCAACTATGGTTTTCATCCGTCCTCATTTCCCATCCAAACTATTACTTCATCCAATCCTACGGTTACATCAAAAAATGAATTTATGTCCTCTCTATTCCTCAAATTACGGGAGAATCTTCAACTCGCTCAAAACTACCAGAAAAAGTTTTTTGACAATAGAAGAAGAATTCCCCCTCCTTACAAAGTAGGGGATCTTGTCTGGCTCTCTTCAAAAAATATTACCACAAACCGTCCTTCAAAGAAATTGAGCTCTCTTTTTCTTGGTCCTTTTCAAATAATTACAATTATCAATGATAACGTTGTTAAATTAAAACTTCCTCCAAGTTTTAAACTTCATCCAGTATTCCATGTCTCTCTTCTTAAACCACACATCCCTGATCCTTTTCATAGAGAAATAGTTACAACTCCTGAACCTATCATCGTCCAAGGTGAAGAAGAATATGAAATACACAAGATTTTGGATTCACGTGTCCACCGTGGCACCTTACAATACCTTATTAGATGGAAAGGTTATGGAGTTGATGAAGATACTTGGGAAGATTCATCTAATGTTCATGCAAAAAGATTAGTTGATGCTTTTCACAAACGCTATCCCTCTAAACCAAAGTAAGTGCACCCAGAGGATGCCCCATGAGAAGGGGGTACTGTCAGGTATACTCTATCATTCATACTGCCGCCGAAAACCCACTTCCGGGTTCACGGCGCTTAGCCCCGCCCCTTTCTCTGACGCGGTCCTTCCACGATACTTAGGAAGACCGCGCCAGATTCAAAGGGCTGGATTATTCACGCAGGTACTGCATTGAGATCAACTGCTCTACTGAATGCTACCGGCTCCACTCCTCTCCCGACCTCGGCTTGTAAACAGATTTCTACCATCTCCACTTCTCGACCTCGGCTTGGAAAACGGACTTCTACCTTCTCCACTCCCAGACCTCGGCTTGGAAAACGGACTTCTACCTTCTCCACTCCCAGACCTCGGCTAGTGAAAACGGACTACTACCTTTTCCTCTTCCAGACCTCGGCTTGTAAAAACGCACTCCTAACGCTCAGCTTATTCATAAAGACTCCTAATCTCTCCTCCATTGGGTGAATTAACCCTTCCAATGCCAGAACTGCCTCTAAGTTAAGTAATCCTTTTTTTCCAAGGAAACCAATTCATATTAATTAATTTCTCTACATTTCTCTCTTGTCAATAAGGGATTTCTACTAAGTCTAATTCTTCCTGCAAATATCAATTTATACTAATTGTAAAGCTGTCCAGCTTCATTAACATAATTCTCATAAATCATTCCATCTTAATTAAGTTGGAACTAGCATTGCTTTTCTTCCCTGCATGTGTATTTAAAGATACAGTCAACCTTGTTCACTTCAAAATAAAAGGAGGTGAAACTTATTGTTTCTGCAGTTGAGTTCCAATTAAAGAGACATTACACATACCCGTCACACTGTGACAGTGTGAATCTGTGTGTGTATCTGTGTCAGTGTTAATCTCTGTGTGTGTGTGTGTGTGTGTATCTGTGACAGTGTGTATCTCTGTGTATGTATTTATGACAGTGTGAATCTGTGTGTGTATCTGTGTCAGTGTTAATCTCTGTGTAAGTGTGAATCTATGTGTGTGTATCTGTGACAGTGTGTCTCTGAGTATGTATTTGTGACAGTGTGAATATGTGTGTGTGTGTGTGTGTGTGTGTGTGTGTATATCTGTGTCAGGGTGTATCTGAATATGTGTGTGTACCTGAGTGAGTGTGTGTGTATCTGAGTGTGTGTGTATATGTGCAAGTGATTCAATAAAATTAGAAAAATTGGAGTGTACTACTAGGGATATTATTATTATGTATAGAGCTTAACTTTTATATATACATAGTAAAATAGCATATTAGCTTGGTAATGATGCATATACAAAAAAAATTATAAATACTCTGTGAAAATAGGAGACAAAAGAGAGAAGAAATAATACTGTGGAAAAAAAGAAGAGAAAGGTGCAATGGAAGGGGGACTATCGCCTAAATATAACTAACTGATATCACTAATAATCAATACTAGATTTAATAAATAGCAGTCCAAAGTTTCTAAATGATACTGTTAGTATGTGTCTATGTGTGTGTATCTGTGTGTATGTGTCCATATCTGTGTGTCAGTTAGTGTATCTGTGTGTCAAGGGGTGTGCGTGTGTCAGTGTCTGTGTAAATAGTTGTAATATGTAAATAGTTGTGTTCTGTCATAATAACGTATAATGTCCTTGTTCATACATGTTTGGTGGCTGTGTGTGTGTGCATTTTGTGGCATGCATGCATGCATGTGTCGGCGAGTGTGGGTGTGCGTGAGAGTGTGAGGGTGTGTTCATGGAGGGTGCAGTTGCTGGTGAAGCCACCTCCCTGAAATGAGCTTTTACATGTTGGGATGTGTGTACCTCATTTTCTTAGCAATAATTGCATTGACTGTACCTTTCACAGCTCTCCATGCCAGTCTTCACCTGGATGCACTCACCTGTCACAAGTGTACCTCCTCATTAGCCAAAATCATCTGCATCAAATGGAAAAAAAGAAAACGTTTACATTACAACCTAGTGATAACTTCACTGCCCACTACTCAGATGGCTGCTAGATGAGCTTCCTGGGGCAGTGCTGCACACTGTGCAAGACTGCCATTCAGTGTCTCCATCCTCTGCATGCAGACACTGAACTTTCCTCATAGAGATGCATAGAGATGCATGGATTCAATGTATCTCTATGAGGAGATGCTGATTGGCCATGGATGTGTTTGGCTTGTGCTGGCTTGGCAAGTGGCTTCAGACAGATATCTTCTACAGGCTGGTAATCTTCCTAGACTATGAAGAAGGCAGAGTGAGACTTTATAGGCTACATTTCATACTGAAAAATACATGATTTTGGTAGTAAAAGGGTAAATATTGTATCTGGATTTTAATGTTTTTTGTTTTTTGAAGGCTGATGCTACGGGCAGAATATAAAGAGTCAGCTTACAATGCTGGATAATTGCCATTATTAAAATATTTTTATTTATTTTTTGAGAGGTTATGTAAGATATTATGGCTACATAAATTTCGGGGTATATAAGGATAGCAGGGATGTTAAGAAAATTATATTTTAAAATATTTTTTAAAACCCTGCTAATTTTATATTTTTTTTACACAGCAAGAACTGTTCAGAAATGAATTCCTGATCACTTTGTAAGCTATTTAACTATTCCCGTATGGTTGCGTTATTAAGCTACCATCTAGATGATTAGAGAACAAACCTGAACAATGTGTAGCAAAATTAGATTATTTTTAAATCAGTGGAGCTCAAATCATGGTTTATGATGTGTTTTTTAAAGATTCCTAAGGTGCTGACCAGGATGATGCTAAAAGATAAAAAAAAGTTGTGCAGACAAAAGGTTTGGATGAAGGTTGATGGGATTATGTTTTGTGCCGAACTTTAAGCTTTATTCTGTACTTAACCTATTTATTTACCCTATTTATTCTACATTTTAGATCAATGCAAATAGCACATCTGGCACAAATGGAATAATCTTCTGGATCCAAGGCTTTACTGAATTTGAAGTTGTCCCTTTAGAACCTACTGTATTTGAACTTTATTGCTTCTTGCTTCCTGGCATACTCTTCAGCTTACACTAGTGGCACCAGAGGGCTCTGAATCAGACACACCGATACGTTTATGGCCAGCACTTAGAGTTTCTTGGACCAGCTCAGTGGCAGTCAGCCATGGGCTTCAAGGCGTAGAACTCATGGTCTACCTATGTCTAGTTTCCTCTGTGCTTGGCAAAATAGAGGAGGTAACAGCTGTACAAATCATATTTCTATACAGAAACAATAAAAAGGGAGCCAAGAACTTTGCGTTACTTGCACTTTTTTTTATTAAGTATTAAAATAATAGGATTTCGTTCCTAAGCTGCCCTGTTCGTCAACAATCTGCCGCACTGGGAATGTTCAGCGGTGAGATATTGGTAGCACATCATTTGCTTTTAGCCACAAAGACTTTGGGAATAAAAAGTAGGAGAAGAAAATAGTGTCATGTTCTGTATTTTGTTCCACACAATTCATAGCCAGTGTTCTAATTCAGAAGAAAAGTAGACAATACAGATTGGCCTTTAAGCCTCATTGTTTTTATTGGGGTTTTTTTTTATTGTCCATTGTGACCAAGCTCAAGACTTAAAGGGACACTATAGTCACCAGAACAACTACAGCTTATTGAATTTGTTCTGGTGAGTAGAATCATTAGCCTAAAGGGACTCTCCAGTGCCAGGAAAACAAACCGTCCTCTCTCCCTCCCCCCTCCCATCCCAGGTTGCTGAAGGGGTTAAAACCCTTTCAGTGACTTACCTGTATCCAGCGCCGATGTCCCTCAGCGCTGGGTCAGGGTCCGTCCACGCTCCTCCCCCGTCAACGTCAGCCAGCGGGGGAGACATAATGCGCATTAGACCTCCCCATAGGAAAGCATTGAATAATGCTTTCAATGCTTTCCTGTGGGGATTTCGGCGACGCTGGAGGTCCTCACATAGCGTGAGGAAGTCCAGCGTCGTTATAACACACTTTTTGTGTTCTATGAACACGGAAGTGTTAAGGGTAAAAACTGCAATAATTACACTTGCAGGGTTAAGGGTAGTGGGAGTTGGCACCCAAACCACTCCAATGGGCAGAAGTGGTCTGGGTGCCTGGAGTGTCCCTTTAAGGCTTTTTGCTGTAAAGACTGTGTTTTCAGAGAAAATGCAGTGTATACATTACAGCCTGGTGATACCTTCACTGGCCACTCCTCAGATAACTGTTGCACACTGTGCAAGACTGCCATTCATAACACTGCCTCCGCCAGCCTGTCTCCTTCCCATAGTGCATCTGCTGCCATCTCCTTCCCAAGGTAAGTGTCACACACCCACTCGGGCATCCACCTGATCTAAAGGAAAACCAGACCAGGCAACCTTTTCCATTGCTCCATGGTCCAGTTCTGATGCCTACGTTCCCATTGAAGGCACTTTCTGCTGTGGATAGTGGTTATCATGGGCACTCTGACTGGTCTGAAGCTATGCAGCCACATACGCAGCACACTGCGATGCACTGTGTGTTATGACACCTTTCATGGCCAGCATTAAGTTGTTGAGAAGTTGTGTGATTGGACCAGATGGGCTAGCCTTCACTCCCCAGATGCATCAGTGGGCCTTGGGCACTCTTGAACTTGACACCGGTTCACCTGTTATCTTTTCTTGCACCATTTTTTGTCAGTACTAACCACTCCATATAGGGAACACACAACGAGACTTGCCGTTTGGAGATGTTCTGACCCAATCATCAAAACATCACTATTTGGTGTCACTCAGATCTTTTCGCTTGCCACATTTTCCTGCTTCCAACACATTAAGTTGAAGAACTGGCTGTTCACTTGCTGCCCAATATATACCACCCCTTGACAGGTGACAGACAGACAAAATCCAGATGAGATGCAAAATCGTCTCCACAAAAAAACAGCTAAGCCAGAGTGCACAAATTCCTGGCCATCATATACAACAAGCAGATTGTGCAAACTCAGTGGTCTTCTTTCATCAATAATCTCTATTCACATGTAAAGATGGTCAACGTTTCATCTAGTGGCAGACTTTCATCAGGTCCTGTATATATGTATGTATCGAAAATGAAAACACAAAGATGCTTTAATTCAGTGCATGCAAGGGTGAGAACCTACAACTGCTGTTCTCTTCTTATTAGGGAGTGCTTAAAATTGTAAATGATGGTCATGATGAACCTGAGTAGAAGGCTCTCTTCCAGAAGAGCTGTGAATTGAAGGCCAATTTCAACATTTCCAAATAACACTTGGTGCTAGAGGCAACCTTGCTTTAAGATAAACCTCAGATTATTTTTCCACACAATTTGTTAGAACATATTATATAAGAAACTTTATAATAAATAAAATAAAGATAACCACTTCTCAATAATTCTCTGTAGATCCTCTTTCAATAACATCCCGATCACCAAAAAACCTAGGCTCCAATTCACTTGTAATAGAGAAGCACTGAGCATGTCCATACATTTACATATTCAATAATTCCTTATTCAGGTGTATGGTAGACATGTGCATGGGGAACATTTTCGGTTCGGCATTCCGAAATTCGGGACTTCGGCAGTTCGGTTCGGCAATTCGACACTTCGGAATTTTGGGACTTCGGCACTTATCTTGCAGCTGCTTAGTAGATAACTCCCTAATTCCCACGGTATTAGGGCGTTATCTACCAAAAGGCTGAAAGACCTAAATTGGTCTTTCAGCCAAATTTCCTAATACTAAGTAAAAATGATTATGGATTTTTATTTGGCCTTTTTTGGGGCTGAAAAAAGATTTTAGAAGAAAGAAAACATCAAATGGTAAGTTTTATTTTTTTTACAGGTACTTAGTTAATGCCCCCCCCCCCTCATTATATTTAGGGTGAGGGGGGTAGGTAGGGGTTAGTTTTTTTTGGGAGGGGGTTGACTAGGGGTTTGGGGACATTTTTATTTAGGGCCTCCACCCGCCACTCAGGGGTGTGTGCTAGGGGGAGGACATTAGGTCCCCCCTCTTATTATAATTTAGGGCCCCCACCCACCATTCAGAGGTGGGGGCCAGGGGGGAGGACATTAGGTCCCCCGTTTATTAGTGTTTAGGGCCCCCACCCACCGCTCAGGGGTGGGGGCCAGGGGGAGGACATTAGGTCCCCCCCTTATTCTAATTTAGGGCCCCCACCCACCGCTAAGGGAGGGAGGACATTAGTCGCCCCCCTTATTAGTATTTAGGTCCCCCACCCACCGATTGGGGGGGAGGACATTAGGTCCCCCCCTTATTCTAATTTAGGGCCCCCACCCACCGCTCAGGGGGGAGGACATTAGGTCCCCCTCCCAATTGGTATTTAGGGCCCCGACCCACCGCTCAGGGGTGGGGGCAAGGGGGATGACATTAGGTCCCCCCCTTATTATAATTTAGGGCCCCCACCCACCGCTCAGGGGTCGGGGCCAGGGAGGAGGACAATAGGTCCCCCCCCTTATTCTGATTTAGAGCCCCCACCCGCCGCTCAGGGACAATAGATCCCCCCTTATTCTCATGGGTGGGGGCAGGGGGTAGCAATAGGTCCCCCCTTCAGGTTAGAAGCCCCCACTCGCGCGGCACAGGTGAGGGCTCGGGAGGGGGGGGGACTTTTTTTTTGTTCTTTTACAGTGAGCAGCTGTTCACTATTTACTAGACATGCCCTTACTCGCGGTATAGCGAGTAGGGGCATAATTTACTAATACTAAGTAATCTTTACTTAGTATTAGTAAATTTGGCTGAAAGACCAATTTAGGTCTTTCAGCCTTTTAGTAGATAGCTCCCAAATACCGTAGGAATTAGGGAGTTATCTACTTATTCATTCCTGTCATTAGAAATGACTGGCTAAGTAACTTACATTTTATATGAATGTGTGTTACTTGATTGTTGTAAGTGTTGCAAATGCTTACAGCTGAATCTTGGCTATGTTTGTATACTTTTTATTTAAAATTGTATACAGTGTAACATTCTTCATTCTTCCACTGGGTAAGTATATTAATTCTTAGGCAATACGGAACTTCGGAAATTCGTTAATTTCGGGACTTCGGCAATTCAGCTATTTGGACATTCGGAAGTACCCGAATGTCCGAATTGTCCGAAATTCGTCTGAATTCACATTCGGACCGAAAATAATTGCACATGTCTTGTGTATGGGATAGAGTACCCATGTGCAACACAGCTTACAACTAGCTTGTGCTAACAGATTGATTTCATTTTATCTTTATTTTGTGTAATAGAAGCAATGAGCCACAATTCCTTTCACTGTAAATGGGAAATAGTACAGATGCCTTGTTTGAGCCAGGCATATATACGCACTGTGTTTCTGCATTATGCCCACATACAGACTTTATTTTAGTTTACTCATGTCATTTTTGCTAGCTGCTGTAAAAAATGGCAATGTGTTCAATGCAAATGCCTATTAGCAGTATATTTTATTTTGTCACAATATTGTACGTGAGAAAATAAATACTATAAATACTTGAGATTTGGGCTTAAATTTACAGGGTATTTACTAAAATTAGAATTTAAAGTGAGTTGAAAGCGAATTTCAAATTTAAGGTCAAAGTAGCCAAGCTGAAAGTATTGCTGACTTGGGGAAGTTCCTAAATTTGAGATTAACTTTAAATTAATTTTCAGTTCTTACTTTAGAATGTTAGAATGAAAATGGTTCAATTGAATAGTTGCTACTAAAATAAATGTCACATCTCAGCAGCTTTCTGCTAAATAGGAATTAACAGTTGACAAAGTAAAAAAAACCTGCAAAGGCTCCAATAACAGATAAGAAGTCCTGAAGGACAACTCTGTATCTCATACATTAATTAGCCATGCATCAAAGCTGGATTCACCATTAGACAGATTAAGTACCAGCCTACACACACATGTCCTGTAGGGGGTGTCTACAGGAGGGGGCACCTTTCAGGAATTTAAGTCTCACCTTATCAGATCTCTCTCCTCTTGTCTTGTGCCTTCCTTAACACACATCTTCAATTGCTCTCTCTCTTCTGGTGTTGTCCCTGCTGCCCTTAAAACATGCTACTGTAGTACCCATTGTAAAAAAAACATCTCTTGACCCGTCCTCCCCTTCTATCTATTGCCCCATATCCCTGCTCCCTTTTTCCTCAAAGCTTCTGTAAAGACTGTTCTTTACCGTCCGATTTGTTTCCTCAATTCCAACTCTCTCCTTGACCCTCTTTAGTCTGACTTCTGTCCCCTCTATTCTACTGAGACTGCTCTTATTAAAGTCACTAATGACCTAATCACAGCTATATCCAAAGGGCACTACTCCATGCCAATTCTTCTTGACTTCTTGACTCTCTGCTGCCTTTGATACTTTTGACCATGTTCTCCTTCTCCAAACTCTTCAATCACTCTGTGACACTGTCCTCTCTTGGTTTTCCTCCTATCTCTCCCAACACTCTTTCAGTGTCTTCTTTTCTAATCATACCTCCTCCCTTTGTCTTGTCTCTGTTGGAGTCCCCCATGGCTCTGTACTTGGTCCCCTTCTATTTTCTCTTATACCGCCTCTCTTATATACTGCCTCTCTTGGCAAACTTATTACCTCATTTGGATTCCAATACCACCTGCACGCTAATGACGCTCAGATATATGTCCCCTCCCCGGACCTCTCCCCTGCCATCCTGCAAGGTGTCACTGCTTGCCTTACTTCCGTGTCTGACTGGATGTCCTACCGCTTTTTGAAACTCAATCTCTCTAAAACTGAGCTCCTTGTCTTTCCTCCTCATAATGCTGATCCTCCCCCTCGCTCTCCCTTCAAGTTAGTGGTACCCACATCAGTCCATCCTTGCAAGCGCGCTGTCTTGGCGTCATACTTGATTCTGGCCTCACATCCAGTCTGTTACCAAGTCCTGTAGATTCCAACTTAAAAACATAGCCCGCATACTCCCTTTTCTTACACAAGATGCTACTAAGGAGCTCGTCCATGCTCTAGTAATCTCTCGCATGGATTATTGTAACTCTCTCCTAATAGGTCTTCCCACAAGTCGTATTGCCCTGCTACAGTCTGTAATACCTATAAAGCACTGACCAATTCTAGCCCCTCCTATATCTCTTCACACCTTCTGGGTCTCTCCGCTCTGCCCATGACCTTCTCCTGTCCGCTGCTTGCACCCGTATGGCCAACTCAAGCTTGCAGGACTTCTCATGGGTGGCTCCTTTCCTTTGGAATAGCCTGCCTATCACCATCAAGCTCTCCCCTAGTTTTCAATCATTTAAAAAGTGCCTCAAAACCCATCTCGTTAGGAAAGCTTATGGCCTCCCAGAGTAACCTCTACCTCACATATCTGTCCCTTGCTCTCTCCTAAATGGCAGCACTCTTTTCTCTCCTCCAACTCTGCTTCACTCCACCTTGTTTGATTGCTACCTCCTGTCCTGTTGTGTTTTATGCCCCACCTCCTATAGACTGTAAGCTCGTTTGAGCAGGGCTCTCTTCAACCTATTGTTACTGTACGTTTTTGTAATTGTCTCATTTATTGTTAAATCTCCCCCTTTGATAATATTGTAAAGCGATATGGAATATGCTGGCACTATATAAATACCAATAATAATAATAATAATAAAAATATATCATATGACAGCACTGAGTGATACACAATGTATATCATAGGACCGGACTGAGTGATACACTGTATATCATAGGGCAATGCTAACCTCCCTCTTACTTTAAATCCTCTTTAACCCAATCATTTCTAACACTGACTCTGATTAAATCAACTTTCCAGATGATTCAATAATCTTAAAAATACTTTCCAAATTATTTATCTAAAGAAGCCACCATTAAAGTCTATGGGATTTTTCGTAGATAAATAACTTAGAAAGTTTTTCTAACAGTACTGAATAGTTTTGAAAGCTTATTAAATCAAGGACATTACCTTTAAAAACTTTATTTACACAGCTGTATACAATCACTATACTCACATTCGAAGGGGAAGTTTGTACATATATATATATATATATATATATATATATATATATATATGTAGTTATAAATTAGAATATTTACCGGTATATTTTTTTTAAAATAAACTTTATGCCTGCAATGTCTAGTTGATAAATTAACTGAATTTACTTTATCTGCTTTTTTTGTTTTGGGGGCAGGAGCATGGGCACCTTATTTGTCCACATACACCTTATTATTATTATTTTATTATTTATATAGTGCCAGCAAATTCTGTAGCACTGTACAATGGGTACAGACATGCAACTGTAACCAGACAAGCTGGATGCACAGGAACAGAGGGGTCCTGCTCAATGAGCTTACACTAGAGGGAGTGCTAGAGGGAGTGGGGTATAGTAACACAACGGATAAAAGTAGGGGTGGAAAAGTAAGTTGGTAGAAAAGTATTCACTGAGCACTTGGTAGGTTATTTTTTACAACTGCAGGAGAGGAGTCAGGGTGTGGGGATGAAACGCTGTTAGCAGTTTAATTGATACACTTTCCTGAAGAAGTGAGTTTTCAATGATTTTTTTGAAGGAATGGAGACTGAGTGAAAGTCTAATGGAGAAGAGTGCTTCCTACGTCAGTGCTGCACAGTACACAGCACTGACGTTCATGGAGGCTCTGAACGTTCTTCTTACAGATGCATTGATTCATTGCATCTCTATAAGGAGTTGCTGAATGGCACAGCGTTTTATGTTTTTTTTTCCTATGAAAAAGCATTGGATTGGCTAAGATCATCAAGGAGGCAGAGAGGGGACGGAGCCAGCAGATACGGACCTGCGCGTCGCTGGAAAAAAGGTGAGTTTAACACCTAAACAGTGCTATTACAACTATTGTGTCAGCAATACGTTTGTATTCATGACACTATAGTGCTCCTTTAAATTTCTGTTTGTCATAACTGACAAACTCTTGCTTGCCACATTCCACGTAACATATACTGTGAATCTCAGTGTGAGTTGATATTTTAGGACTCCTGCCATTACGTCTGCTATGAATCAACCTTTGAATCAATTGTTCAAACTGTGAGGCGTTGTAGAGATTTTTGTTTTACTGAATTACTCCACTTTGGAAATTTTGTACTACAATATGTTAGGCTCTGTGTTTTGTCAGATATTGGTCACATGGTTACTATAAAATATAATACATGCTAAACTAAAATATAGCCAGTGTAACAAAAAGGTTAATGCTTTTTTTTCTACTTCAAAGCATTTTACCTCCTGTGGGATTTTCGTGGTGAGCTTAAGCACATAATCATAATGATCTGCTGAAAAATATTGACCATGTTGAGGGAAAAATGAATTAAATGGACACAGAGTTGGCTATACTGTTTTTGCAAAAGCAAAAGGAGTTTAAAATCTACAATTAAATAAAAGTGCATGATGATTACATGGTACGTGCTTATACTATTGCAAATCAAAGGTGGTAGATGTTGTTGTAGGGCGTATTCATCTAAAAATCGTTAAAGGGAGTCTATTGTAACCAAAACATCTTTAGCTTAATGAAGTAATTTTGGTGTATAGAGCATGCCCCTGCAGTCTCACTGCTCTAATCTCTGCCATTGAGGAGTTAAATCACTTTGTTAATGCAGCCCTAGGCACACCTCCGTACACGTGACTTACACAGCCTCCCTAAACACTTCCTGTAAAGAGTCATCTAATGCTTACACTTTCTTTATTGAAAATTCTGTTTGATTTAGAATTTCTTATCTCCTGCTTTGCTAATAGCTTGCAAGACCTTGCAGGAGCCTCCTGTGTGTAGTTAAAGCCCGATTTACAGAGCAGGAGATAAGAACTTAAAGTAAGTTACATCTGATTGAAAATGAAACCATTTTGTTTTCATGCAGGCTGTGTCAGTCACAGCCAGGGGAGGTGTGCATAAACAAAAACAAAAGTGGTTTAACTCCTACATGGCAGAGAACTGAGCAGTGAGGCATCAGGGATATGATCTATACACAAAAACTACTTTATTAAGATACATTTGTGTTGGTGACTTAGCTTAATGAAGCAGTTTTGGTGTATAGAACATGCCCCTGCAGTCTCACCGCTCAATTCTCTGCCATTTAGGAGTTAAATCACTTTCTTTATACAGCCTTAGGTATACCTCCCTGCATGTAAATTGCACAGCATTCCTAAACACTTCCTATAAATAGACATCTAATGTTTACACTTACTTTATTGCTTAGTTCTGTTTAATTTAGAATTTCATATCTCCTGCTATGTTAATAGCCCTCTAGATCCTACAGGAGCCTCTGGTGTGTGTTTAAAGTTCAATTTACAGAGCAGGGAATAAAAACTTCTAAAGCAAGTTAACATCTGATTGAAAATGAAACCATTTTTTCATGCAGGCTGTGTGTGAGTCACAGCCATGGGAGATATGGCTGATATGGAAATAGGGCTGCATAACTAGTAACACAAGTGGATTGCATTCTAAAGCATAAAAGCATATGGGGTATACTAAAGCATGTAAGTTTAAAAAGGCCAATTTCAATATGATAAGCTTTACAATGATTGACTGGTATGAACACTGTAGTGAAAAAACACTGAGGAAAAAATATTAGAAAAGTACATTTCTCAGTATGTACCATTGAGAAATAAATATAAAATAAGCAAATCTAAACCAATGTGGCTTAGTGGGAAAGTAAACCAGGAGATTAAAAATAATAAAATGGCATTTAAAGTGGACAAACTGGAGGTATCCTATATAAGAAAGGCCTGTAATACATGCAAAAAAAGCAATTAGAGCGACTAAACTAGAATATGAGAAAGTGATAGCCAAACAAAAGAGAGCAAAACCAATCCCAAAACATTTTTAAATATATAAATTCTGTATGTATTATACCCCAATGTTGAGATAGCACCAAGGAAGATGCAAAAGGCATCCAGGGCTTTCACACTCTTTTTCGGGGTAGTCTTCTGGGTGGTCTTTTCCCTGTCTGGCAGTTGCAGGTAGTACAGCAAATTGATATTTTTTTCTCTCTCTTGCTGGGAAATCTGTGTCATCTCAGTGTACTGGAAGGTTTTGGTGTGATATGCCTGTACTACCTTTAACATCTATGAGGGCTGCAGTGACAGCATGATATTATTACTTTTTGATATGCATTCTTATCAATAACTGTGCACTCTTCGAATGCATCATTTTTCTATAGATTATTTGTGATTATCTATGTGTGTGGACCTACATGCACCTATTGTGACACATTATCCATAATTGGGAAAAGCCCAGCACCGTGGCAAGAATCCTGTTAATTTAACGATGGAATGACTCACAAGTACAATCTAATATTTTGGAGTATTTCTGAGATAATTTGGTGTTGCAGCTACACATGTGAACAGAATATTATTTCCTGTTCATACTATCTTTAACTTACATTCTAAATGGCAGTGAATTAGGCATAACTACACAGGAGAAGGATTTGGGAATTGGTATACACAACAATATGCAATGTCAATCAGGAGTTGCTAAGGCCAGTAAGGTATGGTAATGTAATAAAAGGTGCATTAATTCTCAGAATGAAAATATAATTTTGCCTCTTTATAAATCACTGGTAAGATCACACCTTTTCTATGGCACTAGAAAGAGTGCAGAGACGGGCTACAAAATTTAAAAAAAGGAAAGTTTCAACCTGTACACCTTGGGAAGGGGGATCATGACTGCTGCCCATGTATGGGGGCAGGGGGGCTGGACTAAATTGGAAAAAATGTTGCAAAGATATGGGGTTTGGGGAGAGGAGTGGGGAGGAGACTTACCAGACAGCAGAGACTCTGGAAGGAAACTGGTGAAAATTTATGTGCTGGCTGGATTAGGCCCTGTTTGAAAAAAACGTTTGTTAGTTCCCTGAATTGCAACCTGTCACCCTGTGCCCCCTCCACATACCCGCACGCATGACCCACATGTCGGAACCTGATCTGCAGAGGCTGCTGCAGAAGTACCAGGTCTCCCATGATCGGGGAGCGCTGGAGGCGTTGATGTCCGGTGTTACAGCGTTCCCTAGGACTGGCCCTGAGGCGGCTGTGTCGGTGGATGGAGCTGGCGGGCGGAGGGCCCGGCGGTTGCGGCCTCCGTCGCGCTTATCGCCAAGTCCGGTTCGACACGGTGAGAGGAGAAGTCGGCGGAGTCGGGAGAACAGAGGTGCCGGAGCTGCGGTGGCGACATCCCCAGCGCTGGAAGGAGGTCGGCGGAGAAGGTCCCGGCCGGTCGGAGTGGAGAGGGCCCAAGATGGCGGCGAGGAAGATGGCGCCGACATCACCAGAAGATCACAGCTCCACAGGAAGTGACGTCATCGTGCACAGCGGGTACGTGACGTTGCCGCGGGGAGGAGTGCGGACGTTACATGCTGTGCGGTTGCAGAGTGCACCGGAAGATTTACTCAGGAGCAGGAGAGCCGGACCGCGGGCGGGCCAGTCAGGCTACCGCAGGTCCCCGGAAGTATCGGAAGGAGGGAGTGCAGAGTCGGAATCGGATAATGAGGAGTTCCATGGAGTCCCAGGGCCAGGTCCTGCCCCAGCGCCCAGTGAGTATTGCGCTAGCGCTTGGGCTGCACTGGCAGGGGGGACAGGGGTAGGAGAGGGTGCTCAGTGTAGCGTGCAAGGTTTGCAGGGACAGGGGGAAGTAGTTAGCTTGCTGAGGGCTGTCCTGGAGAGGCTTCCCAGTGGGGACTCCCCTTTTCCCGCAGGAACCTCACCCGTGGCGGTCGGTCAGGCAGGCGTGGCGGGCGTGGTGCGCCCGTGCTTGCCGGGGGGTGTGAATTGTCACCCGTGGGGATGCACATTCCCTTGGACGTCAAGGACAAAATTTTAAGGGGTGAGTTTGTGGATCTCTTCTCCCTGGTCCCTCCGGACCGTGAATCGACAGACAGAACGCGGCGAGGGGAGATGGTGGAAGGTTAAAAAGGTAAGCAGTTGCCGCGTACCTTTGGGAATTGGCTCCAGGGCTCCTGTGTGTACGCGGGTATTCTCTCGTGGAGGTGGCCAGAGCAGGCGGCATCATTATTCGGATATTTGGATTTATTTGGGGGGCCTATAACATTTATGGGGGTCAGTGCTGTTTCCGTTATGACCAGCAGTTTCGCCAAAAAATGGCAGTGAGTCCGGGTATGGATTTTGGGGTGCAGGATGGCAACCTATGGCTGCTGTTGATGACCCCTTGTTGCCCAGCCCCCTTTCAGGGAGCTGCCAGCGCGCACGCTGGAGCATCGGCGGGACCACGAAAAGGAGTATGCTGGCTCTTTAATGAGAGCCATTGCCGATGGTATGGGTCATGTAGATTTCGACATGAGTGTTCGCACTGCGGCGGGGCTCACCCGGCCTCAAGGTGTTTAAAGAAGGGGAAGCAGGGGCCCCGCTCGGGTAAGGACGACGTACCTCGGACGGAGGACGCCGGTGAGCGTGGAAAGAATGCGGCCGTGGCTCGACCGGTATCCTAGGCGATGAGACGAGCAAGTTTTATTGGATGGGTGCTCGGTTGGGTTTTGGATCCCTTTTGTGCCTTCGTCCTCACCCACCTTTGCGGGTAATTTGCGGTCGGTGGTGGGGAAGGAAACCATTTTGCGGGACAAGCTCGAGAAGGAGGTTCATCTGGGTCATATGGCGGGCCCCTTTGATAGCCTTCCTTTTCCCAATTTGCGGGTCTCTCCTCTGGGCTTGGTTCCTAAAAAGGAGCCTCATTCACCACCTGTCGTATCCCTCAAGCGGGTCGGTAAATGACGGGATTGATAAGGAGGTGTCTAGGGTCAGGTATGCCTCCTTTGATTGGGCGCTAGAGTTGGTGCGGGACGCCGGGACAAGGGCCCAACGGGCGAAGTCGGACATCGAAGCGGCTTTTCGACTCCTTCCGGTGCATCCTTCCACTTGTTGGGGAGTCATTTCCAGGGTTTGTTTTTCTTTGACATGTGTTTGCCCATGGGTTGCGCCATTTCCTGTTCGTATTTTGAAATGTTTGCTTCTTTCCTGGAATGGGTGGTCTCCCAAGTGGCAGGTCTGACATCTCTGACCCATTACCTGGATGACTTCCTGTTTGTGGGGCCGAGTGCATCATGGGAATGTGCGGTGCTACTGGAGTCCTTTCAAAATGTGGCGGCGGTTTTGGCGTGCCGGTGGCGGCGGGTAAGACGGTCGGGCCGTCGGGGGTGTTGTCGTAACTGGGTATTGAAATTGACTCAGGCGAAATGGTGCTTTTCGGCTTCCTGAGGATAAGTTGGCGCACTTGGTGCGCCTGGTGGATCGGGTAAAAGGCGCAAAGAAAGTCCAGCTGCGCCAAATGTAGGTTTTGTTGGGGCACCTTAATTTCGCGTGTCGGGTTCTGGCCATGGGCAGGGCATGTTCTCGCAGGTAGTCATTAGCGACGGTCGGGGAGGCCCAACCATTTCATTTTATACGCATCACTGGGCGTCTCCGGGACGATCTCCAGACTTGGGGTTCGTTCTTGGGGACATACAACGGGCAGTCCTGCTGGTTGCGGTCTGCTATTTCCAATGTGGACTTGGAATTGTTACAGATGCCTCGGGGTCTGTGGGCTTCGGGGCATACTACCAGAGACGTTAGTGTGTGGAGCGTTGGCCTCAGAACCGGCATGGCAGTGTGCTCATGAGTAATATGACTTTCCTGGAGTTTTTTCCCATTGTGGTGGCGGTGGAGCTGTGGGGTGGTAATTTGCCAATCGAAAAGTGATTGTTCACATGGACAACTTAAGCGTGGTGCATGTGATCAATCGCTCCACGTCTGCCTCTCCCCCGGTGTTAGCACTGTTTAGGCAGTTATTCTTGCTGTGTCTGCAACGTAATGTTTGGATTGTGGCGCATCACGTTCCTGGCACCTTGAATGTGATAGCTGACTCTCTGTCTTGGTTTCAGTGGGAACGATTTCGAGAGCCGGCCCCGGAGGCGTCACACACAGGGACGCCTTGCCCGAAGGACATATGGGACCTGGTTTCAGACATCTGAGGCGAATGGTGAGGGATTCGTTTTTGGAGTCCACGTGGTCCGCCTATGTGTTGGCTTGGCAACGGTGGTGCAGTGCGGGGTCCATTGAAGATCTTTTGTCGGAGAGATTGGGTAACATGCTGGCTCATCTGGAGACCTTATGTGGAGCAGGTAAGTCGGCGGCGGTCGCAGGGCATCATTTGGCCGCCCTTTCCTTTTTATTTCAATGGTTTGGTTGGCAGGATGCTACAAAGGCCTTCTGCGTTGCGCGGGCCTTGAAGGGTTGGAAGAAGAGCCATCGCCCCGATGCGTGACGACCCATCTCCTTCGAGGTTCTGGGTAAGTTGTTGGAATTTCTGCCGCAGGTCTGTTTTTCGGGGTACGAGGTTCTACTGTTTCGGGTGGCTTTTTTGCTATGCTTTTTTGGGGCCCTTCGGGTCGGGGAACTGGTGGCCTCTTGGGCCAGTGAGCTAGTGGCGCTGCTACTGTCGGATGTCTCAATCTCTGACTGTGGGTTGGTGATGTTAATTCGACGGTCTAAGACAGATTCCAAGGGAGTGGGTGCGCGAGTTCGCATAGGAAGGACAGGCGGTCTGTTTTGTCCCGTTGCGATGGTCCGAGAATTCCTGACAGCTCGTGGAGGTGAAGAGGGGTCCCTTCTTCTTCATCGGGAAGGGACTTCACTGAGTCGTTTCCAATTTTTGCGGGTTCTGCGGTCCTGTGTGATCCCTCCTCTTATACTACCCACTCCTTTCGCATTGGGGCAGCGACCCAAGCCAGCATAATGGGCTTTCAGGAGGATGCGCTTAAGCACTTGGGCAGGTGGCAGTCAGGTCGTTTTCAGCTGTATGTTCGGCCTCATATGTTATAACCGACTCCCTGTTCTTCTTCTTGTTGTCTTTGTTGTTGTCTGTTTTCGCAGGCGTGGTTACCAGATATGTATTGATCCTGGGCCATTCCTATGTTTATTGGGCGGTTAGACGGGCCAAATCCAGACCATATGACCAACAGGAAGGTAAAAGAAAGGCTGGGTCAGCAGTCATGGAGCATTTTAGTTGTAAAGAGAGGTTAACACATTTAAATCTCTTTAGTTTGAAAAAAACTTCACCTCAGAGGTGGTATTATAGCAATATGCAAATATATTTGGGGCCAATACAAACCATTGTCTGGAAATCTATTCATAAACAGGAAAATAAACGACACAAGGTCACACATTTAGACTGGAAGAAAGGATATTTCATCTAAGGCAAAGGAAAGGTTTTTTTTTTCAGTAAGAACAATAAAGATGTGTAATTCTCTGACTGAAGAGATGATTTTGTCAGAGTCTATATAGAAGTTTAAACAGCTATAGGATAAATACTTGGACAAACATAATATTCAGGAATATCTTTAATTAGTGGGGTAATAGCTTCTTGATCCTAGGAAATATCTGACTGCCATTCTGGCATTATAAAGATTTTTTTTTTCCTAGTTTACTTCAAAATTGTAAAGTGCTTTAAACTGGCTATTTGCTTTTTTTAGGATCAACAGCAAAAACAAATGCGAGGAAAGCTGAACTTGATGGACACGTCTTCTTTTAGCTATATAACTATATATGTAAACATAATTTAACTACTAAAGGGCAGCGGATTGAGCAGTGAGAGTGCAGAGGCATGACCTGTACACCAAAACTGCTTTATTAAGCTAAAGTTGTTTTGGTGCATACAGTGTCTCTTTAAGCTGTCAAGGTGCTATATGGATGTCACCTGATCATTGCAGTGAGTTGGAAGGGGGTTGCACAGCTCTGTAGCTGCAAGATAGATGTCCCCAGTGTATGACAGCTTTCAGAATGCAGTCCTAATATTTACAAAGCAGAAAAACATGTTTTGTTAGACTGCTAATAAAATAGAAGGTTCTGCAGTATAAATAATAATAAAAAAATATTATATATGGTATGAATGAGTGAGAACTGAAAAGGCGCCTTTGCCAAAAAAAAAAAGAAAAAAAAAAAAAGAAAAAGGCTTTTACTGTGACCGTGTGTAAAATAGTCACACAAAGGAGTGGCCTTGTATCGTATGAAGCAGAATGCAATACAATGCATCCACGGGCAGCCATCCTGTGAACTTTGCGTTCATTCGTGACTTCAAGTACCCTAGTGCACATTGCATTCAGGGTGAGAGGCCAAGGAGCAAATATCTGAAAAGGAACTTAAAAAATGCTTTTTAAATGGCATTATTAACAGTTCATTTGTAAAATAAAGTGGTTTAAAAGGACCAGGAGATAAATAGGAGCGGCCAGGAGATAAATAGTTATTAATATTGTACTTGCCAAGCACCCATCTATGCTGTGCTGCTCCAGTTTGGCCTCTGTGTGCCTGGGTTAATATTTGGCAAAACAGGCTTTTAACCCTTTCAGGACCAGCCACAAGTCAGGACTGTCACAACAGCAAGGGATTTTCTCATGCTGAAGGGGGTTAAAATGTGATTGCATCAACATGGTTAACTAAATGAATGCACAACCCTCTGTGACCACGCCAAAACCTCAACCCAAGTTTCCCAACAAGAGTTTCCTAAATGAAGGGGGGTAAAGTGTAGAATTCATGTTTTGTCTTGCTCTATAAAGGGAAAACATAATAATAGGGCTTATTCACAAAACTCTGGATTGTAGCGAATTAAAAACTAAATTGCACAATTTGGGCAATAAATAGCCAAGCTATGACTTTAGTTACATTGAGAGGCGTTTTCTCAATCCTTTGTATAAAAATATAAATAATATAATTATTATTTATTTTATTATAAACGTATAAATTATAACTCTATTATTATAAATTTTTCCAGATTTAATGTCACTACATAATGGTGTTTAGTGAATAAACCCTTAAGATTAAAAGTATACCTATATAATAAGTAACTTACATGACAGGTGCATTGTCGCCATATGGGCTGGAGGAGCTGACCATTACCTTTCCCCAACCAACACCAATGAAACACTGACACTTTAGGGTATGGGTCAATATGTCCACAGCTTTTATTTATAATATATAATAATAATGATAATATATAAATAACATAAAAGTCATTGCCCACCCCCACATCCTCAGCCATCCAACATTATCACTTTTCCACATATCAATTCGCAAGGCAATGACCCATCATATAAAACATAACATAACATTGTATAACAATCCATAAGTATAACAAAACAAGGTCCAACATTTTCCGCACGATCCTGGCAGGGGTATACCTTGATACCCCTACACCACCTGGGTTCTGAGCTACCACTGAGCTCGAAACCACCAACATCTTACCAACAGGTAACCAGTCCATATTGAAACAGCCAACTCACTACTCTTGCTCTACGCTTCCTTAAGCAGGCCCGTTACCCCCTTAACTTTCCTTCCACTAGCCCACTGCTGTGATCAAGCGGGTAGAATAAAACTCAACACTAGAGGGAGGGAGGGACCAATTCAGCCTGGTAAGTCAATTAGTAATGCGGTGCTATAAAATGGCCGACATTTATATCAGCCTATCCAGAATCCTGATTTGTCAATCACCAACCCCTGCTCCACCTAAGCCCGCCTCCAAGCCCTGTCAAGGCCCCCTCTGCTAAGCTGCGCTTTCTTCTTGGGGCTACAGGAAGGATGTTGAGGAATGGTCTGCAAGCTATAACAATAAAGCTCAGTCTGTCTCTGTACTGCTACTACTATGACAAGCTGGGCAATCTCAATACCTGTACAGAGAAAGAATTCCAGTAGACCAACAGGGAAGCTTAAACATGACTATGTGACTGTGGTCAGACTCCAATAGTTCGCTGTGATTGGCTGGTTCAAATTGCAAAAACTTGCAATGTTCCAGGTGCAGTTTTACAGTGATAGGTCAAAGTAACACGCTAAAATATCCTATGAGATTTTATGAGTTATATTCTCTTTAAATTAAAAATAATCATAGTATCTTGCAATACTTTTTGATACGGCTAACAAAATTTCAAGAGACGCTTTAAAGGAACACTATAGTGTCAGCAATACAAACATGTATCCCTAACACTGTAGTGCTGATGTGTGCTGGTGTGGAACCAGAACACAAAGCTGGGATAATGTTTTGATAACATTTTAATGTAACTGTCTGCCATGCCCTGTGGGTGCAACAGCTGTCAGGTAAAATAATCTGTTATAAGGTAAGTTGTAATAACGTGAAATCATAATTAAGACTGTGGCCAATGCCTTGCCCATTGATTTGTCGATTACTAGGTTGGGCTTGTCTCGGAATATACACCCAGGGTACAGTCATTAACAATTATGATACAAAGACACATAACTATAATAATGGACATGTCAGTGGGGGAATATAATGTTGAGTGGCAATGATTTGTTTGTGCAATTTTACTTTTTTTTATAATATATAAATACAATGTAAAATATAGGTGTAGTTTCACTTCACAGCTTACTTTGAAACTATAATTCCTCCGGTGCTGATTTCTCGTTCTTGATAATCTGGATGGGATGGTCAAACTCACAGGTTCACTCCAAGCACTATAACCACTGTAGTCTGCTGTTGTGGTTGTGGTGCCAGGAGTGCCCTTGTGCCTGCCTTCCCAGAGTAATTTGTTAAACTGTTTGCATGGTATTACATCTTACCTGTTTCCTGTGTGTGTGTGTGTGCACCACATTTTCGTTATGCAGCAGGAGAAGCCACATGTATCCCCTGAGCAAAGCTCAGCCTGACACAGGGCCTCTCTCATTGGATGAGAACGGTCAGCTGATGATCTTAGTCATTGAGAGTGGCACTGCAAGGTTCTGCTTAGTTCAAGTGAGATAGCTGGATTCTGCTTGCAGGAGAATCCAGAAACAGGCAGTGACCCAGGTAAGTTGTAGCTAACCCCCTTGTGGGTTGTGGGATGTTTTTATTATAACAACCAACAACCCATCAGTGGGGGCTGCGGGGATACTATGTCCCCCCCCAGTATAATTGTATTAGCCACACCCACTGACCACGGTTGGGCGCACACGGGGTCATTAGGATGCCACCCATGTCTTCTTTTTTTTAAATAGCCCCAACCCACTGGCCATGGGTGGGGGTTGGGGATGGACAGTGATCTGTTGACTTGACATTATATATTTTAAAGTAGGGACATGGTCCTCCCCCATCCCCTTAGTTATTTTACAGACCATTTAGCTGTCCCGTCAGTAGTTAGTAATTTAGTAGATATGCCCCCACTGTTGCATGGTTTTAAACCTCCCTTACAGTAATATGGGGATCATATTGGCCCCCATAGGCTTTTATTAATTTATTAATTAATTTATTTACAACTATGTACTTTGGCGGCTGGCTACAAGCACTATGCAGCCACAGGTTTTTAACTATTTACCTGCTGACTGCAACTGCTCAAGCAGGCAAATAGTTCAGATTTTTTTTTTTATCTAAACCCAGATGTGAAGCATTTGGCTGAATTCTTGACCAAATTGAATAGCGTGAACAATGTCCAAATTGCCTCATATGCAGAGCGATGGTTTTGCCCCATTTGAGTGAATAACCCCCGATTAGTGTTTGTACATTGAATATGTATTAATTTTTTTAGTACATAAAACAAAGTATTATACAGTCCCCAAAAGACAAGTTAAACCAGTGTAATTACAGCAGGTGTTGACCCACATGCCATAAGAAATTTGATAAGTATTTATGGGATTTTAAAGTAGTAATAGAAGGATATAGTGAAACAGATAAGTTCAACATTATGGACAAATCTACACTCTGTTCCAAATTATTATGCAAATTATATTTTTCTCATTTACTTAAATAATTGATGTAAATAACAGTCAGCATAATTCTCATGTTATCACCTATTAAGAGTACAATTCAAATTGTATTGAACAAACCTCCTAATGATAACAGTATTTTTTTTAAACATAAATTTTTTTACAATGCACTGTTCCAAATTATTACGCACAGTAAGTTTCAAAATAGTTTATAGGTTGTAAAGAAATGAAAATTGTCATTTGTTGTGTTTGCAGCATATTTAGTGAAATCAAAAGCTATTTCAATCAAACTTATTACATTTTAACATAGGACCCCTTCACAAGTCTTGCATCCATTGAAATTGTGAGTTTTTGGACAGTTTCTGCTTGAATTTGTTTGCAAGATGTCAGAATAGCCTCCCAGAGCTGCTGTTTGGATGTAAACTGCCTCCCAACCTCATAGATCTTTTGCTTGAGGTTGCTCCAAAGATTCTTAATAGGATTGAGGTCAGGAGAGGATGGAGGCCACACCATGACTTTCTCTGCTTTTATCCCCATAGCAGCCATTGATGCAGAGGTATTCTTTGCAGCATGAAGATGATTTTATTACGAAAAGCATAGTTCTTACTTCTGTACCAGGGAAGAAAGTGGTCAGTCAGAAACTCCACATACTTTGCAGAGGTCATCTTTATACCTTTGGGGACCCTAAAGGGGCCGACCAGCTCTCTTCCCAGGATTCCGGCCCAAAACATGACTCCACCACCGCCTTGCCGACGTTGCAGCCTTGTTGGAACAGGGTGGCCGTCCACCAACCATCCACTACTCCATCCTTCTGGACCATCCAGGGTTGCACAGCACTCATCAGTGAACAGGACTGTTTGAAAATTAGTCTTCATGTATTTTTCTGCCCAATGCAGCCATTTCTGCTTGTGAGCATTGGTTAGTGGTGGCCGAATAGAAGGTTTATGCACAGTTGCAAGACTCTGGAAGACTCTACACCTTGATGTCCGTGGGACTCCAGAGGCACCAGCAGCTTCAAATCTGTTTGCTGCTATGTAATGGTATTTTAGCAGCTGCTCTCTTGATCCGATGCATGGATCTGGCAGAAATCTTTCTCAATGTGCCTTTATCTGCACAAACCCGTCTGTGCTCTGAATCAGCCACAAATCTCTTAATAGTGCGATGATCACGCTTAAGTTTTCGTGAAATATCTAATGTTTTCATACCTCGTCCAAGGCATTGAACTATTTCACTCTTTTTGGCAGCAGAGAGATTCTTTTTCTTCCCCATATTGCATGAAAATGGTGCTCTGCTTAATAATGTGGAACACCCTCCTTTAGTAGTTTTTCCTTAAATTGGGCTCACCTGGCAATCGAATTATCACAGGTATCCGAGATTGTTTTCAGTGATCAAAAGAGCCCTGAGACACAATGCCATCCATGAGTTAAACTGAAAAACAAAATATTTAATCTTTGTGACACTTAAATAGAATTTGCTTAATAATTTGGAACAGGGTGTAGCAATGATTTTGTACGGAGGTATTTGTAGGAGTTTACAAATGTTTTTAGGGAGGTGACAAATTGGGGAAATATGTCTATTTTACTAATAAAGTCTGGCCTCTGGTTGGGGTATACAGTGAGGAGAAATAGGAAGAAACATTGTTTTTCTTTTTTACAGATATTTAAAAACTAGAGTAAGAAATATGTAGTGCTGGTTAAAGGATCACTACAGTGCCAGGAATACAAACTCGTTTTCCTGGTACTATAGTGTTAATAGGTCCCCCCAACCCTCATGGCCCCCCTCCCGCCAGGCTCTAGGGGTAGGAAGGGGTTAAAGGCTTACCTTTCTCCAGCGCCGGGCTCCCTCGACGCTGGGGACTCTCCTCCCTCTTCCGCCAAATGCACATGCGTGGAAAGAGCCCACAAGCATTCAGTCAGTCCATAGGAAAGCATTCTCAATGCTTTCCTAGGGACGGTGGCGTCTTCTCACTGTGAAAATCACAGTGAGAAGCGCCTCTAGCGGCTGTCAATGAGACAGCCACTAGAGGCTGGATTAACCCTAATGTAAACATAGGGGTTTCTCTGAAACTGCTATGTTTACAGCAGGCAGGGTTAACCCTAGATGGACCTGGCACCCAGACCACTTCATTGAGCTGAAGTGGTCTGGGTGCCTATAGTGGTCCTTTAAGTTGAAGCCGGTCGAGGTTTTGCAGAAGCGAGAAGCATAAGCAGCCCAAGTTATGTTGAGGCAGATTTAAGCAACAGGCTTTTGAATTTGCTGAACTGGGATCATGGAGTATTAAGTAAGGCCATAGAGAAGGGATTCTCAGTACTCAAGCCCTATAACAATGAGAAAGCGGATAAAGAGTTTTACAAAAGAAAAAGTGTGTTGGTGAAGTGTGGCAGTCTTTTATTTTATTTTTCAGACTAATATTTTGGTAGCAGTTCTGACAACAATCAGCACCTCTTGGTCATTTAGTCACTAAAGATTATGTACCCTGCATTGACCTCCCGATGTCCAGTTACAGATAAAGCTTCGGTGGAGGGACATGGGATGCAGGGGATCAGTGGGAGAGAATCATTTGATAAAACTGGAACCAAAGAAAATGGTGTAGAACAAAAAACAGATGTCATATATTAATTTTCTTATTTTCATTTTCTTTTTTGAGCCTTTCTATTGGACGGGAATACTCCATGTGACTGGAAATGAATCCGGCGCTGACATTTAAAAAGATCACAGAAGTCTACAAGATACAGCCGACTGAGAAAGCTTAATTCTTAAGCGAAACGCGTTTTGGCAATAGGATCTGCACTTATTGGACTATTCTCAACTATGTTTTTATACTTTATATTGTTTTTATACATATATCTTTAATATTTAATAATTTACTGTTGGATTCATCGGGTGTCTAGACCTGACCTTGAAACTTCTGTACATCATATGGAGAGTCTCACCCCATAATTTGACACCTCGCTTTTCTACCTCAGAGCCAGGCTTTTCAGGCTCTGAACAAGGTGAGCTTAACATCTTTATATAAATGTTACGTCATTATTATTTGAAACTTTCTGCACTACTCTATGCTCTCTTTTTCCTTTTCTGTCCAGAGAATACACAACTATAATCTACTAGTGGTGTGATGCTGCCCCAAGAGCATAAAAGTTCCTTCTACCGAGCCAGTTTCTATACAGGCTCATGTCCATGTGAGTTGACACATCACTAATATACTGGGCAACTAACATTTTATACCATCTGCACTATATTCTCTTTATATTTTTATTCCGTGTATTTTATCTGACACTACACTTCCCCATATATACCACAAGGGGTAAACATTATCATTTATACACGGTTCTTTTTTCACCTAGGGCTCCACTCTTAGGAGGAGGAGGTATTCCCACACGAGTGTTGTTAGAGCTGCCCTTGTATATATTTTTTAGCGCTATATACACACTTACCTTTTTGTTTTAAAGTCAAAGCTTGGCTACTTTTGCCTCAGTTATGTCCTTCGAACGTAATTCTCAAAAATTCTGAGTTTAGTGACTATCCCTGCAAACAATAGCAAGAAACTTAAAAACGGTATAGCCCAGTACATCTATAAAAGAAATGATCATTTACTCTCGTAACTTTTCTGGGATTGGCTAGGTACTGTCTTCATGACAACCTATGTTCCAGGACTGTCATGATATCACAAGATTTCCTTGACTTCTTTTCCTGAAGTGGTTTAACGCACACATGTATACAAACTGCAAAATATTAAATTAAATGGCACAACTTTTTAACATGTGAAAAATTGAAAACCATGCACCATTAACTCTGCGTGTAAGATCTTTTGCTTTCTCTCTCTGTCTTCCGATACATTTATTCATCCACATGTAAAAAATGTTTGTTTCTGAGTAAGCAAGAGAATCAGTTTGTGCAATTCTATGTTCTAGAGCACGTTTCTTCTCAATGCAAAAAGAGAGAACTCTGTGTGACATTTTTTAACCAGAAAGTCAGGGACAATCAATTGACAGGACCCCCGATCCAGCTGGCAAAGCTCCGAGGCCTATTTTACACAGACAGCGCTTTCATAGAAAGTCCCTTCTCTTCCCCCTTCCCCCGGCTCCGTCCTGGCTGAAGTTGCTCACTGTGGCCGGGTTTCAAAGCCAGGTGCTGTGAACTCGCTCTTCTCATTACTTGGAATATGAACCTCGAGCAGGAGAGATTTCTAGAAATGTAGAGGTCCAGCTCCAGCCATGACTCTGCATATATTTAATCGCTCAGCAACTGCTAACTTTGATTTAGCAAAATGCAAGCAGCACATAGTGTGTTATACGCGTTCAAGGCATGCTTTCATTTTATTGTATACTGTTCTTTAAAAATGAATAATGCAGCACCGAAGGGTCTGCAGAATACTGAGTCAGTTATGTATAATGCATTTAACTCACCCCCTGTGGTTTTGCTTTTGTCGAAGTAAGACTTGCTAAACCACGTACCTGACACTTATATTCTCAGTCTGGGTTATTTACTATAGGTGGTAAACTGGGAACCGTGGAGAATTGAAAAGGCCGTGGCAAAAATCATCCAACAATGCTATTCTTAGCTCAACTTTTTTTGGCCTAAAATTGCAATTCTGCTGTGGTTTCTATGATACTCTTACTTTAGGGAATAAAGTCTTTGGCGTTGCATTGTAAGGTTTTTCTATACTATTGATGGCACTATGTAAGCTGTTTACATGTTTCCCATGTCCCACCATTATGAGACATGGCTTTGATCATGTTTTGAGCTCTCTGTCTGCTAATACTGCCATTGGTATAAGAATCACAACAATCTGAATGGACCCTTAAAAATCCCACTTTAGACCATGCGGCTTTCTATAGGCAATGTGATACACTATAATTGGGAAGGTTATAAGTGTAATGTGTTCATTTCTCATTGTCTTTTAAGGGATCCTGAGTAATATACTCACATTTTTCTTTTGATATTTTGAAATTTTCGTTGTGGCGAAACATCTTTAAAAATTCATTTTTTTCTTTCTTTTTCTATAAAACATATTATCATCGATATCGTTATTACAAAATGGGAGATCTTGCCTCCCTTGTCCCTCCACATCTCCACCTATAGCACCTATAAACGCTATAGGTAGAACTCTAGTGTACTGCCTCTATTGTCCTTCTCAGAGGTTTGCGTTGCCTGTGAGACCTTTAACCAAAAAAGTTCATTTTGCTGTAGATGAATTAGTCTGAGATGATACTGAATTATTAATTATCATTCATAAACCACTGACATGTTCCCTAGTGCTGTACAAAAGAGCACTTAGTGGTAGGAATTGTTTTGATTGGTTTTATTGAAAAATAATCTTAGTTCACCTTAGAAAAAAAACAATATGATATTTGGATAAACTCGTTTCTTAAAGAAACACTCCAAGCACCATAACCACTGTAGTGATTATGGTTTCAGGAGTGCCCTGGCACCCCCCTAACTTAAATAGACAAAACCATTTTAGACAGGTTTGACTTCTTACCTGGGATCCATCGGAAACTGCTCCCCAACTCTACTACAACCTAAAAAGAGCTGGGAGCTCTCTGTTTGAGAGAGTCTGGAGCTGCACTGAGCACATTGGCTGAGAGTGATCAGCCAAGAGATATCCCTACACTGCAGGGCTTAGCCCGGGAGAGCTAACACAAGCTCCTAATCAAGATCTTCCGGCTCTCTCAGTTGTAGTGGAGGCAGAGAGCAGCTTCTGGGGTGGATCCTAGAAAAGAAGTTAAGCCATTCTAAAATGGTTTTACTAATTATAAAGCAGGTAACCGGGCTACTTGGGTACAGAGCACTGTAGTGGTTATGATGTTTTGAAGTGTTCCTAGTGTAATACACTTAATATAAATAATATATCATGGCAATGAACATATACATTTTCGTAAATTATATACAACATATTAATTCAATATTTAACACCTCTCTAGCCATGATGTATGTTTTTTTTGTTTGTTTTTTAATATTCACATAGTCAGCATTGAGAGATATAAGTGAAGAGTAGTCAGTTCTACATAGTGAAGCTCTGTAAGACCATGAAATAATCCTACAGAACCCACTATCTGAAGGACACCATGCTCATACTGACTGGTCTAAAGACTTGACTCTTCTGACCGTTAAAAACCAACAACAAAAAAAACAAGTTACAAGCGCACTTCCCCAAATCCCTACGCACATTTACATAACTGGAGATTTTTTAGTATCACCTCAATGGCCATTAAAGTGAACGCTCATCTGCTCTCCTGACTGTTACCCTTATTATTTTTATGAAGCTGACAGTTAGGTTTCTAAAATGTAGTGTCAGCTTGCTACGTTGTGGCTATTGTAAGCCGTATCCTCAACCAAGAAAGACTATGATAATTCTGAATTAAAGTAGGTGAGAAAACGAGAATAGTTACTCATCTAGTTCTAGTCTGAAAATGTACTACTATACTATACAATCAGTTAGAGAAGGTATTACTCATCTAATAACACATGAGAAGAGGGTTCTAAACGTATATAAAATATAATGAGCACATTATTACTAATTAGATTTATTGACAAAAGGCGATTGGTGAAAAGGCCAATTTGTGGTTCTTGCTTATTATATGGACTGTAGAGTTGAAATGCTCCTTAGTGCTCATTGGGCTATTTAAATGAATTCACTGCAGGACTTGGCAACAATTAACTGATTAACATTAGTGATTATTAGATGAATTTGTGCATGCCAGCGATAAAGAGGATTTTATTAGTAGATCTATGTGATCACAACTTCCAAGATTTCACATATTAAATACACAGTGTTATAGGAAACTGTGGATGACAATACAAATTGGCAAAATACACTGATCAGCCACAACATCAAAACCAATGACAGGTGAAGTGGATAACATTGATTATATCATTACAATGACATCTGTCAACTGGTGGGATTTATCAAGAACAGTCAGTTCTTGGTTTTCAAAATCTTTTTCAGGAAAAATGGGCAAGTGATAAGAGCTGAGTGACTTTGACAAAGGCCAACTAGTGATAGATAGATGACTGGATCAGAGCATCTCCAAAATTGCAAGTCTTTTGCTGTGTTTCTGGTATGCAGTGGTCAGTACCTACCAAAAGTGGTGCAAGGAAGGACAACCGGTGAACTAGAGTCAGGATTATGGGCATATTGGGGGCCCGGCCGCCCGGGTTCCACGTGTAACGGCGGAATTGCCGCCGGTGCAGGTGCACCAGGGCCTGCATGCCGATGGGGCCCATCGTGTCGCCCACGCACTTAGGGCCACCCGATGGGCCCTATATCTTCAGGGGCCCGGTCAGCGCTCTGGCTGTGTTATTGCGCGACCGGGCCCCTTTAAAAAAAAAAGTGCAGCCGTAGCGCAAGTGCTGCTGGAAGGAAGTGGTCACTGAAAAGGAGGGTGGCTGAAAAATAAGCTGTTTGTGTGTGTGTGTGTGTGTGTGTGTGTATGCATGCATGTATGTCTGTCAGTATCAATGTATGTCTGTATGTCAGTATGAATGTATGTATGTGTGTATGGATGTCAGTGTATCCATGTCAGTATGAATGTATGTATGCATGTCTGTCTGTCAGTATGTATGTCTGCATGTCATTATGAATGTATGTATGAATGTGTTTATGGATGTCAATGTCTGTATGCATGTATGTCAGTATGTATGAATGTATATATGTCTGTATGTCATTATGAATGTATGTCAGTGTCTGTATGCATGTATGTCAGTATGCATGTCTGTCTGTATGTATGTCTGTCAGTATGTATAAATGTCTGTATGTCTGTCACTATGTATGTATTCCAGTATCAATGTAAGTCTGTATGTCATTATGAATGTATGTCTATATGTATGCATGTATGTCAGTATGCATGAATGTATGTTAGTATGTATGTCTGTATGTATGTATGTATGCCAGTATCAATGTATGTCTGTATATCATTATGAATGTATGTCTGTGTGTATGGATGTCAGTGTATGTATGTCAGTATGAATGTATGTCTGTATGTATGTCTGCATGTCATTATGAATGTACGTATGTGTGTATGGATGTCAGTATATGCATGCATGTCTGTCAGTATGCATGCATGTCAGTCTGTATGTATGTATGTCAGCATGTAAGTCTGTATGTATGCCAGTATCAATGTATGTCATTATGAATGTATGTCTGTATGTCATTATGAATGTATGTCTGTGTGTGTATGGATGTCAGTGTCTGTATGCATGTATGTCTGTCTGTATTAATGTATGTGTGTATGTCTGTATGTATGCGTGTATGTATGTCATTATGTATGTATGTGTCTGTATGTCCTTATGCATGTGTGCCTGTATGTATGTTAGTATGTGTCTGTCTGTCACTATGTATGGCTGTGTGTCTGTATATGTGTGTATGTCTCAGTATGTATTCCTATTTGCGTGTATGTCTGTTTCAGTATGTGTGTCTGTTAGTATGTATCTGTGTGTGTGTGTGTGTATCTGTGTCCTTTTGTATCAGTGTGTGTGTTCGTGTCTGTGTGTGTATTCCTGTGGGCGGGATTTGGAGGCGGACCCTGTGGGTTGGCTTGGAGGCGGGCCCCAGGGGGCCCAGACCCTGAGCAGAGTTAGGGGCCCCAAAATTTCTGGTGGCGGCCCTGGGCACCCATGGCTCATTAATGCATGTGGGGAGCGAAAGCTAGCCTGTCTGGTTTGATCACACAGAAGAGCTACTGTAGCTCAAATTGCTTAAAAACTTAAGTATAGCCATGATAGAAAGGTGTCAGAACACACAGTGCATCACAGTTTGCTGCATATGGGGCTTGCGCTGTCAGGGGCCTCGTGACCGCCTAAATCGTCTTAGAGCAGACTGAACTGTTGGGCTCTCAATCAATGACCAAGGACCTGACACAGGACGGCGCCCGGTGGCATAAAGGGCAATCTATGAACAAGGCCGTCCCCACACAGAACATCCTATTTCTGGGTTTCATGCTGAACACTATGGATATGACCTTGGCGGTTCCCCGAGACAAATGGGAAAAAATTCTAGCTCACTTAACTTCAGCTCTTTTGAAGCACAGATGGTCTCTAAGAGAACTAGCAAAGACTAATTCAAAAAAGGCTCCTTCACATAAATGTGCTAGAGTTGAGAGCAATAAAATATTAGCCCTTCAAGTTCCTCATTCCGTTGAACCCCCTAGGTGTGTCGGTAGTGGTGCAATCGGACAACAGGAGAGCAGTAGCTTGTGTCAACCACAGAGGTGGCATATTGTCAAAAGGTCTTTGTCTAGAGGCTCTGGACCTGTGGTCCTGGCCTCTAGTAAACAAATTCCGAATATGGACAGTTCATGTACCAGGAGAGGCAAATGAGCTGGCAGATTCACTGTCCCACCAGCGTTTGTCCCTGGCTACAGTCCAATTAAAGACTGCCTTATTTCAGCTGCTAGAGAGCAGATTGGGCAAGAAACAGATAGATCTTTTTGCATCCCAGATCTCAACTCAGACTCCCACATTTGTAACCAGGACTTGGGCAAAAGGAGCTTGGAAGATGGATGCAATGTACTTCCAATGGACGGACATTCCTGGCCTTTACGCTTTTCCCCCTCCATTTATTCTGATGAAGGTGTTGGAGAAACTTTGCAGGGACAGGGTGCCCAATCTGGTTTTAGTGTATCCTATCTGGACCTACAGACCATTGTACCCCCTGATACAACCTCTAATCAGGGGACCAAAGGTACCAATGGGTTGGACAGTGGATTGCTTCCTGGGGACCAGGGATCTCCTAACCAGGCTTCCCCAATTTATGTGGATTGTAGACCCTGAAGGCTTTTAACTCATCTGCTTCTGTTTGACCAGGTTTTAGACATAGTTAATTCTTCATTACGATGCAGGACCAGGTTAAGATACAAACAGATGATCGAAGAATTTAAAGCATGGGAAGTTTCCTTCAATTACCTTTCCTATGAATCTGGCACAATTCCCTTAGCTCTAGAATTCCTCACCCTCAAATATCAATCGGGGTTACCTGTCAGTACAATCAAGACATATGGTTCTGCATTAAATTTTCTAATCCCTAATCTGACTCAGGATGCCCTTTACCTCAGGTTGCTAAAAGGGCTATCGGTTTGCCATCCTTTTACTCCGAGATACACTTCCACTTGGGATGTGGATCTTCTATTAAACTACCTTAACTCTTTGGGCAATGGCCTGATTGACCTAAGATGGACGGCTATTAAATTAGCATCCCTTCTAGCTTTAGCTCTGGCAGCTAGATGCTCAGAATTAACACACATAAATATTGTCGAACCATGGTTGTCTCGAACTCCAGAGGGGTTCCATGTCATCCTTAAAGGGAGAAAGAAGACTTCCCAAACTTATGTCCTGTGGAACTAGATTTGGCACAGGATTCTGCTGAGCCAGGTTTATGTTTAGTTAATTTGTTAAACTCATACTTGAATTTTTCTGCCCCAATCAGGCAAGACTTTACGCAATTATTTATCACTTCCGGGAAACCTTTTTGGCCAGCTAATGTTAACACAATCAGGGGTTGGATACTGTCTGCTATGTCTGCAGCGTGTATTGATGTGATGGTTTTTAAGGGTCATTCTATCAGAGGGACTTCAGCTTGAAAAGCAGCAGCAAGAGGCCTTCCTCTTCCTATTATCATTAAAGCTGCAAGATGGTCTTCCAATAAGACTTTTGTTAGGTTTTACTGGAGACCATCTGAAGTTGAACATTTACAGTTTCTTAGGACCACCACCAGGTGCGTGCTATTCTACTCACTAGCTATGACCTGCAAACGTTCTTTCTCCTAGGGATGAGCATAACAACCTAGCAAAGCGCCCATATATATATATATATTTTTTTTCTGTTTCTCGTTACAGATTACAACCGGCTTCCCTACAAGCCAAGGACCCTCCTAAATAGTTGTTCTGGAGGTTAAGAAAATCCTTTCAGAAGTTCTTTGTTCATGAGCTATCCCTATTTTTCTCACAGAGACTGTTTGCCTTTTCACCTTTATGATCTATGATTGTTTTGTTATATTTTCACATTACTATTAACTGTCAGTACTCGAGAAAAGTTTCTTTTCTATTGATATTTTATTATACTGTCCATTCACTGTGTTTCTATAACCTTTATATAGGTCTAATTTCTTGTTAAATTGAGAAAATAAAACATTGTTAACCCCTTTATATTGCCATTAGTGACTCTTTTCCTTTTTATTATATAATAGTACTTTGTGTGGGTTTTATTTTTTTGTACATTGATTTCTACCCTACATTAGGGGGTAATTTGTCTCTGGATGAGTTAACCGTCCGCAGTGTCCCGATTTTAAAATCTGAGGGGATCAGGGCTGCCGCAAGCTACACGGCTGTCCTGATCACCTGATTGGCTAGAAACGCTGTTGCTGTGCACGAGCACAGCACAAGGGTTTTTAGTGCAGCAAAATATTTCTCCGGGAGGCTGCCACATACAAGCTTTGCTAGGTGGTCATGCTTATCCCTAGGGCAAAGAAAGTTTGCAGCTCATAGATTCCTGCAAACTCTATTAGGTAGCTGTGAGTGGTATGTGTGGCTGTTTATGGGTAGCTGTGACTGGTGCATGTTCCTATGTGTAGGTAGCTGTGAGTGACATGTGTGACGTGATGTATGTGCAGAGTTAAAAATGGGTCGCAAGAGAATACTGAGAACGGGCAGCAGCTGAAATAGCCTGCCCTTCGGTTGGTCCCCGCTCAGTTCTCATGCTGATTTTTGCTCATCTTGTACCATTACAGAGAGAACATATCTGAAGCATATCAGACTGGTCCCACCCATACGGGCAGTTCAGATCCGAAATGCCAGCAAGTTCTCTCTGCATGAGAGATACAGCAACCCCAGACGATCGTTTCAGCCTTGTTAGGCATCATCAGTGAGGCATAGCTGATATCTCCCTAGGCACCGTGAGCAAGGGGTCCACGTCTGGATTATCCCTTTAAACTTGTGGAGAATCAAAAATGGGTCGCAAGAGAATACTGAGGACGGGCAGCAGTTGAAATAGCCTGCCCTTCGGTCGGTCCCCGCTCAGTTCTCAAGCCGATTTTTGCTCATCTTGTGCCATTACAGAGAGAACATATCTGAAGCATATCAGACTGGTCCCACCCATACGGGCAGTCCAGATCCGAAATGCCAGCAAGTTCTCTCTGCACGAGAGATACAGCAACCCCAGACGATCGTTTCAGCCTTGTTAGGCATCATCAGTGAGGCATAGCTGATATCTCCCTAGGCACCGTGAGCAAGGGGTCCACGTCTGGATTATCCCTTTAAACTTGTGGAGAGTCAAAAATGGGTCGCAAGACAATACTGAGAACGGGCAGCAGCTGAAATAGCCTGCCCTTCGGTTGGTCCCTGCTCAGTTCTCAAGCTGATTTTTGCTCATCTTGTGCCATTACATAGAGAACATATCTGAAGCATATCAGACTGGTCCCACCCATACAGGCAGTCCAGATCCGAAATGCCAGTAAGTTCTCTCTGCACGAGAGATACAGCAACCCCAGACGATCGTTTCAGCCTTGTTAGGCATCATCAATGAGGCATAGCTGATATCTCCCTAGGCACCGTGAGCAAGGGGTCCACGTCTGGATTATCCCTTTAAACTTGTGGAGAGTCAAAAATGGGTCGCAAGAGAATACTGAGGCCACCGAAGGGCAGGCTATTTTAGCTGCTGTCCGTCCTCAGAACACTCTTGCGACCCATTTTTTGCTCTCCATTAGTTTAATCCAGACGTGGACCCCTTGCTCACGGTGCCTAGAGAGATATCAGCTATGCCTCACTGACGATGCCTAACAAGGCTGAAACGATCGTCTGGGGTTGCTGTATCTCTCGTGCAGAGCGAACTTGCTGGCATTTCGGATCTGGACTGCCCATATGGGTGGAACCAGTCTGATATGCTTCAGACATGTTCTCTCTGTAATGGCACAAGTTGAGCTAAAACCAGCTTGAGTTCTGAGCGGGGACCCACCGAAGGGCAGGCTATTTTAGCTGCTGTCCGTTCTCAGAACACTCTTGCGACCCATTTTATTGCTCTCCGTATGTGCAGAGTTCAATCGCCAGGCACTTTCCAGGTCTAAAGATGTATGCCACAATGCACAATAACCATAATTTTCTTTAAAATGAGCACAGAGGATGGCCTGTGTGGAGGGGCCATGAAACAGGCGGCACGATGGGATATAAAGGACTATATGCTTACTTGTTACAATTGTGCAGCCAACAAGACCATTCACCGAGGGACCATGTGGATTGCTCCAACCTTTACCCATACCTACTAAACCCTGGTCCAACTTGTCTATCAACTTTATTGTAGAACTACCCCCTTCCAGTGGTCATACTGTCATTGTCATGGTTGTAGAAAGGTTTTCTAAGATGGCTCATTTCATACTCCTGAGGAAACTACCCTCCTCAGAATTGGATAGGATTTTCACCAGGGAGGTAGTCCGTCTACACGGCATACCGGAACAAATTGTATCTGACAGAGGTAGTCAGTTTGTCTCTCGCTTCTGGAGGGCCTTTTGCTTGGAGAAAGGTTTTAAATTGTCCTTTTCCTCCACTTACCATCCTCAGACTAATGGAGCTGCTGAACGTGCCAACCAGTCTCTTGAGCAGTACATACATAGTTTTGTTTCTCATCACCAAGATGATTGGGCTGACCTGCTTCCTTGGGCTGAAGTTGCTCGCAATAACGCTACTCACGAATCCTCTGGATTCAGCCCTTTTTATGTAGTCTATGGCCGGCATCCTGTTGTTCTTCCGACTGCATTCTCCTCACAGGGAATGCCAGCTCTGGATAAACATATGGCTGGTTTGCATAGTACTTGGGAGCAGGTTCAACAATTATTGGCTAAGGCTGCCCAGACACAGAAGATACAGGCTGATAGGCATCATCGTGCAGCTCCTTTATCTTGAGGGGTAGTTTCCAGTATCTGGTCCATTGGGAGGGGTATGGTCCTGAGCAACGTTCCTGGGTCCCTCGGGTTGATATTCATGCTCCAAGGTTGGTCCGTTCCTTTCCTCGCCGTCACCCGACAAGTCTGGTCCTTCACGCCCAGTGATGTAAGTAATGTGGCATTACTTACCTCTGCCGAGCTGCGCAGAGCCCCACCTGCCGCATTGTCCGACCGCTCCACGCGACTTCGCGGCACACTAAGGAAGAGTCACCTCCCTTGATCCTAGTCAACCTCCTCCTGCCGCGCGGTCCAATCGCTCCACGACCGCGCGGCACACTGAGGAAGACTCACCTCCCTCGATCCTAGTCGGCCTCCTCCTATCGGCAGGATATCTATATATATATTTGTATTTGACTTGTGATTTCTGGTATCCTGATACCGGCTTCGTATTTGACTCGTGATTTCTGGTATCCTAGCCTCAGCTTCGTATTTGACTCGTGATTTCTGGTATCCTGACCCTGGCTTTGTCTTGACTCTGAGTATTCCTATTATTCCTGTCCTTGATTTATTCTTGACCCGGTTTCTTGTTGTTTAGTTAGGTTAAGTCCGGCCATTCTAAGGCTCGTTAAAACATCTTTTGTAATCTACCTTTTGTGGTTTCCTCTTACCTGCATGTTGGGTTACGACTCCCGTGACAGACAGACAGACAGATAGATAGTACATTAATATAATTAACATAATTTTACCTTACAGTAAAAGTATCCATATCAGTTATATATTTCTGTAGGCTGCAACTTTCTGTCATGTCCATGTGTGTACAAGTAATTATGTTAGAGTTTAGCAGGGATTTTTTATGTCTGTTATTCATATTTTAATATGACTGGTGTAATCTAGCAATTGGGTGGATCACATGACCAGCCAAAGTTTACAAACATTGATTATGTCATTTGGCAAGTCTTTCACTGTCTTCACTTGGGTCTTGTGACAGAGAGTCTCTCTCTGTCACACTGTGTACTGAACTTCCAAGTAGTGTCCCTTGCATTCCAAATATTTTGGAATATTACCCATTTACAAAGACAGACAGTTAAAGGGTCACTATCAGCACCATAATAACCCTCCCCCCCCCCTTCTCTCTCCCCCCAGAGCTTTCAAATACCATTCCCTTGGGTATGTTATATTAATTTTACACGCAACGTACACAATTTAACATTCTCTGCTCACTAAGAGAGAGCCAAGCTGTGGAAAAACTATCAAATAAAAGTATACAAATATAGGACAATTTCACTTGTTCAATATGATGAGTGGAGCTGCAGTTGAGCATAAACTAATTCCATCAACAGAAAAGGCAGAGATTCATTAAATAAAATTAGACCCGATTAATTGGAATGATGAGTTCCTACTTGGCAGAGTCTCTTACTGGTGAGGGATTTGTCTGAAGTTGCAGTCATCTTTTTAGTTTCAGGATTATGGGAAGTAAGTACTTTCTATTGAATGTTTTAATGTGTTGTCTATATTATTATTATTATTGGTATTTACATAGCGCCAGCATATTCCGCAGCTCTTTACAATAAAAATAACCCACTAAACATAGGGGATTATTTTGCCTCATTGTTTCCCTTTAATTATCTTCAGGAAGTTTTTTTTTAGTTTGAAAGGGAAGAACATACAGTGCTCTGAGGAATGTGTAATTTCAGCATATGATCCAGATTCCATTTTTTGCAGATTGAGGGAACTTTCATTGACATGTGATCTGATTTTTTTTCTGGATCACAAAACCGGTGTTCACCCTCAGCTACCACCTCTCAGGAATCTACTAATGGAACTGTATGCGGTATCTCCCAATCAGTAGTTATGCTTACACAATTGTGAGCTTTACAAATAAATGCAAGTTTGTTTTTCATTGGAAACACCACTTAAACTGATGATCAACATGACTAAAAATACCCTTATGACAAAGTAAAATAATTTATACTGGCATGTGGGTGCAACTGAGTGTTGACACTCAGTGGAGAAAGTGTACAAATCTGATAAGATACTCTGAATTCCATTGATTCCTCTTCACATTTTATGGTGTGTCAACTTTAGGGCTGATAACAGTAAGCCTCTCCTATCCAGATTACACTGCTGGATCAACAAGATTATACAGTTTACCTTGAAAGAGTCTCAAAATTACATTGAACCATCTCATCCTGAATGCTAGCATAGAGATAATTGTGGACAAAATATTAAATATTCTATAGCTGACCTATTACATCAGAACAACAATTGACCTATACTTGTAGTAGATGACACTATACGTGGTTGTCAATGGATGGATGAATTAAAGGATAGTTGGGTAGGTGGATGGCTGTATTGATAGTTGGGTGAGTGTATGAATGGATGGATAAAATAATGGGTGGATGGATGAAAGGATGGGTTGGTGGACAGATTGATGAAAGGATGGAAACTGCTATGTTTATATTAGGTTTAATCCAGCCTCTAGTGGCTGTCTCATTGACAGCCGCTAGAGGACTTCCGCGCTTCTCACTGTGATTTTCACAGTGAGAAGACGACAGCGTCCATAGGAAAGCATTGAGAATGCTTTCCTATGGACTGGCTGAATGCGCGCGCGGCTCTTGCCGCGCATGCGCATTCAGCCGGTGACGGAAGAAGAGGGAGGAGAGGAGGAGGAGAGCTCCCCGCCCGGCGCTGGAGAAAGAGGTAAGTTTAACCCCTTCCTCCCCCCAGAGCCCTGCGGGAGGGGGTCCCTGAGGGTGGGGGCACCCTCAGGGCACTATAGTGCCAGGAAAACAAGTATGTTTTCCTGGCACTATAGTGGTCCTTTAATCTCACTTGAAACGTAAATAAAATCAACATTTAGTAGCTATCCCCTAACCATTAGTCATATTTTTTTCCCATCAATCATATATTTATTTATTTTTTTGACGCGACGGACAGAACTCCAAAACAAAACGGTATTGTGCATTGTCTATTTGATTTGAGTCATGATTTATCTATACAGCAATTTGGAGTTTGAGATTTTGAATGAACTACTGATCACCCAAAATTCAGACAAATCGCAATTTGTTAGAAACAAAAGGCACAAGTTTAGCGGCCATCATTAATCCAAACACCCATCAAGATGGAATATGATTGACTTTGATGAAGCACATAATAAAAAATCAGCGTTAAGAGTAGAGTTGAGCGGACACCTGGATGTTCAGGTTCGGCGGGTTCGGCCGAACTTTGAAAAAAAGTCCGGGATCGAACTTGACCCCAAACCTGACCCCAAACCTGACCCCGAACCCCATTGAAGTCAATGAGGACTCAAACTTTTGGGCACAAAAATGGCTCTATAAAAGTCCTGGAAATGGCTACATAGCTGCAAAAGGAAATTAAATGGGGGTAAGAGTAGGACAAGTGCCCTGCAAACAAATGTGGATAGGGAAATCTAAAATAAGCAGCCGCTTAGTAGATAACTCCCTAATTCCCACGGTATTAGGGAGCGATCTACCAAAAGGCTGAAAGACCAAATTTACTAATACTAGAGATTACTAAAGATTACTTAGTATTAGTAAATTCAGCCCCTACTCGCTATACTGCGAGTAGGGGTGTGTCTAGTAAACAGTAAGCAGCCAGAGGCGTCGGTTATTATGGATTTTTATTTGGCCTTTTTTTGGGGCCCTTTTTTGAGGCTGAAAAAAAGAAGAGTTTAGAAGAAAGAAGACATCAAATGGTAAGACAATTTTTTTTTTTTTTAACAGCTATTTAGATAAGGGTCCCCCCTCATTATTTTTAGGATGAGGGGGGTAGGTAGGGGTTATTTTTTGGGGGGAGGGGGGTGACTAGGGGTTTGGGTACCCCTAGTCACCTGGGGGAGGTTAAATTTTTATTTAGGGTCCCCACCCGCCGCTCAGGGGTGGGGGCCAGGTGGGAGGACATTAGGTCCCGTCCCCCCGATTTTTATTTATTGCACCCACCCATCGCTCAGGGGTGGGGGCTAAGGGGGGGACAATAGGTCCCCCCCTTTTTGGTATTTAGGGCCCCCACCCGCCACTCAGGGGTGGGGGCCAGGAGGGGGCAATAGGTCCCCCCTTTAGTATAAAAGCCCCCACTCGCACGTCGTGGGTGGGGGCTCAGGAGGGTGGGATGTTTTTTTTTTTTTTTAAAGTGAGCAGCCATAGGCTGCTCACTGTTTAATAGACATGCCCCTACTCGCGGTATAGCGAGTAGGGGCATAAGTTAGTAATACTAAGTAACCAGCTTATATAGAGGCTGGGTCACATGCTGCACTGGCCAATCACTGCCATGCCATTAGTAGGCATGGCTGTGATGGCTTCTAAGGGCACACGAGTCAAACGCTTGTTGATTGGCTGCCCTGCAGCTTTTCAAAACGCGTCATTAAATTGCCGAACACCGAACTCCAACCCGAACATACAGTGATATGTCCGTGTTCGGGTCCGGAGGCCAAAAATCTAGTTAAGTGTATTTACTATCAAGGTTTGCTCAAATGACTCAAGCCAAGTCATTTTTATGTTCTCCCACATCTGTTAATGTTGTTGCGTTAATGAATAACTTTAGTATTAGTCAGCTAAAACCAGCATTTTTTTCAGGTTTTGTGAACGGATCCTCAGTTCCAGTGTGATAGTATGGTTCATTTGTGATAAATTACATAAAATCACTTCTTAAAGAGAAATTGTGGTTTTGCCAAATCCCATTAATTAAACTTTAGTTTACTCAATAAACCTGTGTTTACAAAATACAAAGTTCACAATATGGAAAGTTACCTTGTCTGTCAGTCATTGAGAGTGTATATTAGACATTGTAATGAATAGGACAAAGTTTAAAAAAAAATAGCAGAAAAAAAAGGGAAAGTAAACAGTTGCACATTATCTGTGATCTTCTGTGGCCGAATTCTAAAAGGAACACACTGTTAGAATTCTACCTAATAGGCTTGGTTTTTTGCATGTATTCTGTGGCGGTATGTGAAATCATGGCTTGCAATAGATGCAGATCTAGTATCTTTACATAGTGCAAACCCTTCCCTTCTTCCCAGCACAGACTTGCTGTGGAGGTCCAATCACAGACTTCTCAATGTGCATTGTGAACCAGTTCTTTATGTTTACATTAAAGTTTATTGGTCTACAAGGTGTGTGGGTTTTTTTTGTGTGTGGCTGTTGGGGTGAAGAGCGTGATTGCATGCTAGGGAGTGAGAGGGCGGGATCCAGGGGGTCCAAGTAAATTCTTGCCCATGGTCCAATCAGTATTAAAGACGGCCCTGCTCCTATGTTTATAAAGACAGGTATCTTTTTTGTAATTAACTACAGTAACTCATATATATATATATCTTAAACTGAAAATTATTTTTAGTTTTATATTACTATTATGTTATTTTTCTAATTTTATTGTAACACACCAGAAGTGGGAGAAGGTGCTGTAATACAATCTGTGCTGTGCTGAGGCTGGTGAGAGTGGGTGCTGTTTTAACTCTGTGTCACTGCTCCTTTTTGGTCCATAGAATTCACTTAAGATAAAGGATACAGTTTCATAAAGGCACATGGATCAAGGTAGGGCTGGAGAAATCCCAGGTGCCATGGCGACTTTGAATTTTAATCTAAATTGAAGTAGCTTTTTTGTGTGTTTTACAGCATTTTCCTTTTTCCAAATGTAATTTTTTTACTCTTATGTCACTCCTGATGTACATACGATGAAGTCATACCCTGTGATGTCACACATATATAATTAATTATGCAAATTAGTATGACCAGTATTTTATTCTAAGAAAGGTGGCAACCCTATGTGTGCCCTTGAGTTTAGCTCCATGGAGCCAAACTAATAGGAAATAACAGGAGAGGCTGCCTAATTGATCGCCAATGGGGGGGTGTAACAATGTTAATTTATTAAAGTACAGAACTTTAAAAAAAAAAAATGACACATTTTACACATAAACTTCATACATTTTACTTCATATTTATGCAGTGACCTACCTACCACGGTCGCAGTCATATTCCGGCTCCCGGCATCAGTAGACAGCCCGCGAGGGAGCAGGAACTCTGCTGCCCGCCGCACTGATGCCCCATTGGACCCCACGGACAGATCCACGCCAGCTCTCCAGGTAGAGAGGCTGGGTGGACATTAATTATTAATAATTTGTGTGTGTATGTGTATGTCTGATGTGTGTGTGTCTGAATGTGTATGTGTTTGTGAGTGTATGTGTCTATGTGTTTGTCTGTGAGTGTGTCTGAATGTGTATGTGTGTGTCTGTGAGTGTATGTGTGTGTGTCTGTATGTATGTGTATGTGTGTCTTAGTGTGTGTATGTGTCTGTAAGTGTATCTGTGTGTCTGAGTGTGTGTGGGTGTGTGTGTGTGTGTGTAAGTGTATGTGTGTCAGTAAGTGTATGTGTGTGTCTGTATGTGTGTGTCTGAATGTGTATGTGTCTGTGAGTGTGTGTCTGAGTGTGTCTGTGAGTGTAAGTGTGTGTGTCTGTAAGTGTGTGTGTGTGTCTGAGTGTGTGTGTGTCTGTGGGTGTGTGTGTGTGTCTGTGAGTGTGTGTGTGACTGTCTGCCTGTGTGTGTGACTGTCCTCCTGTGTGTGTCTGTGACTGTCTGCCTGTGTGTGTGTTTGACTGTCTGCCTGTGTGTGTGTGTCTATGTGACTGTCTGCCTGTGTGTGTGTGTGTGTGTGTGACTGTCTGCCTGTGTGTGTGTCTATGTGACAGTCTGCCTGTGTGTGTGTGTGACCTGTCTGCCTGTGTGTGTGACTGTCTGCCTGTGTGTGTGTGTGTGTGTGTTTGTGTGGGGGGTGTATTTGACAAGTGTATAACTGTGCATCTTATTGTGGGACTCTGAAAAAATATACACCTGGGGGGGGTGGCGCTGTGAAGATTTTTTGCACAGGGCACCTAAAAGCATAAGGACGGCCCTGTCAGTATGCTTAATATATGTCAAATTCGTCAGGGGTTCTAGGGAGCAGCCGTGGTATCAAGACCATATACAGGCGATATAAGCAACAAAAATAGAAATAAATATAGAAATCCCCTCCCACACAGCAGTCTTAAAACACTAGATCCTGCAACAATTGTTGTTATAAAGCAGAGAAGGTGCTGTGATAGTATGCAGGGTTGTCCCTGTTACAGCCACATGTAGTCAGTCACCCGTGCACCTTATCGCTAGCTTCCCGTTTGATTTGGAAATGCATTCTGGGGTTTGCTGCTATACACTTCCCCATATAGTCTTGTGTTCTCCTTACTTATAAATGCACTCTTCGTTTTACCCCCATGTATACCTATGTCCGAACCTGTATATGCAATTAGAAACACCCTCATCTATAGCTATTTATAGCTTTAGATAAAGAGTGATTTCCACTTTACCTAAAACCAGACAATTGCTACAAGTATACCTATCCGTGAATATCCAGCTTCAGCATTAGACTTAGATGAGCAATTTGTTACAAATAAATCCACAACTTTTTGCCACAATATATAATACACCAGTTTCAGCCCGAACATAATCAGTTTGGATACTAGTGTTACAAATCTAAGCAGTGGGTCCTATTTTAATTTACCATTATTATTTTTTCTTTTCATTTATTCTTCTTTTTTTGCAATTTCTACTCACATTGTTCACTTAGAGTTTTATTGTTGTTCTTCCTCCCAGTTGGGATTTAATAAAATTATAGTTCTTCTTTTGCTCCTTACAAATAAAGGTACATTTTAACCTATTACTTATAGAGCAGCTCTTTCTCGAGGGTACTAAGGCTGCTATTGGGTTAGCTTGTTTGGCTTACCCAGTTCTGTCTTTCTTTCTGTATTCTCATATGATTACATATATGTGTGTGTGTGTGTGTGCAAACACAAATGACGGTGAAAGTCTGTATGTATGCATGTGTGCAGGACCCTTTCTGTATGTAGCCTAAGTATACAAATGCATTAATATTTGTGTGTTGATTTACACGGTATGGTGGTGCTTGTTTCATTTCATGCATGATGGTGTGGTGCATCTTTGTATAATGGTGTCATAATGCATGCATGTATTATGTACGTTGAGTGTTAATATACATACACGTGTAAGGATCAGTGAATGAATGGTGCCCGTGTGTGCATGAATGTGCAATGTGTCGCCATATGAGTGTGTGGCTGTATTAGACTGTGCTTGTATTAGTGTTACAGTCTGCATTGGTGCTAAAAGGTAGGAGAGTCAATGAAATACTTAAACTGAGTCTGAAATGCTTTCACTTGTCATTGTAATAATAGGCAAATCTGATAGTAGCATATAGACTTGTTTACTTAGTAGATTTAGTTAATTTTTACACAGAGTAAGATAATCTTTGGTTCTTGGAAATATAACTTTTTTTATGATATATTCATAATCAGCCATAAATGATATAAGATTCTTAGAAAACCGAACACGCAGGTAAATACGAGGCTATTTTAAGGAAAACAAGGTAAGGCAAGGCAATACTAGGGAAAGGAAGGTATGACAAGTCAACTCTAAAGCTAGGGAAAGCAAGGTAAGACAAGGCTATGCTAGGGAAGGCAAGATAAGACAAGGCTATGCTAGGGAAAGAAAGGTAAGACAAGACAATGCTATTGCTCGTAAAAGCAAGGTAAAATGAGAACATTTTCAGGAAAGCAAGGTAAGAAATGCAATTTTAGGAAAAGCAAGGTAAGACAAGGCTATGCTAGAGAAAGGAGGTAAGATAAGGCAATGCTAATGGAAGGAAAAACAAAGTAAGATGAGAAAATGTGCAGGAAAGCAAGGTAATAAAATACAATTCTAATGCTAGGAAAAGCAAGGTAAGACAAGGCGATGCTAGGGAAAAATGGAAAACAAGGTAAGACAATGTGATGCTAGGGAAAACAAGGTAAGACAGGCTGATGCTAGGGAAAACAAGGAAGGACAAAGTGATGCTAGGGAAACAAGGTAAGACAGGCTGATGCTAGGGAAAACAAGGTAAGACAGGCTGATGCTAGGTAAAACAAGGTAAGACAAGGTGATGCTAGGGAAAGGAGGGAAGATGGAAAAATGTTCAGGAAAGCAAGGTAAGATGAAGCCATGATAATGCAATAAAAAAACATTAGCAAGCAAGCAAAAGCAAGCTAAGCAAAGCAATAAAAATACCACAACGGAAGATAAGTCAGGGCAATGAAAAGACAAGGCAAAGGGTAAAAAAAAAAAAAGTTTTCATGAACTAAGGCAATAATACTATAGCAATACAAAAGGCAAGAAAAGTCAATGTATGGAAAATGAAGTAAAGAAAATGCTGGAGAAAGCAAAGTAAGCCAAGGAAAAGGAAGCATGGCAAGACAATACCAGTAACATCAAAGTAAGGCAAAACAGTGCTGGTAAACATATAATAAGAAAAGGCAGTTCATATGAAATCAAGGTAAGATAAAATAATACAAGGGGAACCTAAAACGAGAATCCTCATTTCCCTGAGATCTTCCCTTGCTCCCTTCTTATATAATATCACAGTGTTACTAAGGGAAACGTAGAGACAAAAGGACAAGAACAAATATATATAGTGTGAAAGCCGTAGAATGCTTTTGCTGGAGGAAATGTGCAAATCCACTCACAGGAACATCTTTTTTTTATAAAATCTCACACGGGTTTACAATAGGATCTTATTTCCAAGGCTGGCACCACAGCAGAGAGAAATTAAATATAGTACAGACCATATGATGAATGAAAATAAACACCACTCATGTTTAAAAACCATAAAACTGGCACATCACATATAGGGGTCATACAGGATCTTCTGACTATGTTCCTGTGCTGGATACACACCCTGTGTGTTTCGTTACAAAGACTTCTTTACGGGGAAAAGCTTAAAACAGGGTTTCCCAAAAGCTAGATCCCCATATGTTTTAACAATACAGCTTCCATGATGCTTTGTCATTATAAAGGCACGCAAGACATCAAGGGAGTTGTGGTTCTACTTGTTGGGCACCCCTAGCTTAAAACTATAATGTGTCCTTCTGGTTATACAAGAGCGAAAATCTAGGCACCTTGTATTTGCACATTTGCTCCAGCAGCATTAGAGGGTTTTACATTATAGATTTTTTTCTTTTCAATATATCTCTACTTTTCACTTAGTGGCATTATGTAGACAATACTAAGCACATCAACAAAAAACAAAAGAATGTTATGGAACCCAAGTTAGATAGACTAACTCTCACTGCCCGCGGTGTATGTATATGGCTGAAGTATCCTGTCATAAACTAAGTGTAAGGATGAGTTTTTCCATTTTTATTTTTTTTTACATTTAAGAACTAATTGAAAAGAATCTCGTTTCCTTTCAAAACTTGATGAAAGAATTAATATATTAAAACATAATTTTGAGGTGACAGCTGTCATTCAAGTCAAAAGGTTGTTAAGAATTAAGAATGAAAAAAAAAAAAATGAAATATTTACTACACCCCATCCCCCTGTTATCAATGTATTTAAAAATCCAGAGTCATGTTTTATTGTCCAACTGGAATAGACTATGATCAATTTCTCCACCACTGGGTTTCTATTCCAACTCCATCTTGTCTTTCAATATCACCAATATGCTGTCAACATTGACAACTATCTTACTTAATCTCCGTCTTAGAAAATTAGTTTTCTCTCCTTCGTCTCTAAATGAATATCAATTCTCTTTGCTTCCATCATTATTTAACTGATGTTGCCATCAACGCTATGCCAACAACTTACTGCCTTGATGTTATATATACTCAAACTTATTTTTCACTCCTCACATTCAAAACATGCATCCACCCGTTTCTAACTAAATATGCAAGCAATGCTCCCAAAGGGTCCCAAGTTTATTTGTTCATCACTTACCCCGGTCCACATTACTCACTTATAGTTAGTAAGGAAGAGAGTGCCACCAGACTTATCTACATTTACCACCTTCTTCTGCAGATCTCACATCTATGCCATCCAGTACACCAGCTCCCTGTTTCCGCATATTACCGTAACAACTCATGGGTCAAACATGTGTATGTTTCATCTTCAGCTTACATTAAGAAAAAGGCCAAAGTTTAATTCACACTACAGTTTTTAAATTCTGTTAAAGGGAAAACTAGCTGTGAAGACTGGAGACGCCATGCCTCACCTTGGAAAATTTGAGGATTCCAAATTAATTGAAACTTGGCAATAAGGACACTTATCATCTATCAAGGATATCTATCTATCTATTTTTCTATCTATCTCATAGGTGTGCGCAGCCTATTGCATTAGGGTGTGCACCCTAAAGCACAAACACACACGCCACGTGTGTATGTATTTTTACATATACATACACACACATACATATGTATACATACATACAAACACACATATATATATACAAATACAAATATACATAGGTGCAGTGTGTGTGATTGTGAGGGGTGCAGCGTGTTAGAGGTGCAGTGTGTAAGTGGTACAGTGTGTGCGATTGCCAGGGGTACAGTGTGTGTGTAATTGTGATGGGTACAGTGTGTGCATAATTGTGAAGGGTATAGTATGGTGTAATTGTGAAGGGTACAGTGTGTGTGTGATTGGGAGGGGTTCAGTGTGTGTGGGGTACAGTGTGTGTGATTGTGAGGGGTGCAGTGCGTGTGGGGTACAGTGTGTGTGATTATGAGGAGTGGGTTGTATTGTGAGAGTAGCTTTACAGGCTAGGACAGGGGTCTGAGAGGGGTGATAGTGTATGTGGTGACTGTATGTGTGCATGGGGATGATAGGGTGTGGGTAGGGGTGACAGGGGGTGTGGAGGGGGGTGTGACAGGGTGTGTGTGTGTGGGGATGACAGGGTGTGGGTGAGGTTTATAGGGTGTGTGGAGGGGGGATGTGACATGGTGTGTCCGTGGGGATGACAGGGTGTGGGTGGGG